>RJWH01001430.1:0-112062 GCA_004363575.1 Solenodon paradoxus | reverse complement strand
TACCTACATGTCAATTCAGTCATCATCAATAGATTAGACCAGCTACTAGAATCTCTTTGAAGAAGAATAGCAGCAAATATCTAACATATCAAACCTTTTATCAAATCTTTTAAAGTTTGAGTAGCATTGTTCTTATTTTTTAAGTAAAAAATCAAAACAAAAATAATCCCTATAGAATATGAATCAAAGAATTTAAATTGAGTTAATGGTAATTTGAAAAATATTCAAGGAAATTTCATTAATATTAGTATATGGTTCAAGTGAAAATATCTTTATAGATTCCTTGAAATCAAATACGTGCACCAATAGGGTAATTCACAACATACCCTCAAATTCAATTTGAGATGGATTTCATATTTAGATATGAAAGATGAACCAAGAAAACTTAAAAAAATAATAGGAATAATATCACCATGATAGGCAAAATTTCCAAGACAAAATTTAGGAAGTGCTAGTTATAGAAATATTAAAAATTCTGTTTATCAAAAGACATCATTAAGCATGAACAGGAAACCCAGTAATAGGAGAATAAGATAATCTCAATGCATGAGTTCAGAAAGGATTTCTAGCCAGTATATATACAGAATTTCTAACAGTCTATTAAAAATACCAACTCAAGTAGATATAAACAAATAACATATCTAATAAAAGAGAATATGCAAGTGACCAAAAAATATACAAAAAGCAATCCTAGGTAAATTGCAGTTAGAACCATAATGCAATGTGCCAAGTGTTAGAAGACGTGGCTAAAATTTTATAAACATGCAGCCTATCAAGACTGAATCAGAAAGAAATAGAAGCAGACTAATCACAAGTATGAAAATAAAAATGGTAAAAAGATATTTCCCCAGAAACGAATGTCCAGGACTGCATGGCTTTATTATTAATTATTATAGAAGAACAACACCTATCCTTTTAAAACTCTTCCCCAAAAATTGAAGAAGAGGGAATACTTCCATACATGTTTTATGAAGTCAGGATTACTTCAAGGACATTACACACACAAAAAAATTAAAAACCATTATCTTTGATTAGCATGATACATATTAGCATACTAATAGTAGTTCATAGTAGTCTTATGATCTTTGTGTCAGACATTGAATTGTCAACATAAGATAAAAAGAGATCTAATATCCTTGAGTAGGGAACTCAACTATAAAACTAATGGAGAACACTGTAATGAATCACTCTGAACTGTCTACCGAGACAATTTGCACTGGTCATAACTCAAGCAACATATTTTAAAATATTTACATCTGAAAATAAGAATTTATAAAATCACTAGTATATGTATAAGTACTCAATAAAATTCTCAAATGAGCGCTTTCCCATTTTTTGTAGAAATGACATAAGATTTTTTTTTTTTACAGTAGTTGACACAAGACAGCCTTAAGTCCCATCATGGGAATCTAAGGTTTGGGCCACAGGAATTTTACTATGACACATACTTGATATTTTCTGAAAAAAGAGGCTGTCATAGTAAAACTGTTCTTGTTTGAGACTTTTCCACAGGAACTTAATCATGCTTTTTTAAAAAATTATCAGAATGAAAAACAATATTAGAACACTTGATATTGTCTATTCTCATCTCCTGGCATCTTACTCTCCTCTAACCTCCTCCCTCACTTTTGCTGTCAAACAGTAGCTTAAGGTAGGTCTATTATCTACTAAGTGGAAAACTGAGGCAATTATTCAGATAATTCATGTTTGAAAAACAGCACACAGCATTGTGCTGATCACAGCATTGTGATTGATCTTATTATTTCTCACAATATCAATTTTATTGGCCTGAGTAGCTTTAATAAGTGTACACTTGACCTTAAAATTCACAGAAAAAGATAGCTTCTAGCAATTATTTAATAAAAGATGAAATTATAAAATCTTTTAGAGCTTTCAATTTGTTTCTGTCCTACAGAATGAGAACCAGGCTGTCTTTTGATGGCCAAGTCAGCCACAAAGTTTTAGACAATATAGTTTGGAAAATGCCAAGTCAGAGTGAGAATTATACTTGAAGGTCTTACTATTTCTTGACCATGAAGATTTCTTGATCTGACCTTGATCAGCTTTCTATCAGAGGAGACATTTGTGAAAACTAATGAAAATGTCAGGTATGCTTCAACATTTACATTTCTTTACAAATTGGAAGATTAATACATCATTTTCTGGAAAATGCTGGGTTTTATGTATTGGATAACTTTTATTAGCTAATGAATCCGTGAAAGTTAACATCGTCAAAGTCTAGTTTACATACTACTTTATTAAAACTTTTAACTTCTTTTATTATGCAAAAAAATGATCTGTGCAGTTTGGAGAACTTCTTTTGCCAGAATGTATTGCTATCATGGACTTTTATCATATTTTGTGGGGAAAAAATATAGAAACAGTTTTTCTATGTATCATGAAAGTTTTAGAAAGAGGAACTAAGGGTTTGTGAAAGTGATTTTCTTTTCTTTTTTCCCCACTTACATAATACTGTTAATCTTAGTGTCTAAGAAAAACTAAAACAAAACAAAACAAAACCCCTCAAACCGATATCCTCTCTCCTTGATCAGGAAGTAACAAATTCAGGAGTTGTAACCCGATTTGTCAGAGACCACCTCATACCAGGAAAATGAAGGAATGGACACTATTGCTTTACCAGAGCTTTACACTTAAGAAATGTCTCCACTTGTTTTATTAGTTCACAGTGCTTTTAAATATTTTCAATGTATATAAGCACATGTTTTTAATTTCCTCATCACTGGATTTAGGCAGTGAACTTCATTTTTAAGTAGACAATGAAGTTCAAGTGTCCTGAGTGTCTAAAACTGGTCAAAGTCATACAAACAGAACAGAAATAGTAACTCTTGGCTGGGTGCTGTTCTAAGTCTTCAATGGTGTCTAATGTCTTAGCAAAGTGCCTATTTGTGATTTACTCCATCTAGTCATCTGTGGTACATATAAAGAGAAGAACAAAATTGGAATTTGGGGCCAGTAGAGTTCTCTGCTTTCTCACTCATAAACCTTTCAGAGAATAAGGGGGGAGACAGAATTTTCCAGACATCTTTTTCAGCTTCAGTTATGGATGCTGAAATGAAATGTTTTTGTTATGGTGGTTGTCATTGTGTTTAATCATGTTTCTTTGAGTTTTTTCATATGTGAAAAAATACTTTTAGGTATATACAGATTCATGTTACATGTAAAATGAATTATGTTATTTTTCTCCCTTTGATTAGTTATCTGGATAGATTGGTTCAGTAAACAAGGTTAACAATAATTAATCCATCAACATATATTTATTTAGTGGTTACTGTGAAACTGGATCTAGTTTACACAGTGAGAGATACAGAACAGCATGTTCTGGTACTAACTATATTCTGTGAGATGAGACATTTTACGTGAAACCAAGAACCAATGACATTCTAAAATACTTTATTGATTGTAAGGATGAAGACAGGTAAAAGCTCTGTAAGTAGAGACTAAATGTGGAAACCCTAAAGCCAAGATTGTTGAGATGCATATCCTTTCCCACTGCTCATTAGCTCTATCAGCTCACTCTTATCTTCCCTCTACCTGTTTCCTTGTCTGCCATATAGAGATAAACAAGCTAAAGTATCAGAGCTGTTGTGAAGATTAAGTCATTCAAATATGTAATGTGCTCATACAGTAAGCACCCAATAACTGTTGGCTATTTTATGGGCTGGGACGGTTCTAGAGGTTTTATAACGGAGGGAGGATTTGGAATAAATCATATATAATAAAAAAATGAATGAGGAGAGAATGGATCCAGTCAGATTACAGTGTGAATACATGACTGCTGTGGGAACCAAGGTAATTAGCGCATAGATTAGTGAGAGACCAGGTCACCTCGAGCAGTGGAGGCAGACAAAGGGAAAGTAGTGCTGCCCGGTTAAAGCAAGGTGGGCAACTGCTCAGAAATGACTCCCTGAAGTGTTGGCTTGGACTGGATGGTGGGTTACTAACCCAACTGCCTAAAAGCTGGAGTAAGAATTTTTCTCTGGCCACTGCTTCTCCATTTCCAGTGCTTCAAGGACATTCACTTACAAAGATAAGTCTCACTACATGGACTCTTGTTTAATAATAGACAGTAGCATAGTTACTGGAACAAAATAATTCATGTGATTAATCAAGTTTAAATTCTAGGAATTAATATTTTTACTCAGAATTTCCTGGACAACAGAAGAATGAATGAATGACAAATAAGCCAGAAGTCCTTGGGGGTGCTATCTCCCTATCTCCATCTAGAATGTTCTGCTACCACACAAAAGTTCACTGTCAGTTATTAAAGAGGAAGCTACCTCTGGAGGATTTATCAGTAGACTGGGCATACTTAAGGAAAGAATTATTGGTCTTCAGGATAGGTCAATAGAAATTTCCTAAACTTAAATGCAAAGAGAAACAAGAAAAAAGAGGAGGAAAAAATGAATAGAGAAACCAAATACATGGGACGACTTAAAAAAGTTTAGCATTTACATAATTCAGCTATCAGAATGAGAAGATACCTTGACAGAAGAAATATTTGAAGCAATAGTGGCTTAGAACTTTACCAAACTAATGACAAACCTCTAGAAACAGATATAGAAATTTTAGAGAACACTGCAATAAATACCAATATACTACTTATAGATATATATTCAAATAAGACAAAACAAAAAAGAGTTCATATTGAAAGTCAGCAAAGAGTGCAAGCCATTTACTTCTAAATAAGAGTGAAAGTAGATTTTTCACTAGAAACCATGGAACTCATAAAAGAGTGAAATATTTAAATGTTGGAAGTAAAGAAACAACAAATCTATAATTTTGTATCCAACTAAAGAATAATTCAAGAGTAAATGAAAAATAAGATTTCTTGCGTTAACCAAAAATTGAGGAATTTGTTGCTACCCAATTTTCCCTACAAACAAAAAGTTAAAGTTCTTTAGGGAGTAGGAAAAGACAGACACTTGGATCTATGTGAAGAAAGGAAGAATGCCAGTAGGACTACATTAATATGAAGTGAGGTTTTAGTTTTTATTCTTGTTCTGAAAGATGACACTTTGTTAAAAGTAAAACTAACAATGAGTGATTATAGCATTTGAGTGAAATGAATAAAATTTATTGAGGATGTGAGGGATGAATTGGGAATATTCTATTCTAACTTATGTATACTCATGTGAAAAGGTCTGATGTTATTTGGAGGTGAAGTTAGAGTAGTAACAAATATATAGGTAACCCTATGACAACTACAAAAATAAAACAAAGCTGTCTACAAGCAAAAAGTATTGTTGATATGCTAATTAAAATTAGAAGAGGTAGAAAAGGGAGAAGACAAATAAATAATAAATGCAACAAACAGAACAGTCATATGTATGGTAGTACCAATTAACAAAATTATATAACCACGTGGAATGTGAACTTATATCAGTTAAAACACAAAGATAAGAAAGTAAGACTCATCTGTCATCATAAATGCAAGTACTCATATTAGAAGTAAAGGGAAAAAGAAAGATACACCATTTAACATTAAGTTGAATAAACCTAGAATAAATATCAATTTTAAACCAAAGAGATTTCTGAAATAGGAAAGTCATCAGAAAAAACAATACATAATATAATTATAAAGAGGTCAACTCTCCAAGAAGATATATAATAGTTAATATGTAAGCAAATGCGAGTAGACTGCTGAAATACCTGAGGCAAAAACTAATAGAAATGAAAGGAAAAATAGGCAAAGTCACTATTGCAATTGGAGATATCAGCATTCTCTTTTAGTAATAAAATAAACAATAAATTAAAATAAAATATTTGATTGCAACTCAAAATATAAAATATGAGTCAGTGTGACATGAATAACTCATTGGATAAATGTGAAAGAATAAACAAATCTTCCTTGCGAAGAATTCCAAATATTTTATATACTCTGCCTTCAAGATGGTAAACCAAGACTCCCATTCTTTTTAAGAGTGGCTGTGCATAGCAATTTGCTCTCAAAGAATACAGTGTGGAAAGGAGAAGAAAAAGTAAGTTTTCAGTGGAGAAACCTTACGAACATTATCTTAGTTCATTGACTAAGGTCAACATCAAAAGTGATACCATGTTGACAGTATATAATCTTCATATGTTAGAATAAAAATTGTATTTTAACTCAATTATCTTTTTTCCCCCAAACACACAGCCCTAGTCAAATCATAGGGAAAACACTATAGGAATAAAAACAGAGGTACTTTTAGATAATACATGACCAGTAGACCTCAAAACTTTCAAGATTTCAAAACAAGAAAAGTCTAAGAAAGAATCACATCCAAGAGAATTCTTTGGAAGACATTACTATTAAATAAATACAAAATGGAGTACTGCTTGGGTTCCTGGAACATATAAAATGACATTAGAAAAATACTAAGGGAAACTGAATAAAGTATAGACTTTAGATAATGACAGTGTATCAGTACTGGTTCATTATTTATAAAAAGAAGGACCCTATTACTATGTTAATAATAAAGGAAACTCAGTCCAGGGTACATGGGAACTTCTTGATACCAGTTTTTCAGTAAACTTAAAACTGTTATATAAATGATTGGTTTATGATAAAGAAAATCAGACACATTGATGTGTATAATGACATGGATGGCTTACATACTAGTATAAGTTGTTTTTTTTTCTCTCTCACCACAGACCAAGAACAAACCATTTGAGAGATTTCTTCTGCTCTTGCCACTCTCTGGGTATTACTGTGAACCTGGGCTCTGTTCACATTCTATTGACAAAAACAAATTATTTGGCCCCACCTAGAATCAATGGAAGCTGGAAAATAGTTTTTCTGTGTGTTCAGGAAGAAAGCGTAATGGCTTACTAGACTAATAGATTTGTCTATGTCACACAGTTTCCACGGATTCTTTTGGGAATGGCTGAAAAATAAAATAAAATGGTGGCCAGGATGCTCATTTATCCATTTCTCTTTTTTGTTTGACAAACTCTTACAGCATACATATAAGGCTAATGGCTCCTATTTTGAGGAGTCTTCCTGAATTCACTGCATACCTCTTCCTGTTATACCATTATACTGATACAGTAAAACAGTGAGTTAGCATAGTCTGGTGTCTCATAGCTCCACACCCTCCGGTAACAAATTTCATGTTTCTCTGTGAGATTGGATACTGGTGGTTTCCTCCATTTGATTGTAAGCTCTATGAGGACACACAATGGCTTTGTTTTTGCGGCTCTTTTTTGTTTTTAAGATTAACCCAATAATTGATTGATAATGTATACATCTTATGTATTTGCTAAATTAACCGATACAAGTTATTTCAAATGCTCTATCAGTTAGCTCTGCTTTCATTTGAAGTACACGAGACTGAGTGACTTAATAATAAAAATATATTTTTCCACAGTTCTGGAGACTGGAAGTTTGAGATCAGATGTTGACTGAGTTGATGTCTTCACCCAACTTAGTGCCTTTATCTTTCTCTCCTTGATTAGCAGATGGTATGATCTTGCCACTGAGTGTGTGTGTGTGTGTGCACGCATGTGTGTCCTAATCTCCTCTTATAAGGACCCCAGGAAAATTGAGACCAGATGAACAGGTCTCATTAGCTTAATTATCTCTTGACAGGCTGTTATTTCCAAATACCATCACATTCTAAGGTATCAGGGGTTAAGTCTTCAGCATAAGAATTTGATTCAGCCCACAGCAAATGTGTAATTAGTATTTGGGCTTAAAAGCAAGTCTAAGATTCAGTGACCTGTGTTTGTTTCTTCTAGATGAACAGGGTTAGGATTCTCTCTGATTTGGTCATATCTCATTCTTTGTTCCTGATATCTCCTCTTCCAGCCAATATGTTTCCTGTACCTGAGAGGTGGGTATGGGATCTTACAATTCTGACTCTCTCTAACTTTCAGATCACTACATTTTCTTTAGTAGTTCTATTTCACATGTGTATGTTTTAGAGAGTTTTCCTTGATATCACTTGATAATGCATAGATATGGTATTTTCTGCACTTTATTAATGATTAATAGAAGCACATTGCTCACAGTTAGGCACTTTACTAATGAGGTAGTTGGAGAAGTAAACCATGTCCTCGGGTTCTGTAACAATCTCTAATTTAAAATTTAGTGGTTTTTTTTGTTTGTTTTTTTTTTTCTGACATGCTGAAAACTTTCATATTATTTAGGGTGTTTCCAGAAATTCAGTAGTCAATTACAGAAGAAAACATACTGGAAATCCAAAGTACACTCACCAATTTCAATACCTATGGTATTAGTCTTTGCATCACTTTCAACTTGAGCTAAAATCTCAGGATAAATGACAGCTCTGCATTCGCATCCTCCCTTCTCAGGATCATTCTGATTGGTTAGATGAGGAGGAACTTTTAGGCTTTTTATTGTGCAGAGTCTGATCAGTTAGGTCTGGTGGGGTTTGGTTAGTCCATAGCTAATGAGAAGATAATATAAAGATATGTTTCTGTAAAATAGAAAAGGTTCCACAGGCTTTTCCTTGAAGCTGCCTCCCTTACACACTCTCTCGGGATGATTTTTGCGTCTCTCTTTTTTCATTTAAACCTCAAAGACTTAGGATGGTAGGAGGGGCTTGATGGAGTCCAATGAAGTGATAGACAGTTTCTAGCTATTGAGAATTCCATTTATGGGAAAAACTAAGATATACGAAATCCCATGTGCCTTACAGATTGGATTCCATTTTCTTCCTGTGACTAAGGAAATGAAGAATGGGTGTGTTGTTTTTTATTTATCTTTTAGAAGAGCAAAATAAAATATGAGTCGCTCATTCCTCTATTAGGGCCATTGAATGCTTTCTAATATCTACCTAGATGCCAGAAACCTCCTATTCACCATTATCTTTCATTATGACATTGTTCTCTAAAACTGTGTAGGTGTGGGTGTTTGGATATATATCTATATTATCTCTCTATATAGATGGTATATATCTATGAATATAACTGAATGTATGTTGAGGGTTACAGAGAAAACTCTCTGACTAGAAATAATTGATGTCAGTGTATGGGACGAGAACTTTTTTTAATGTTTTGATAATTTTCAGTAGATACAATAATTCCTATTGCTGACTTCCACTATCAACCCTCTGAAAAAAACTCAAGCAAAAATGATCTGCATTTTAATTACTTGTTTTTCCCTCTTGAGGTGTGTTATTTTTAAGGCCATCAATTTAAAGTAGGAATGTTATTTTCAAGTGTTGGGATAAAATGGTGTTTTAATATAATTTCAGGAAAAGCTCTTGGATCCCGATATTGGTAGTTTCTAAAGTGTGATCTATGGCACAAATGATTATATAACAAAGTAAAAGCAAAGAACTGAACAATGTAGAATATTAAAGCTCTCCTCTAGGGCACTAGGCATCATGAGGCATTAACAGAAGTCCTTTTCCTGTCAAAGACTGAAAATGAAAGAGACAGAATATGATTCAATGATAAATAAAAATAGCAGAGAGTGATCAGGACATGAGAAAGAGTTGTGTTAGTATAGAGACTCATCAGACCAGAGAATTTCAAGTGCTAATATCTTTATTTCTGCATATTCCATCAGTGGGATAAGCTTTATACTTTCTGTCTCAGGGACACTTTGAAGGTCTTAGCATTCATTAAATTTTTATATACTGCTTTTCTTTTCTTCTTACTACTTTTATTTCATCCAACACACTAAGAAAGGAGCAAGTTTATTCATACATTGCCCAATAAAATATAAATCTGTTGCAACACAAAACACATATGCTATTAACATTCTTGTTCTAAAAAAATCAGTTCCTCCATAGACATTCATTCTCAGCATTATGATATTAAAGGGAAAGCTCTCTCTTTTTACAAGAGAAAGAGCATTAGAAAAATGACTAAATTTCAGAATAAGGAATTCATAACGATCTGCTTATTTCAAAATTACCAGGTGAAAGTTTAATGTCTAATAATGTACTTTCAGCCAGGGTTGGTCTCTAAGGCATAGCAACATTAAACTAATATTTGCAAAAGATCTAGCTATGTTTAATTCCAAGGAAAAGGGTTTCTGTGGTCAGGAGAAAGCCCTTTCTGCCACTGCACACAGATAGTAGCATGCCCTTGTCAGAGCCTTACATTCTGGGAGAATAAACATTCAGGGAAAATGAGGACTCCAAATGGATTTTTCCTCAAAATGGACAGTTCCCTCACTTTTTCTTGATTTACTTCTTACCTAATTTTAGGATTTTACAGTCTCTGAACTCAGGGACACACATGTTCTGCTTCCATGTATGCCAAATCCCTCTCCTGGGTCTCTGCAAGGGTAGTTAATCTACGTAATAGCACTTTGATTAGACAAGAAGATCATCTGATCTTATCTGGGGACAAGAAAGTGGCAGAAACAAAGCCTCTGCTTATGTCTCTTTTTTAAATGAGTTCTTAATTTTTAAAGGGTTCTCAGTGGGTAGTCTCTGAAAGTCACTCTCTGATGTGATTATCTGTTCTTTAAGGTAAAGGCAGGCAAACCTGCAGTTCATTTGCAAATATCTTCTGAAACTGTTGAATACAGGTTCAGGAGGAGTGGATTTTGATGGTACATAGATGAATAGGGTTATAACAGAAAAGAAAAGATTAAAAATTCTTAGTAGGGCCCTTTGTAAGAGGAAAAAAGGAAGAATCATCTATTCTCTTTTTCTATAATAATTATTATAAGCTGAACATGAGAGTCAAAAGCTGCTGGAAAGGATTATGGCTTTTGTCTCTTAAAGGTATTAGTTTCAAACTGGATTAATTCTTATCAGTTCTGAATGGGTAAAAAAAATACCCTTGTAATGACACAGGCCTCCATCATGAAGGGCCATGCTGATATCTATCAGCAGTTGGTCAGAAATAAACCTTTGGGGTAAATAACAATATAGCCATCATTCTTCAAATTCAATCTGAAAAACAACTCTGAGAAAAATGCTAATTTCGATTTTCAAATAGATCTACAAATAAATGAGAGTAATATGTATCAGTACTATATTTAATCATACTCATTATAAATAACATTTATGGCACTAAAGCGCTTTGAAAAAACCTAGACATCTGGTAGCTTTGTAGTTGATCCATTGTTTAATTTGTATCTAAGTTTTCATCTACAACAGAAGGGGTATTAAAAATGAGAACTGGCTCAATGTGTTTACGCCTCATGGGAACTTTGCATGCTAACTCTGAGTCTGGCCCTGTGACTTGCCTCGGTCAATGGGATGGAAGCAGATGTGATGCTTGTGAAGACTTGAAGAGTACTTTTTCATTGGGTTTTCCCTCTTGCTTTCTCTTGAAATTATGCTATCAAGTGAAGAAGCTCATATTGATCTGCTGGATGATGAGAGACTATGGTGGGGAACGGAGATACCCTGCCAGCAGTCAGCGGGCCCCAAACTGACAATAGACTCATGAGTGGACTCCAGATAAGATCAGGCAGACCTAGTACAGAGCAGCACAACTGTCCATCTGAGCCCAGTCTGTATTGCTGACCTGCCGAAATGTGTGCAAAATAAGTGCTCTAAATTTTGTTACTTAACAAATGTAGCATCATGATACATTCTTAATTAAGAATGATTCTATGATATCTGACTGGTATCACTAAAATTCTAGAATACGGCCATGGAAAACCTTCCAGTCCTGACTGACTACATGAGGAAAATATGTTCCAGAAATGGGAAATGACTAGTGTAAAGTCCCATAGCTAGTTAGTGACAGCTGAGAAATAGGATCTGGTTCTTTTGGCTCACGCGCAGATGGTCTTCCTTCTGGATGATTAGTGTGCTTCCTTATGTCTGTGAAAAGGATGCCATTGTCCTCCACAACATGTGTGCTAGGAATTACATGGCTAATAATTAGAATGATATGCTGCATGCAATAACTGTGTCCATGCCTTCCTATGAGGAGTTCTTGTCCTGTCCCTGTTATGGTGAGTAGTTTCATGTGCTTATGGTGCACACGGGGATGTGCCCCCACACCCAACTTGACTCGTTAGCTCTCAAATCCCGAAACAAGCAGTTTTTAAGTAACTTTTATATTGCAACTGATAAACTTGTCATCTGCACTTACACAGAGTTTATAAGGAGAACGTGAGCTCAAATGAATTTAGACTATTGGCAGTGTGAGCTGTATGTTCATGTTGATGCCTCTTGGCCCCTATGTCCCATGGAGATAAGGCACAGGCAGCTCCTGCTGGATACTGTGCATACAGGGGTGTGACAGCTGAGAAACACTGAGTTTAGGAAACTTTCCATCTTTAATAGGAGCATCTAGCAAACATGACCATGCTTTGTCCTCCAGGGAACATATTATCTCTATTAAGCTTGTCTGGAAACAAACATTCCCGTGGACCTGGAGAGAGACACTATCTAAAGTGCACTCTCTTATGCCAAAGTCTTTAAACAAAGTTGCCAGTGTCTCTTGCTCATATTTGGAGAATGGAAATTAGCTCCCGTCAACCACATGGTACATCTTATTTTGATCTCTCACAGTAACCTATGATTATTCTCATTACTTCCATTACTGATCCATTCGCACTCTCTTTGGTTGGTAGAATTATTTTTTTCTATTCATTTAGTTACTAATTTAATTTAATTTATTTTTCTTTCCCTGACCCCAGATCTCAAACCCAGGTCCCCAGGCTTTACATGGTCTGTACCTTAGCCACTGAGTCACAGGGGTTCACCAGAATTATTTTGTAACATAATTCTTATCATAAGGGTGCCATATTAGCTTATTTTTGTTTGAAGTTTACTGATAAGCCCTTGTTAAGGGTATAAAAGAGTATCTAAAAATACTTAAACAAGTATTTGAGTATTTGCAGGTCTCCAAAGTTTATGTAAATTCTGATACATTCCAGGCATATATCTTCATATGATACAGAGTGAACTTTGGGTGGTATAGCATAGATTTCCCCATGACCTTACTTGAATAGGTCTCATACTGAATGCTCATAAGGGTCCCTAACCTATCTACCTCTCCTGAGTATTTACATACTGTTAGTCTCCTTCCTGCACAAGACAAACCTGGAACTAGATAAACTTAAGTATTCAATCATCGGTATGTCAAATCTTTTGTCTTGCCTTTCCTGGCCTTTGACCATCCATCTTTATTCTCTCTTCAGCGTCCTGCTTCCTCTAATAGGAAATTCTAAGAGGTACTCCTTTCACTCTTATTGCTCATTTTTTATAATAATACCAATGACCCATCAGCCCATCGTTCTACTAGTTCATCTTTGTTTCTCCGTAAGTCTTCATTCTAAGGACAATGAGAAGAGAGATTCATGAGATGTTTTAAAACAGATGAAAAGGGGGTGTTGAAGGAATCTGAATTTCAAGTTTAGTTTTTTAGAAAATTGGTTAGCCTGATTAAAGAGAGGAAAGAAGTGATTGTTAAGTATTCCAAAATGAAAGTAATATTGTTGGCAGATAGGTCATTGAGTTTTATATAGTGAACAAATTCAGAAAAAGTAATTTGATAAGTAAAATTGAATACAGTAAGATGAGAGAGGTGATAGAGAAGGGTCACAGGTGATGGAGGGTTTTTGATGGGCATGACTCTATGAATGCAGTTATTGTTCATCAGAATGGGTGCAGAGGAGGAAAAGATTCAGTCTGGGAAGAGAATTATTAGTTTAGTTAAAAATAAAAAAATAGTCTGTTGGACATCCAGGGACATCAAGCAATAGGTTGGTTTTATAGATCTAGAATTCAGAGGAAAGGTCTAGACTCAAGAATCTAATATCTGAACCAGTAACCTCTTTTTGTTGTCCCTATCTTTACTTGATCTCTAAGTAGTTTTTTAAACACAGCTGACTATTGCCTTTTTCTTTTGAAATAATTCTTACTTGACTCTCATGATGCATCAATATTTGGTTTTCTTCCTGTATCTCTGGTCATTTCTTTCCCATTTCTTGGCTGCTGCCTACTCCTTATTCTAGCCTTTAAATGTTGGACTTGATATTGAACCAATTCCTCTTATCTGTCTAAACTCACTTCTCAAGTTACCTCAATATGATTTTATTGTATCTGCCGTAATTCTCACATATGTGTCTAGAATTAGATTTCCTTTTCCCAAATCAAGATAGATGTATCCATCACTTTACTAGACATCTCCACCTAGATGATCTCAAAGTTAACATATTCGAAACAGAAATCTAGACTCAATAAAACCAATATTTGCCATATGCTCCTTCCCAGAAAATGGCAACGTCATCTATTTACCCAGTCGCTCACATAAGTAACAAGAGTTGAGGCAAAACATTTAATTTATCATGAAGTTCTTTTGATGCTACTTACCAAATGGACCAAACTCTGGCTAATTCTTTTTTCATTCAAGCCACCATGAGATTTTGCTTAGAATATTATAGTAGCCTCTTAATTCTTCCCCATGCTTCATTTCTTTCCATTTTCCACAGAGCAGCCAGATTGATATTTTCAAATGTAAATCAGATGTTATTACCCTGTTTCACATATTTCTTTGACTTCCTATCACACTATCCAATCTTAACTCTTGAGCTTATAGACGCAAATGTCTAGGCCCCAGACCATTTCCTCAAACTCAACCTTTAATCATCTTTTTTTCCTATAATTCAGCCACTTTATTTTTTTCTTACAAAATTTGTTTTTCCTATTTGCCAATTTTCCTTCCTCCTTAAGGTCTTTGTACTAGTTGTTCTTCTGTTTGGTTAGCTCTTTGCATATGTTGCTTTTTCTTATCATTCATTTCTTAGAACAAATGCCACAACCTCTGTGAGGTCTTTAATGGTTACCTAACCTAAAGTAGTCTTGATTTAGTTTTCTTTCAAATTACCCTGTTTTATTTAATTGCTTCATATACATATATATGTATATGTGTCACCTTTTTTTTTTTAATTTTTTATTTCATAACCTCATGTATATATATGTATGTCTGCCCTCCCCCCTCCATTTGAAATTTGTACAAAGGGGACACATCTATTATGTTCAGTGCTGTATTTCAGTGTGTAATAATGTTTGCTGAATGAATTAATGTGAAATGTAAACACGTTTTGATGACCGAAGTCACAGATATAAATGAAATAGCTCAGGGAACAAGTAGATTGTGAGAACAGAAAGTGACTGTGGACAAATTTTAAGGAAAGCCAATGTTTTTATAAAAGACAGGGAGAGAATAATAAGTATGTATGATAGAAAAAGGAAGGTAGAAACAAAGAAAGTTGAGATAGAAACAAAAAAGAAGAGGGAGCATTCTTTTATGTACAAGTCTCCAAAGAGGTGAAATGGGATAAAACTGACAGGTGTTCACTGAGGTCTCCCCTACAGAAATATTTGGGGGCCCTTCTGGGGCATCAGCATGCTTTTCTTTTTTTGAAACTGAATACCCTAAGGTTTTCTTGTAAAAAGGGAGTATGAACTTCTATGTTACTCCTTGTTGTCTTCAGTTTTAAGTCTGCCATGCATAAAAACCTCACTGTAGTACATACAGAAGTTGATGCTGCCTCACAGTCATCTAGTGCAAATTCTAGACAGATTTTGAGCATTGCGTGGATTTAGCTGTGTAACAACAATTCATTAGGGATGTAAAAAAGGGCTGAGTAGGACAAAGAATAATTCTCTAATGTGGAAGAAACTTTGGACAACTGTTTTCTGGGTTGAGCTGTATTGGAACACAGTGCTACCCATTTGTTTATGTATTGTCTTTTGATCTCAAAGGGGCCAGTAGTTATTATAGAGAACTTATAGCCCACAAAGCCTAAAATATTTACTGTCTGGCCCTTTGAAGAAAATTTGTCTACCCATAATCTGTTTTCAGAATGCACATATTTTCTCTGTGGGAATTACAGTGTAGAAAAATGTTCTTTGGAATAGGAAAAGAAAAAGCATTTAATTCAAATTTTTGCTTTCCTTAAAATTTAATTAGTTCTGGTTCTAAAATGTTGCTTACTGTTAATGTTGGTAATTATTTGATTCATTCTACCAGGTTAAACTAGAAGTGAAGACTGAAAGTAATCTTACTATTGAGACATTGTCATAGTACCACTGGGAAACATTTATTAATGGAATATGTCTTAAATAATCAGGACACATTTTAAAAAAAGAGTCAAATAGTATTTTTTTTCTTGGAACCTGAGGAAACTAATTACATTGTCTATGGATTTAGAGTTAAATAGATGTCTAAGTTTGGATACTTTAATCATATTACAAAAAAAGATGGTGTTATGCAGACAGAAAGGGAAGTCAGTGAAATGTACATGTAAGACTGATTTTAATAAGACTAGTTTTGAATCACTTAAACTTTTATTGGATTGTATGAAAACTTAGCTCTTTTGAGACATTGTTTTGAATTTTTTTAAGGGCATTCATAGAACGTGGAGAAATAATCTGACTCATATAAATTGCTTTTCTTTAAGTTGTCCAAATACTTCAGACCAGCATGTTGATTTATAAATGAATTTCCTGCATGTTTATTACCATGAAGACAAAGCCAAGCACCTGTTAATTAGGAGTTTTAAGCTCAGATCAAAGGGGTCATCTACTTCTAGACTAGCATCTAACTGAGCAATTCTTCCCCTGAAAATAAGATTAACTCACAGACTCAAAAAGCACAACAGACCCCAAATAGCATAAATGTAAAGGCATATCTATAAAATCATAGTATAAATACTCTATGCTGATTCAATTAAACATTGTGATATAAAAATACAAAGAGGTAAGTGTTTACTGGGGTCATGTTATGAATGATTATTTTCATCTTTCATGATGGAAACTTCAGAAAAAATATCTAGAATACGCAGAAATGAACATAACAGACATGAGAGTATTTTATTTAGATACGTTAAGTTATGTACAAGAACAAATGGAAGAGTAGAAAGTGACAGTTAGAAGTCTTGAGATATGGGGTAAGGTTTAGGGTTGGAGAAGTACAGTGATTATTGTTTGATATGTAATTGTTCAGACTGTTGTTAGGTTTGTCACCAGGTTAGAAGAGAAAGATCAGTGAGAAGAGAAGTTGAGGTTTATTAGGGTACTGGCCAGAAAGGCATCAGCACTAAGGGTGGGCTGTGATTTTTTTATATGAAAGAGTGGCTGAGAGTCAGGATCCAGAATGTTTAGCATAACTTGCTGGTGCCCACTGAGCAACTTCTTTTATTACTGTGAGGATCTTGGAATCTTGTTCAGGGATCTTGTGGGTCGAAGAAGAGATTTCATTGGACCTACCCACTCCAGGAGCAAAGAAGTTAGCACAGTCATTTGAAAGCAAAAACAAATGAAATTTATTGAAGACAGTATACCCTTAAGGAGATAGGATAAGATTGGCCCATATTCCAAAAGGCCACAGGAGCTTCTGACGTGGCTAGTAGCCCTTATCTCTCTCCAGGGTTCAGGGGTATCCTCAGGTGGAAGAAGAGTTTTGGTTGGTCTGTTAGTGGTCTTCTTTTAAACTGATCAGAGGACTTTACATTGGAGGACTCCCATTGCCTCCTTCTGATTGGAGAATTTCCTCTGTTCCCTTCCCCTCTTCCCCATTCATGGTTGACTCATTACCTAGCAACTGTATTTAAGATATTTACATATGTAACATTACTCTGACAGAAGTTACAAAAGAAAATAATAAAGAATTAAGGTGAATGAAAAACCAAGTATCAAATCTCAGAGAAAGACAATGTTATATGGCAAGGCCTCCAGATGGCAAGAAGACTGACAATCAAACACTCAAGACAGAGAAACAGCACTTTATTACAAGCACTGGTGCTGGCTCAGGGGCATCGTTACCCAAAGCTGAGCAGTGGGGGGGCGGGAGCGGGGAGGTGTCTAGGGGAGCTTCTTTTATACCCTGGGATAGAGGGTTATCTCCTTGGTACAGCTGCGGGGTATGGCTACCAGTAGTTTCTATTGATAGCTCTTATCAGCAGTTACAGGTGCAGGGGAGGGAAGGCTTTGCTTGCTTGCCCTTGGTCATCTAAACAGGGTGTAAAACCTCTGGCAGACTAACTCTTGTCTTGGGGTCAAGGAAAGGTTTTCTATTATAACATTCTAATTCAGGAATAGAAGAGGGTTGAGAACTAAATTCTAATTTATATCCTTGAGGTTGAGAGGAATATTCCATCCAAGAAAAAATTAGTATGCTATGAAAAAGCAGCAATCAGACAACAAAAACAATTTCCCTGGAAATAAAAATGTTTTTAACAGCAGAAAACCAAAATTCAATGAATAGGCAATTTGTCAATACAGAAAAAAAAAATAAAGACATGGGGAATATACAGCAAAACTATAAAGAGGCAGAAAATATTTTGAGAAATATAAAGAGAAATGCAGATTAGACTCAGGATAGATCTTTCTGAAATCATTTCCAGATAATAGAGACAACAGATAGCAGATGAAATAGTCTAAAATATAAAATCAAATTTCCCTGAGGCAAAATCAGAATTCAAATTTGAAGATCTGTCTGTAAATGAGGAAGATGGGTGATTAAAGATTATATCCAGATGAATAGTGAAATTTAACTTTTTCAAAATAAGAAATCTTGAAACTTCTAGAAATAGATACAAAATAAAAGTATATTCTATAGGTCTGACATCAAGTTCATATTAACAATCGTGACTACCTTCAACAGTCAACCATTGTTAAATATTTCTAAATGTTAAGCTCTAAACTAAATTTTTGCATATTAACTCATTTTCAATATAATACTAATATTATTATTCTTATTTTACAAATAGGGAGATGAGGTCCAAAAAGACAAAATAATTTATCAGAAGTTAACCAAGGAGCTAAGAATTTGAGCCTTCTTTTAATCCTACACCATTGCCTCTAAGACTTCTGTGCTTATACACTAATGATGGTGAAGAAATTCCTTCAAAATCTTTGAGGGAGAATATAACAAATTATATTTATCTGTAGTCAATGTATTACACTGCTACTGATAAGGTTGTGAAAATACAGAGCAAAAATGTGCACATAAAAATGGATATATTTTAAATATGCATGACATTATATATTGAATTATCTTTATTATATTCCAATAAATCACTACAGGGCATATTCTAGCAAACCAAATAATGGCAAAAGCTAAACTACAACAATAACTCTAACTTAAGTTGCAACAAACTAAAATGGTGAAGAAATCAAAGAGTCTCCTTTGACTATGGAAGCCTGAGGCATTCTCCCTCAGGCAACTCGCTTGAGGGACACAAGATTACATTTCCTTCTCTGTTGGTTTCATTTCAGTACTTGTCTCTCTGGAGAATATTACATAATGTTAATATTGCTAATGCTTTTATTGGGCAATAAAGTTTAGAATCCAATCCTAGACAAAACTGAGAAGTGATTTTCATTAGAAAAGTTGTACATGCTAAATGCTAGAATGAAAAATCCAGGAGGTGGAGAATAGAGCAGAGAAGTAGAAGGACATATCTATGCTTGCATCTTCCACATTGAGAATGCCATAGATACATGCTGAGATTTTTATGACAAAGATTTTTTTTTCTATGATAAAGTCTTTAGTTTACTACTTAAGATACAACATTGACCACTAGAAGATTAAAAAAAATACTATAAGAAAAATCAAGATATAGTTATTGATTATGTGGTAGATTTATATACCTATATATAAATAATTAGATGTTATAAATATTTATGTAAATATATATTTACATATAAAAATTTGATAGAAACTACTAGAGAAAAGCAATGATAAAATGCAAATGATGAAATCCAAAAACAAAACCTCTAAACTGCTAGTAGTGATTACTTCCATGGGTAGGGTAGGAGGATCACTTTTTATTTTATTCCTTGGTGTATTTTAATTTTCTAAAGCTCTATATGAGCATGTTTCTTCAAAACTCAAAACTATTTTAATATAAAATAAATGATTGGCCTCTAGAATAGGGGATTGATTGTATAAATTATAGTATATAGCTATCATGGAATCCAGTGTAACACTTAGAAAGAATGAGGTCACTGTACTATAATTTAAAAAGAATATTGGTTTAAGATAAAGTCAAAAATAAATTGCAATCAAAGATATAGAATATAGTCCAATGTATACTAAAATGTATCTGTGTGTGTATATGATGGAGTGTGAATGTGTGTCTGTATTTGCATAAAGGGGCATTTGGAACATTCAGGATATCAGAGCACTTCTACTCTTTAAGTTTTGCCATTTATATATTATTTGAATTTTATAATGAGTATTTTATTATTATAATCAAATGATTGTCATTATCCACTGAAAGAATGAGAAGGAAGGGAACAGGGAGGAAGGGAGGGAGGGAGGAAGGAAGGAAAGAAAGCAGGAAGGCAGGCTGGCTACTGGAAAATTAAAAATGCAATCACAAATAGGATCAACCTCTATTTAAAATAAGTTGAGGCCATAAAAATAATTCAGTTGTGTATACATTCAAGGTACCACAATGAAAATATTTAAATACATGTATTTACTTTTCCTTTTAAATTTCATTATGGAGCCTTTTTCTCCTCCACCTACTCATTGAAATCAGTGGATTTAATTCAAGGACAAGAAGGGGCCCAGTCTTCTGAAAGCAATTTTCTAGTTTCTGTGTTTTATAGTGTATCCCTTGTGGGGTGAGGGGAGGTGGGGAGGGCAAAGAAAAAGTTCCACCATTTCTCCGAGGTTCTTCACAAGGTAGACAAATGAACAAAATAACATTAAGTGCAATTAGTAAGAGAAAAGCCCAGGTTTAGTAATTACATGCTTATGGAGAATTTACATGGAGGTAAACTTTGAGGTAGTTGGGGCAGACCAATGATTTCTATCCTGTGCTGAGGGCTGAAAAGAGAACCTGGATGCCACGTCCATGTCCAACCTGGCTAAATGACAAAGTCAACAGCTGGGAAGAAGAAGGGCTTCAAAGAAGACTTCTTCCTGGAACAGGACGTGGTGCCTCTAACCGAGCTTTCCTGGGCATCATGATTTGTGGAATCATGATTTGCTGTATTGGCTTATTCATATATGAGGGATTAATTCAAAATAATAATGAAAATAACAATTTCCCTACTGGGAGAGGGACTGGGAATTTCTCTGAAAAATGGGACTATTACAACCAGGCAAAATAGTACTGAAAAAATTAAACCCACCTATGCCACTCGCTCTATCCATGGCCAACAATATACTTATAAATTACCCAAGAAATTGACTCAGAAAATATCCCCAACGGTCTCTGTGGGAGATATAATAAATCAACTATAGCAAGGGAAATTCCTCCACTCACACAGTTGGCCCATTAATGATGTAGGTTATATCTAAAAACAAAGAAAAACTATTCCGATCCCCTCCCACAGCATTGCCCTCACCTTACAATAGCTTATAAGATTAAAGGAAAATTATGCTACCCACCAAGAGGAAAAAATAATGCAGGACAACTGCCTGCTCCCCCATTACCATGTACAGGCACCTATGACGAAAAAGGAATCAGAATGCGCAATAGGGGACAAAAAGTAAAACTATTAGATCAACTTATAAAGGCTCATAAAAATAGGACCAACACAAAAACTGGGCAGCAAGAACTTGCTAGATGACAAAAGGGCCTGCCAGATTCAATTCAGTTTGATATGCATTTAGGAGTTTGATAAATAACTTTCTAACCTTTCGCAAGTCTGTTGAATTCTCTTTTGTCTCACACCTTGCCTTAAACAAGAGCCTATCAAAAGGTCAGGTAACTCTTTTACTTAAAAAACAAAAAACACTATGCGGGTCTGTGCTTTCAGTTTACCTAACCTTAAGACTGAAAGCTGCAAAAAGAAAATATAAAAAACCTGCTTGCTTGCAATAAAGACGGAACAAAGATTCACTCTGCCTCCGAGTCTGAGTCTCTTTGTCTCCCACTCGACGCCTTACCCACCTTCAGGCCCCGCTGGATCCTGCTGTGGCTGGACCACGGCACCTGGAGTCTCAGGGAGAGAGGGGCCATGAGTCTCCTAGTGGCAAGGAAGAATGACTCATCCCTACTCATCCCTATTCTTACTCTAAAAATATAGATAAACTCCCCTTTCTACATTCTGCTAGAGAATAGGGACAAGACACTAGTTCTTGATTAGGAGAAGGATGGAGACTTAGGGAGTGGCAGATGACTTCTTTGATTATGAGAAGGGCTAAAATTTGGAAAAATAGGAGGTTCTCCTTTGCCTCTGTGTCTGTTCGCCACAGTCCTCTGCTGTTCATGTCAGAGTTGGCTATGTCTGGGAGAACATTACTGAGACAGCTTGGGGTGTCATGTTTTAGTCCCATCACCCTCTTCCAGAGCTCTACAAACCTTGCATTGCTACAGACAGACCTATACACTCTCACACACAAAGATATACTTCAGATTTGTCACAAAATTGACATAAGTTCAAAGAAATGATCTGCAATAACTCAAACAGCTTTTTGGATTTTTTGTTTTTTTAAGTTATTCTCAGTATCATTATTGAGGTAGCTTAAAAATGTGTTATCACTTAAGACCTTAGTTATCAATATGCATTTTGCCACTAACCAACTTAAAAGGAGACACATTTTTAGTTTCCTACCAGTTACAACTGGAATTCCTTTTAAAGGCGCTGGTTCCGATTATGCCATTACTCCATCAGTTTCTGGAGGAAAGATTGAGGTCCTAAGGCAGTTTCTCAATACCTGGCTCTCTGAGGCTTGTCTCAGGAACCTTTTAAGATGCCCAAGGCCTTTAAGAATAGAACATTTTCTATGCAAGTTGAAGGGGCTGGGCAGCTGCTATGGTAAATGCTCCTAATATTTACTTTTTCCTTTTATTCAATAATAATTATTGCATTCTTAAAGATTTTCATTAAACAGTTTTCTTTTTTGTTTTGTGTGCCTATGCATTTAAAACAAAAATTGAATTAGTGGTTCTTACCAGGGTCAGTGCTGTGAGGAGCAGAAGTCATCTTGGAAAGAGTTCCCTTGAAGGGACAAGAGAGCCTGAGAATTTGAACCTCTGAAAACTAGCAGAAGTCTTAATGAAGTCTTTGTGTATCTACATAGTATGTACTTAGGCTTCTAGTCAGTCTTATCTAAGGCTTTGCAAAGGCTGCTGGGCAACCAGGTCACATATTAAAGAATTGCCAGTTGCCTCCCTCTCTGTGGTTTGTGTGGAGCCAGTGGAGGTCTTCTGGAGTAGTCAGTGGCCTGATGAGGGTGCTCTGGGGTCTGGTGGTGAACGGTTCAAGAAACAATTCTTGATTATTAAGAGTAGAGTTTCATAAGTTTATTAGAGAAAAAAAGGAGGAGAAAGAAAGGAAAGCAGGAGATAAAGTCTCCTGGGCAGGAAGGGCTGCCTCTATTGCTATGAGATTCTGACATTTATGCTCTGCTCTCTGGAGGTGGTTTCTGGGTGGACCCCCTTTCCAGCTCTGTAATTAGCAAGGCAATAGAACTCACAAGGAAGTTTGAAAGCAGAACAAGTGAGGGGATTTTCTAGGAAGTTCTCCCAGTCTGTGATGTGGCTTCCAGCATTCTAGTGGTCCTGGTGGTCCGACCCCTGGTGTGGTCCTGGGGAGAACACTGAGTTGAAGGGTGCAGGAATCTTTCCAGAGACAAGCTTTGGCCTCTAGTGCTCAGGAAGGGGCCTGTTGTGTGTGACTCAGATAGGCAGCATCCCATTCTGAACTCTTCCTCTGTCAGTACTGTGGAATGCCATGGTCTCTGCAGGAAGACTCCAGGGAGTAGAGAGGCAGCATATTAGCAGCCTTGGGAATGAATGTGTCATTGCTCCACACTTACATCCCCATCACATGCAGTGTCAGCTAGCTCTCTGGCCTGATGGTTCCTCCTCCCAACTCTTCAACCACTGCCATCTCAGCAAAAGACAGCAACTCATTTAGGAATGGATTTTGTGAAGTTCAGAAATGTCAGCATCCTTCTCTCTGATTCAGACAAAAGAAAGGATAGTCCAAGGACCCAGGGAGAGGAGGAACTCTTTCACACTGGCAGAGCACTGGAAGCATAGTCTTAAAATATCGCTGACATCATTGATACTCTTGAAAATTGCTTTGGTATACAGCTACTACAAGGGGTACTTGGGACTTATTAGCACTGACCATTTGAAAGACTTAATTTTTGTGGTATGTGAATAACTATGCCATTCCTATGTTGTTCTATAGAGATAGTTTTGTAGAGGAAATTGACTTTAGAGATTAGAATAGTCCAGTCTCCCTTATTTTAAGAAAAATTGAGTCCCAAAGACTTTCCAAACTCATAGTTTAACTATAGCAGAAGTGGGATTAAGCAAATGTATAAAGCAGCTCAGGTTATTATTATTATTTCCCATTAGAAGTCAACTTGTGATGAGACAACAGTGTGACTTGAATTAAAATAATATGACCAAAGAAGTCAAGAAATGTAAACATTTCTTGGTGCAAATACACTCAAATTTACGGCAACTCTATGAAAAAAAAGTTTGAAGTATTTGTCTAGATAATTCCAACCACATAACAATGGCCTTTGTACATCAGAAAAATACTGATTTAATAGACTGCTTCCCATTCTGTTTTGCTTGAGTTTTGTTTAAACACTACATTTTAAAATCTATTTTCTTAGCCATTACCATAGAGGAGTTTCTGATCTTCTCTTTGCCCAGTCATGAAAATTGCTTCCAAACTGGTCTGCTTCCTCAATCTAGCTGAGCACTGCTTGCTGCCATCTTCTAAAGCATTGTTCTGAACAGATGCTTGCCCTGTTTGAACAAATGCTTGCCCTGCTTGAATCCCTGATAATTTTACTTTGCTAAAAGATTAGTATAAAAGTCAGTGCTAGATTAGTTGAATCATTTCATAATCTGTTTGCCACCACAGATTTTTAAAAATAATTTATTCTCTATTTTCAACAAGACTCTCCTCCTAGTATTTCACGTGTCCTATACTCAAGGCTTAAGGAACTAGGCATGATCCTTCAAAACATCAGATGCTTTTCCCTCTCTCTGTAAGACCCTTCTTGTCTTTCTCTGAATGTGGAAATCATTTCCATCCATGAAGACCCCAGGAAGTGGGATTTTTCTATTAATATGAACCCCATCTGCTAAAATTATTTTCCCTACTTGAGCTTGCAATTAATATATATATATATATATATATATATATATATATATATATATGTTTTTTTTTCCTGTAATAGGATTTCTGAGTCTGATACACAGTTTAGTCTATGGTTGTGAAATGAAATTGCTTCTTACAAAAAGGTGAATATCACATTCTCTAAATTTGACAAAGGGATATAAATATCCCTCTAAGGAACTGATGTATTTATATGAAAAAGCTAAAACTATTAGTACCCTAGGATTCTGGGATTTTGGCTTAAACCCTGATACAATGCTTTTTGATATTAGACCCATTATTTATGGTCTTCTTGCCTCCGTGTTTTCATCTGGAAAAAATATAGTAATAGTATTTATCTCACTGGGTTGCTGTAAGGAATGAATGTGTTAATGAATATAACTTAATTTAGAATAGTATCTGGTACTGATAAAAATATCAACAAAAATGATAGATGTTCTTGTTATAATGTAAGTAGAGTCAGTTGAACACATGGTCACAACTTTTTTTTGGATAGGAAGCTTTTTCTTACTCCTTTCAAATATGTTATATGTTTCATTCATTAAAATATTTTATATACAGATGAGATTTGTAATTCTGTATTTTTTCTAGTAAACATAGTATATATATAATATGTTATATATATACTATATATATATAAAATCATAAGCAAATTCCAGTTAACCTGTTAGAGCTTTAGAATTCTAATTCTAATTTTTAATGATTTTGTTGGATCATATACGTGTCTTTTAATGTGCTGGGTTTTTTTGGGGGGTGGGGGCAATTTGTTTTAAATGCCTCTGTTTACTTTGGACAATTCTATTTACAATAGTATCCGAATGAATAAAATACCTTGGAATATATGTAACCAAGGAGCTGAAAGAAGTCATTCATCTTTTGTACACTGAAAACCATAACACACTGATGAGAGAAATTTAAAAAGATGTAAATAAATAGAAAGGCATCCAATATTCACGGACTGAAAGAATTAATATTGTTAAGACGGCAATGTTACTTAAGAGGATTTACAGATTCAATGCATTTGCTGTCAAAATTCCAATGTTCGTTTTTTGTATAAGTGGAACAACTGTTCCTCATATTCATATGGGACTGCAAGTAGCCCTATTATAGTTAATTTTAGGTGTTAATTTGACTGGGAAAAAGAATGTCCAGATAGCTAGTAAAATATTTCTGGATGTGCTGATAGAGCATTTTTGGAAAAGATTAGCATTTGAATGAATTAGACTGAGTAAAGAAGACACAGTGTTGGCATCATTCAATTCTTTGAGGGCCCAAATCAAGCAAAAAGGTAAAAGGACATTCAATTCATGTTCCCTCTCTGGAGTGGGAGGTCCATTCTCTCTTGCTCTAAGAAATTGGAGCTCCTGGTTCTCAGGCCTTTTATTGCGCATTGGGACTTACATTATCACTTCAGTTGGTTCTCAGGCCTTTGGACTCGGACTAAATTATAACACTGACTTTCTGACTTTTCTGGTTATCCAGCTCGAAGGAAGCAAATTGTGGGACTTCTTGGTCTTTAGTATAGTGAGTCAATTCCTATAATACATTAATAAAATAAATATCTGTATGCATATGTGTGTTTGTATTCAATTGGTTCTCTGTTTCTCTGGAGAACCCAGACAAATTAGGCCCCAAAGTTGAAAGACTAATTCTTCCCAATGTCAGAACTTACTATTAAATTACTGTAATGAAAATATTATGGTACTGGCATGAGATGGACTATCAAAAGAATAGACTTTAGAGTCATATATCAATACATAAACATATCCATATATCTATAGCCAATTCGTTTTTTTAAAGGAAAGTAAACTGCAATGAAACACCACTTCATATCCAATGGCTGGCTCTATTAAAAATAAGGTCTATAGCAATTGCTGGCACTCAAAAATGGAAAATTACAAATGTTGGCAAGGATGTAGGGAAATTGGAACCATAATACCTTTTTTTACAGGTAGGAATGAAGGCAAGAAGGCAGGAAGAGAGGGGAGGAAGAAACATTTATTTTATTAAGTTCATCTTGTTTATTCCCACTGCTCCCAGGTCTCGAACCTGGGTTCTTGAGATACATGTGGACTGTGGCTGCTGGTCTTCCCTGCTAAGCCACCAGGACATGCTACCAAGTGATTTTTGATAAGGATTCCAACAAGTTTGTTAGTGAAGGAATAAAGTTGAACTCCCACTTCAAAAACAAAATTAATTCAAAATGGAACAGCAGTCTAAACATAAGTGCTGACACCATAAAATCTTAGAAGAAAATATCTGAGTAAATCTTTATAACCATAGATGTGGATTGGATTCTCAGATATACCAAACACATGAGCAACAACAGCAAAAATTAAACTTCATGAAAATTAACTTTTTTCATCAAGTGATATTATTGAGTGAAAAGATTGTAGAAGAAAATATTTGTAAATTATATATATGATAACTAATATCCACAACAGTTAAAAAGCACACAACCAAAAAACATGCAACCTAAATTTAAAAATGGTAGGATATGAATAGACATTTCTCCAAAAAGATACAAAAATAGCCAAGCATGTGAAAAGAGTCATTAGAAAAATCCACATTAAAATGGCAATAAAATACCAGTTAGGATGGCTTTAATAAAAAAGGGCTATAGCAATTGCTAATAATCAAAAATGGAAAACTGCAAATATTGGCATAGATGTAGGGAAATTGGAACCATAATACTTTGCTTGTGGGAAATGAAAACTGTTTCAGTCACTGTGGAAAGCAGTTTGGCAGTTCCTTAAAAAGTTAAACATAGAATTACCATATGACAAAGTAGTCCCCTTCTTGTTCTAGACCCAAAATAATTGAAAATTGGTATTCAAACAGATAATATATACACATGTTCATAGTAGCATTATTCACAATAGCAAAAATGTGGAAACAACTCACATATCCCTCAAGGAACAAATGGATAAGCAAAGTGTTATAAATGACATTTTAATCAGCCATAAAAAGGAATTAAGTACTTCTTCATACAACACCATGCACAGACCTTTAGAACAGTTTACTAAGTAAAAGAAACAGGACACAAAGTGCATCATATATTGTGATTCCATCTATGTGAAATATTCAGAATAAATCCATGGAGATAGAAATGATACTGGTAGTTGTAAGGGACTCTGACAGAGGAATGGAGAGAGACTCCTTAATAGGCACAGTGTTTCCTTTTAGTGTGATAAAAATATTTTGGAACTAAGTGGAGGTAGTGGCTGCACACTGTGAATGTACTAATTGCCACTGAATTTTGCACTTCAAATGGCTAATTTTATCTTCTGTGAATTTCACCTCAATAAAAATAAGTAGGAAAATGTATCTTTGTTAAATACGTCTAGTTCTTCTGAGCTAAAAAGTTAGGCTTAATTAGTCTGACATCATCTTGCGCTGATGTATCTTTATTTATTTAATGTAAACCCTTATGCACTCTGCCTTCAACCAGCTTTTCTCCTTCTCACTCTTGACATTTTAGGCCAGAGAGTTCTTTGGGTTTCTATTCTGTACCATGTAGGACATTGCACAGCATTTAACTCTATTCAGGAGATGCTGTTAGTACCCCAACCCTAGCTGTGACAATCAAAACTGTTTCCAGACTTTGTCAAATGTCTCCCTGAGAGGTAAATTTTCCTCTGGTGAGAATCTCTGTTCTAAATTAAATGTTATTAGCCTGGATTGCATCAGCTCCTTGGGTGTGCAAGAAGTGGCTATGAACTCTGAAGCTATAGGCATGCAGAAGACAAAGGAGAATCAACATTAAGGATTTGACTTGAAACTTTTCGAAAGTTCCAAGCAAGGTTGAAACTTACTCTTCCTCAGGAGTGCTACAGTCGGCACCCATCTGTGTGAGAGATGGTTCTCATGCTAAAGGCTTTCCTTTTATTTTATTTTTTTAACATTTGATCACTCTGGATAGGCATTTTTGTTTATTTTATTTTAAATCAGAATTAGAAGTTAGGAAACAAGTAACCAAAAGGAAGTTGAAAAGGTGGAATTGGTTGCTACAAGAATGATCCCCAACTCTGGGTTTCCAGACCTTACCACCACAGTTGGGGGCTAAAGAGGTCAGCAAACTGTCACTCTTCCTGTCACCACCACTGACTTTCTCAGCCAGAGTTGGTTGCTAGGCATTGGAATGCAAAGGCCAGCTGCTGGGAAGTTACTGAAGCAGGGACATTGACCTCCTCTGTGCCATCCAACTTCCCACCACCACCCCAAGTGCATCGGATGAGGGCAATATGAATCGCATCCAGATTCCTAGCTGAAAAAAGTCTACAAAGTACCCCCACCCCCCACCATGCACACAGATGCTTTTCTAACATTTTTGAGTAAATGGAAGGTGGAATGGGAATTTCAAGAACCAATATACATAACTACTCTGTAAAGAAATTCACATCACAAGGATTGTGTGAGTGTAAGTAATTACAAACATCTTAAAGACTCACAAACTTTTGAATTCTGTTCATGCCTATCAATGTAACTGAAAAATGATCATTTTTACTAGTTTGAAAGCAAACAGAATCTAACTTGATGTTATATCCCAGACAGGGAAAGATTAAATCTCTGAATTAAATTTCTTCAAAACAAAGAGATAACTTTGAATTACTTGTCATACATGACCCCTACCAAAAAAATAAATAAATAAACTATTTTGGAGACAAAAGACTAAATTCAGGCCAGACAAACTAATCCCTATAGAAAATACCAGCTTTAGAGATCCAACTCTTGGCACTTTTTCACATGAGAACTGACCTTATCTGAAGAGTCAGACTACACAGAATTGAAGCAGATGACATTACCGTGAGTATATACACAAAATACAAACCGCCCATGCATTAAAAGTCATCAGGGAAACAACTGATAAGATTTTGTTTGTTTTCTACCTCTATCAATTTAGCCCTTTCTAAATCTTTTTCACATCTTTCTGCGGTTGCAGTTGGTTGCATGGAAGAGAACTAAGGCTTCTTGGTAAAAGTGAGCTTGAATCCAATGGCCTGTCTGCTTTCATAGATAATAAAGTGCTTTATTTGTCAATAAACTCTTACAGAAGTATATTTTTAAATGAGACAAGCCTATAGAATCTTTATCTTATTGAAATTCTAGCATGCTAATTTTCACACAGAGCAGGAGAGTTGCCACTAACCTCAAGCAAGTTAATTTTTCATTTGCCCAATTTCCACTAATAACCAGTGGTGGAAAGGGCAGCCTGGCCTATATAACTGCTGTGTGGACTCCTTTTGGGGATTAGCTGTCATGCAGCATTGACTTGGAGACACTTTATTACTATTACCTTTTCTCCTTTTGAAATAATACATAAACTCCCCCTCCTCATCTGATACTTTTGCTCTCCTGTAGTTTCTGGCCCTCTGAAAGGAGGAGAAATTAATTAATCAATTTAAATGTAAATTGTAGTGACTTGATATGTTACCCTTCTTAGCATATTTATATGTAAACTCACTGCAGCATTTTTCAGACATGGGTGGGGAAGACATTTTGGTCAGGAGCATTTCTGAATCATGTCACCAGTTACAGTATTATTTGTATCTGCTTTGCTCCTTGGACAGCAGATTCATTGGGTGATAGTCACAAAGGTCAGTTGTTTGCATCATCAGAAGAGCACTTTCATCAGTATATAGACTTATGCAGAACGTGAAAATAGCCTGGTTATATGGAAGATAAGAAATTGCTTCTTTTTCAAGATACAACTACGTATTTCAAATTAATTTACTACAAATTGACCAGATCTTAAGTAATTTCAAAACAAAACTATCTGATCTATGAATAAAGTGAGGTAAAAGATGATTCTTTACATTATCAGAAAATTCTCTGACTAAACTATCCCTCACAGAGTTCTATTCAATAGAGACTACATCCTCAGTAGTAAATCTACTTAATTACCACTGAAAGCATTTTAAACCATCCTCCAGCATTAGTAAATTATACTCTTCCTTTTTTTTTTTTTTTTTTTAGTTGAAAGACACTTAACTTTAGGTTCCATGGGATTATCTGTTTGACACAAACCAGATTCTGAGACCAAATGAGCAATATCTGATAGTGTCTCAATAGCATGTTGCACCTTTAACAAATTAGGGAGTCAAAAATAAATCATTTATTATGAAAAGATGTCAGAAGACAGTATCAAAACCTTGCCCAGTCTCTGTTATCTGCCTTATAAAATATTGGTAATGTTGCCAGTAATTATAATATCCCAGTATACTCTGAACCTCAAGTAACTATCAAAGGAGATCACTAATCAATATCTAAACATAAAAGCAATTTATTGCACATTTGATTCAAGCAAGCTATGCTGGTCAAGCATACTCTTTGGAGCAAAGAAGAGCTGTGATCTTATATAAGAGTTTTAGGAGATTTTAAAATTTATTTTTTGGCATATTTTTTTCAGAAAGGGAGTGGGTTGAGGTTAGCTATAGAAGCCTGTGTGCTCAAGTGAACTTGTGTTTAACTAAGCAACATTTAAAAGAATGTTCTTAGGTGCTAATCCACTCCTGATTGCCTGGTCTCTTAGAAGCAAGGTGCTGTCGATGAATGCTTGGCTTGCAGGAATGTATTCATTGAATTGTTGTCATTGATTAAATGGTAACATAATTGTAGGACTATCTTTCTTAGAAGTGAGAAAGCATTTTTCCCTATAGCATAATTATGTTCAATAATAGAGCTAATAATGTACTTTGGAGGGCCTTTGTGTTGCAAGTAATAGAAAGCCAAATCCAAACTAATAGGTTACCTCGTTAAAACCATAAGCACATTTTTGATTCACAAAAGAGAATGCGCAGTGAGAATAGCTTCAAGGACTGACTTAGCCCAGTTGCTGAAAGTCTTTACCTACATTTTTTTCATTTTCCCCTCTATAAAAAGGTTGACTCCATCCTCAGACTTTAGAGAAAGGGAGTGTAGTTACTCCATATTCCCATGTGATATGACAGCATACAGCGGAAACTGAGGGTTTGTTTTATAAGTTAGGAAGATTCTTTCTCAACCAACCTTTCTCATTTAGTTCAATAACTGAATTTGGGTTAATGCATCTTTTGGGATCTATTACTGGAAAGAGGGAGATATTTTCTTTGGACTTATCAGTACTATCTCCAGATTTTCAAATAAATTCAGTATTATCTTAGGAGCATAGGTAGGATGGATACTAGAACGTAATCACGGGTCTAGAAGGATAAAAATAAAAATCGATGCAGGTGAGGAAATCAAGTACCTACTGTATGTAACAAGAAAGTTAATGCCAAATACATATCACAGTAGAAAATGTACTGTTTTCACATTTTGTTTTATTTGATATTCACAACCAGCATTGGTAGTATTTGGAGAAGGTTCTCTATTTTTCTTATCTATTTTTATCTCCGTTTAACATACACTGCATCATCCTTATATTTAATACCACTAGAATTCTATATTCTGTTCATGAAAACCGTACCACCCATGCAATTGTGATTTTCCCTCTTTCCAATCTCCTTACACTATTTATCTTGGAAGTTTCTGTTGATTCTTTAAAACTTTGGTCATTCTAAATAGAATTTAGAACTACATAATATTAGTTCTATTCATGGTTTGTGCATGCTTCTGATAGCATTTTAAAGATTGTCTTAAGTTGTATATTTAAGCATTTATTTCACCTTTTACATGAAACTGAAGGTGAATGGTCAAAAGAGGGGTTTGAGAATCTTGTTTAATCATCTTTGATTTTCTAGTAGCGAGCAGTTTCTGGTAGGCATTCAATAATTGCTAACTGCAAAAATGAGACAAGAAATACGTAGCTGTTTACTTTGGTCAAATCAATATGTGTTTCATTCCTTTAGTTTTTTTCAACTGGTGAAAGTGAGGCTGATATAAAGAGAGACTAATCAGTGTTTACTTCCAGGTTTATACAATTAAAATTAGGTGTGTGAGAAAATTCACTTTTGGTGAAGGGGACATACAATGGTAAAATGTAATAACATTATTATCATCATTCATGCCTTCATTCATCCAACAAATATTTATTTTTCACCCTGTTTTAGGCACAGCATATGGTAGCCAGGAGAATATATTAATTTTTTTCTGAACGTCTGGGCCTATTTCTAACTCATGTAAAATAGCCATTTTGGAGTGCTTTCAGAGGTGCCTATATCTCTCCATTAGCAAACAGACATTCTCTTAAAATGTAGACTTTCAAGGCCAAAGACTTCAAAGCCAAGGGTACCCTAGGGGGCCTCTGGTTCCCAGCCAGGGGACCAAGCCCACACATCCTGGCATTAAATGGATTCATTCCCATGAGGCTTTGGACAGATTGGACCCAGCACTGGCACAAAGTTGGTTTGGAGTAATAAGCACCTGGAAACCTCAATTAGTGTTTGGTGTATGAACATTAAACAATGCTGAGGCTAGAAACAATACATCACCCGGCAGGTCCCAGGAAATAAGCAGAAGGCTGGCAGTGGACCAAGGCAAAGGGCCAAAATACTTGTCAAGGACAATTCCTCATGGAGAAATGACAGCAGGTTTCAGGACAGCAGGTATGACCTAAAGAGATAATGATATTAATTACACTTTGAAAATGGAGAAGACAAAAAGAAAGTGGTTTTATTTGGCAGTCTAATAGCAGATTCTATGTTTTTACCCAGCTTCTTGTCTGAAAGAAGTGAATGTAATACAAAAGTAATTTTTAAAGCAATACTATTATATATTAAGCATTACTACACATCAGCAATGTGATTGGTTGCTTTAAAAATGTACATTGACTTATTTAGTCTTTACAATTAAACTTTGGAGTAGGTAGTTCTTGTCTCCACAAAAAGTAAAAAATCGAGACGTTAACCTGCTGTGGTTAACACAGTGGTAATAATGTAAGGAAGAGTCAAACCAAGGTAGTATAACTCCAGAAGTCACTCGTCTTAAGTATAATGCTGTACTGCATTTCTATTCTGTAATAATAACAAAGAGAGGGTGAGATTCACCCAGGATAAACAAATAATTGAATTAAACAGAAAATAGAACTCAGAAGCAGAGTCTGTACAAAATCTTGACATCTGGCAGAGTTGGAAAATGGATCATTCAGGAAAAAGGAAGGACTATTTAATAAATAGTACTAAGGCAAATAGTTCTTCATAGAAAAAAATTCAGTTTGGGTGCTTATCTTGTTATTATCTACAACAATCTAATCCAAATAAGCCGAAGTTTTATATTTAAAATGAAAATTAGAGCACTATTTAATTGATTGACTTTGGGAAAGAAAACATTTTGTAAGCATGAACTATGTAGATAAGTTTTTATTAAATTATAATATAATCATTTAATTTATATAGATACATATATTAAAGCAAAAATGTAAGCTACATATATAAAGATATGTGTCATATATAAAATCAAAATATTTGCATTTAGACTTTCTAAAACACTCCTTTGAGTCAAATAAACAAAGAAACAAAAATTAAGGCAAAGTTGTAAAATTAATATCATAAACTAAGAAAACTTAATGACCTATCCATATAAAATGATTCAAATCAGAGACATAAAAACTTTTAGTTTCTGGCATGCCCTGGAGATAGTGATTGGGACCTGTGCCTCTAGCAGTACACATCCACCCCAAGGACCCTGATTCAGGGCTGTGGAGGTGTTGGGGGTTGTGGGTGAGAACAAACAAGCAAGATGAACAACTAAATAGTTTCTTCCACCTCTCTTTTCCTGCCTATTTGCCTACTTGCCTTCATTCCTATCTGCACCTTTCCTTTAAAAAAACAAAACCAAAAATCTTTCACTTTCATCATTTTGTCAAAAGTTAAAATTTGTAACAATGTAAAATTATTTAGGAATTTTTTTTTTTTTTTTAATAAGATGCAGGCAGGAATGAAGATGAACAGGCAGAGGCAGGGAGAAGTATTTATTTATTTTATTCAGTTCATCTTGGCTGTTCTCTCTGACCTCGGATCTTGAAATTAGGTCCTGAATCCAGGTCCTGAATCTGGGTCCTTGAGATGACTGTGAATTATATCCAGTGACTTTATCTGCTAGGCCACCAGAGCATGCCACTTAGGAATAAATTTAACCAAGTAGGTAAAAGATCAGTACACTGAAAGCTATAAAACTTTGATGAGTAAAATTGAAGAAGACACAAATAAATGTGGACATCCTGTATTTATGGATAGGAATAATTCATAATGTTAAAATATCCATACTATTAGAACCATCTGTATATTTAATATAATACCTATCAAAATTTCAATGACATTTTTCACAGAAAAATATTGTTCCTAAAATGAATTTGTGAACAAAATGTCTCAGAATAGCCAAAGAAATCTTGAGAGTGAAGAATAAAGCTGGAGGAATCATGGTTGCTGATTTCAAACCATATTATTATACTATTACTATATTATTAAGTTACAGTAATCAAAACAGTATGATTCTTGATACTAGCATAAAAACAAAACACACTAGAGACTCAAGAATTAAACCCATGTATATATGGTCAATTAATATTTGACAAGGGAGCCAAGAATGCATAATGGGAAAAGGTAACATTTTCCATAAGTGGTTTTTGGAAAAACTGAATATGCAAATGCAAAAGAATGAAACTGAACCCATCTCATACACCATTTACACAAATTAACTCAAATGGATTAAAGAAAGTTTGACCTGAAAATGTAAAACTCCTAAGAAAATATAAAGGAACAAAACTCATGGGCATTGTTTTTTTTAATTTGACACCAAAGGCACAACCAACAAAAGCTAAAATAAAAAAGTGAGACAACAGACTAAACTTCTGCACAGCAAAAGAAACAACAGAATGAAGAGACAACCTATAGAAAGGGGGCAATGTATATATATATATATATATATATATATATATATATATACATATGTATATATGTATATATATGTATATATATATATGTGAACTCATATAACTAACAGCAATACAACAATCCATTTAAAAATAAGGAGTACTTTTAATTTAAAAAATGTAGTTGCCATAGGCACCAACTATATAGCTAAAGGGACTTAAATCCTAATCTGAAAGAGATTTCTATGCCTCCATATTCATTGTAGCATTATTCTCAATGGCTAAGACGTGAAAACAACTTAAGTATAAATCAATGGGTAAATGGAAATGTATGTATAATACATATGTATTATATATATATATAAAATACATATATAGTGGAATATTATTAATGAAAAGAAGGTAAATCTGAGTTTGCAGCAACATGAACAGACCTTGAGGGTATTATGCTAAGTTAAATAAGTCAAATATGATGTTGTGTTATTGATAATATGGTATCTACAAAAATAATAAACAAACATAGTAACGAAGCTTAAGATGGAAGTCACAAGAGACTCAGGGCTGAGGGAAAGAAAGATGTTGGTCAAAGGATGTAAACTTCCAATTATAAGATGAGTAAATTCTGGAAATGTAATGTACAACATGGTATCTATCATTAATAATACTATATTATATACTTGAAAATGTTCTTACCACACACACACACACAAACACACATTGTAATTATGTGAGGTGATTGATGTTTTAACTGATATTATGGAAATTATTTCACACTTTGTACATTTATCAGATCATTTTACGCTTAACACCATTTTGTGTCACATATAACTCATTAAAGCTGAAAAAAAATAAGACCAGTGAAAATCATCTCTCTTCCACCTGATATGAATGAGGAAAATGTGGTCCTGTTCCTTGCTATCCTATAAAGATGAGCACAATCAGTATTAGGACAAATCTTAACAATGTAGACTGCAAGACAGAGAGAGAAAATGTATTTGTATTCTTGATGAATCAATGGATCTACCATCGGGAAAGCTATTTGCTTTTGAACTTCCTCTTATCTGTCCTAAAAATAAACTGCTTTTAATTTGCCTTCTGACTCCAGACTTGGCAGCATATAGAGTCTTAGTGTGAAGCATAGGGTCTCAAAACCAATCTTCCTAAGACAAATGCTAGCTCCACCATTTATTAGGTAGGTGATCCTGGGCAAGTTTCTGTATATGGTACAGCTAATGTGAAGATTCAATGAATTATAGATGTAAAGTTCTTCGTCTGGAGCTTGGCATTAAATTATGTGTATTTACATCTTTTGCACATGTATCTACATCTTAAATAAAATTCAGGAGTCACAAATTTTAAATATTCTTCTTTATGTATGATTTCTGTGTATCTCTGTGTATCTCATATCTAATATATAAGATGGAAACTTCAAGGCCTAGAATGTTGTCTTGATAAAAGTAGACAGTTCATAAATTTTTTGATTGGCTTAACTTGCAAGTAGTTATTAATTTAAAATTTCCTCCTTGGTATCCCTGGGTTTTGTTACTGTTAATGGTGTATGTGACCAATGGTTACTAGGTGACTACTTTAGGTTAGATGGACAAAGGGAAAGGAAAGGACCCAAGATAAGGTTGGCTTGAAGTTATTTGAAAAGAAAAAAAATACTGTCTGAAGTGTAGTACCTGAAGGAATCATGTGAGAATAATTTGGAACAAAAGAAAGGGATCATGTCATACTATGTAATTTTGTGTTTTAAGTATATAAATCCACCAAGCAATTTTAAGCAGAGATTTCCTCAAAATGTGTTATACATTTCATAAGTATTTTTCTGCTGCTCTGCAAAGAATGAATTCAGATGGCTGGAACTGGAAAGCAGTGAGGCCATACAGAACATTATAGCAATAATCTAGGTAAGAGAGTACAATGGCTTGAACCAGAATCATAGTAGTGAAGTTGGAAGTGGAATATATTGGAGGGTGTCAATATGATATGCTGAATGATTGTGATCTTGGAAAGAAAGGGGCAAGAAGACTCAAGGACAATGCTGAGATTTTTGCTCAAAGCAGTCAGGTGCAAATTGGTATCATCTAATCGATGCAAAAGTCTAAGGGAGTGCCAGATAAGAGCATAGGATGGATGAGGAAATCAAGATACCTATTTAAGCATGTTAAGTTTGAAATGCAAATTAGACATTCAATTTGTTTTGTCATGAGGGCAGGAAGACACATGAGTCTAAATATCCAGTGATGATTAAGGACTGAAGATAAAATTGAAGAGTCACATAATTTAGGGAATATTTAAAATCTTTGCATATGAGTCCCAGTTTTCTCATAAGCTAATATTTAGGAATGCTTCTAGAATTACATGGTGACCTGTCCAAAGTATTTTGAAATGTACACAGTATAACAAAAGGCCATTATCACTACTAGAAAAAGAATAGTGGACTCAGAGAAGATAGTCATTTTAGGCCTACTACTGTTACGGGCTAAAACTCCCTTTTGAGGCAAATCATATAAGCTCATTGATTTATGTTCCTTTAGTTTAAAAATGATGGAATTAGAATCAATAAACTCATAGGTCATTTTCTCATCTAATATTTTTAAAGAAAAATCTTCCTCTTGCATTGTTTTTTCTTCTCATTGGAAAAAATAGGGTTGTAATTATTAAGCTGCAAGTCAATTAATCATATAAACCTTATAATCATTTTACCTGAAAAAAATATTAAATTTCTAAACGGAATATTACAGGAGCATTTTAACTTTGAACCAGAGAAAGGACTCAATGGTGTTAGGCTGATGTTCTTCAAGTCTTCTAGACTGTCTCTGTCAACCCTAATTAACTATATTATGAAACAAGGTCAAGGAGACAAATCCATGGCTATAGACTGACCTCTTTCCTCCTCACATCAAGATCATTGCAAAACTTAATATTGCCTCCTTTACTCATACAGATTAACATCTGGGGGTTAAATATAATTTTTTTTTTTAATCTCTGTGTCCTTCCATTCTTCTGTCTTTTTCTTGTCTATTAACGTTTTAGTCAGATTCTTTGGTTGAACTTTGGTTGAATTCTTTGGTTTGGTTGAACTCTGCTCTTTGTTACTTAGAATCCTTTTTTGGATTAGGACCTTAATTCTTCACCACTTTTTCAGATGTCATGATTCTTTTGTCTAAATACTTGGTCTTAGTCAGGATACATACATCTTCATGTACCTGAGTAACCATAGTGTGAAATCTTTGATGTGGACACATGCTTTCCTCCTAACCATCAAATATTGCCTATTCTAGTTCTTTCTGATTCTTTCCTCATCATTTTATTAAAACTTGTTCTCAGTTGGTCCCTTTCTGTTTAAAGCTTTTTTTCTATAATGTGAGCCTAGATTGTCCTCTCACAGAGTCCATGTCTAATATTATGCTTCTGTGGGGATAGGTGAAGAATATGGACACAAGTTATTGTTGTCTATTCTTTACCTCTAAAAGAGTCAGTACTATTATTAACACAATCTTCATAATAACATGATTACCATTATTATCTTGGAAGAAGTCATAGCAGCAAAGGATTTAATTAGAGTTATTAAGTATGCTGTGGTAATGACATGATAGGTGAGTAAAAATAACAAATACCAAGCCATTATTATCCCATCTTCCTCAATGTCAGATGAGGCCTTTCTCAAACCAACCCTGCCATAGTCTCCATTGATTAGTGTCATTGCTAAAGATGGTAATTTATTTGGAATTGATCAGCCATTAATTTAACATTTTTAAATGCCAAGATATAAAGTTGAATATTAAAGCAGGATACCAAAAGCTATGTTAATGTATTTTGGCTTCTTAGATAAGATTTAGAGATCACAGAAATTCATGTGCCAAGTTAGTTGACCAGAGACACAGTTGGCTACATTAGTTTTCCACTATAGAAAAGACAAAAACGTTAAAAGATGACTTTGACTGAGATATGAGTTCACTATCATGAAAAACATACAGCAATGTAAATAAGGGAAATAAATAAATTTAAAACATGAAAATGTCTTACTATTTCAGATAATTTGTATTTGATTAAATCTTAATACCACTCTGTTATTATTGTCATTTTAAAATGTGGAAACCAAATCTCAGAGACTAAATAGCTATACAGAAGCTAAGTAAAAGAATCAAGGCGAAAATAGATCCATTTGACCTCAAAGTTGATCATCTTTCTATATTCTACTGCCTGCCAAATATTATACTTGTTATATTCTCTTGGGAAAATTGTTTAATTTCACTAAGCTATGCTTTCTTCATCTATAAATTGAGTATAAAAATAGTAACCAACCCATAGGATTGTCGTGAAGATTAACTATGAAACTCTTAGTATAAAAGTTGGCAAATAGAAGTTTCAGTCGTGTAATGTGATAATGATGTCATTATAACAAGTATAGCAATATAATCATTGCTATAGATTAAGTTATTCAGAAGAATTCTGGAGGAAGTGATGTAGTATTTAAAAAAGAAAACCCACTTTAATGGAAATGTACTAAGAAAGAACTAGAAGCGCTTTTAAAACTTCACGCCTAATTAGGAGATCACTCCAGGTGTGTGATGGTGATGTTTGAAGAGAGAAATGATAAGGGACAGGATCTCAGATAAAAATTCCAGGGACAATAAGACTTAGTGAGAGATGTCTCCAGGAGTAAAGATTCACTATAAGATTACTGACATGAGAAGAACAGAATATCCATCAGTTAAGATAGAGAATACTCTGGGGGAGGCAGATATTTTAGCAAGAGGTTAGATGATGAGTTCTGAATATTTTAAGTTTGACTATCTTAACAGGTGTCCATTTGAGGTTTCAAGTAGCCAGGTTGCTAGATAAATCTGAAGTTAAGGAAAGACCTCATCTCTTCCAAGTATTTGACCATATATAGATAAATGTCTGAGAAAAAAGAATAAGAATAAGACTAGTAAATGACAGAAGGAAGACTACAAGACTACTATATTTATTGGGAAGGTATTTGGATACAACACTGCACATTTTATTTTCATAATTAGATAAATCCTGGCTAGGCTACAAGAATATTTTGAAAAACAGAGACATAAACTTTAATAGAATTCAAGCATGTTCTGTACCTTATAAACTCCCAGAGAAGAAGAAAGCAAAGGAAGTATAATTCCTATGTCACATAGCAAATAAAACAAAGAAAAAATTTTATGTAATTTTTAAAAGGAAATATAATCAGTGACTGAACATGAAAATATATTAGTTATCACTTCCAACAGATTAAAACATGAAGGCTCTTGGAAGATTTTTAACTTAACTCAATTTTGCTGTTTAAAAACTCCATGAAGAATCAAGTGATAAGCAATAGATCAAAATAGAAGTGAAATGGGAAATATTCAAGAATAATGTTGACTATATTAATTTCAGGATTCAAGACAAATGAATAAAAGGTTATAATGATGAAAGGTAAACTCTACAATGAAAATATAATAAAATCCTAAAACTTCCTGTACCAAATATAACTGTATTATAATAAAATGTTTTTAGAAATCAACAAGAGGCTCTGAGATTTTAACATCCTTCTTTCAGCTTATGCTGAACAAAGGAAAGAACGAAAGCAGTTCTGGAGTACATCGGTAAAGGAATCGCGTGTTGAACTGAATAGATCCATATCAAATTTAGATGAGACAGATTGTAGAGCAGTTTCCCTCTATTGTAGTTTCACTTTACCTGGCTCAAAAGTATTATGTAGTATTAAATTATTTTATGTGAGATAGAGACAAACATGGAAAGACAGAGATCACATTCACCTAACTTGTTTCTTCTTTTTAAATTGTATTGAAAATTTTGTAAATTTTATTGCATCCTAACATTATATAGGTTAGACTGTGCATCCTTGTAAACCAACATCTATACATAAAACGTTAAGCTTAATTGCTCTATTTTATCATTGTTCATTTCTTGCTGAGACTAATTGATACATTTAAGTTTATATATAGGAATGTATAAATAGCAATAAACTTAGTGTAGATAGGGTTGGTGCCCCTGGTGGATTTCAAGTATCCACTGGCAGTCTGGAATGCATCTTCAGTGCTAAGAGGGTCTCGGCTGCATTACTCGTAGTTAAGAATGCATTATATGCTGCACCCAGAAAGGAGAAAATAGCTAATACTCACTGACCCCCTGCTATGTGCTAGCAGCCGTGTTGGCCATTTTATTTTCATTATGTCTCTTAAAATTTTAATCTTCATGACGCCTTGTGAGATTGATGCTATCGTTCTCTTTTTATACATAGACTCCAAAAACACTAGTCCAAGTTATATCGCTCAAAATTAGACAAACACATGTTCAAATCCTGATCTTCTTGTTTGAAGGTCTGAGCTTATTGCATTTTTCCAAGAGGCATTAATTTTACTCTTCTAAGTATGTGGGGGATTAGCAAATACAAAACAGGAGATCAGATTTCCCCGGTCCTTCTGAATCCTGGCCAACAGGTTCACAGTCTGGTCATCTCCACATCAGTACTGCACGAGTTTGCTACTAAGTACACCCCATCCTTCAGTCAAAATTTCTTTCCTTTCATCCTCATGTGTTTGGTTGTCTCATGCTTTTTCTCGTTTCCTAAGAGGTAGGTAAGTGTGCTGCTTGCCTCTAACTGGCCCCAAGATGAAATGACTAAATTCAGTTCCACTGCCGAAACCATATACAACCTTTGTTCTTTAATTACTCCTACTTACTTTCACCACATACTGTGATCCATTTGCTTAAAACCACTGCAATAGTTGCTGCCATAACAAATGCTTTCTTGAGAGTCAGATTAATGTTCCGCTTTGTTTCCAGCTTATCTCCAGTCTGTCTGCAGTAATACACTCAACCCAAACAAGCATATTTTTCACTCACAGCCTGCTTTTTATGAGTCCCACTGACAGTTTCTTAATAAATAATGCATTTCTAAATGTTCCTAAGCTTTTCTTCTTATTAATAATTCCAGTAGCTTTCCCATGGCTGAAGAGTTTTATTTGGTCACTGGCTAGATTTTATTCTTGCTTATCTCTGCATTTTACTTTCTTAGACTACTGTCTTCACAAGGAGGACAGGGGGACATTACCACTGTGTCCCATTCCTAGCAGGTTGTGTTCAATAATTATGAGTTAGCACACACTAAACATTTAGATCTATTGCATAGGCTTTCTTAGGTTATTTTTGATTGATTTTATTGCTCTGTCTCTCTTATTGTGGAAGCATAAGACAATCCCTGGATTTTATTGAGAGAAACCTTAAGACTGGGTCTTAAGAATTACATCATATTTGCAAAATATGAGGTGCAATGATCACTTTTAGACATGAGAACTTAATTTTGATGTCTGTACCCAACTATATTTTATCAATAATGTACAGAAATTATAAGTAATGCCCGAAGATGTGACTTGTTAACAAATGAGCACTGGCTCAATTAATTCAGAAAAGTACTGTCAATAAAGGAGGGAAACAACCAGATAGACACAATTACTCATTCTCCATGATGTATCTCTTTGTTCTTTTTGATAACATTAATCTAGAATACTATTTCTGTTTTTTCATGAAGAATTTTTCTAGATAACTTATTTCATGTTTCTCTGTCCTGAAATTACTTGAAAGTGTGCTTCTCAGTGTATAAATTAAGTGTAAATTCTCCTGGAGGAACCTGTTACTGCTTCACTGGTATGATTTCCTCTAGGTATATAGTAAATTGGGGTGGAAGGGAGATAAGGCCTCGGCTTAATCACATAGCTTTCAATGATGTGGTGGAGGCAGGCCACTGAAAAAATGTGTTCTGATGAACTGATTTATTTACATCTAGGTCTTTTTGTGTATTTTGTACGTTTCTTTGGGCGTTCTTTTCTTTGGTGGAAAATTCCACAAGCCAGCAATTGTTTTCAAGTTTTGTTGTCTTTAAGCTAGCAACTAGATTATTCTACGTAAAGTAGATCTTAATAAATGTGATGTGTATAAAAAGAGGGAAAATGCCACTACAAAAAGGAAATTGTTGAAGTAAATTCTTTTTAGAAAGTTTAAACGGATTTTTACTGACTGCGCTGTAACATATAATTTGCATCATCTGATTCCTTGTGCTTTCATAACTCCTGATTAGCACGTAAACTTTCTGTAAATGCCCAATTTATTAAAAGGGACAGAGAGTTTCAAAAAAAATACATTTAGATTCAATTTTTGAATTGGGAAAAAAATCCAGTATTCCTGTTTCTGATAATTTATGGCAAAATGTATCACAAAAATATTCAGTAGTTTGAAGGGCAGGGGAACTATCAGTTTCCTCTAACTTTATCATATCTTCCTACCCTGTCTCCCTATTGCACACCTTTCACTTCTCACTTAGCTCCTGGGTGCCTTTACTTCAGCACTTTCCTGACGTGGACATCCGTAACTCAAGTGCATGTCCTGCCTTAGCCCCTCGAGCTGCCCTTTCGGCTTTATCTTCAGTCTTCTCTAGTTAGTGATAGTTGACTTTAGAGAATTTACCCTTTATTATCTGCCATCTCTTGCCTGTGCTGTCTTACCCACCTCAATTACCTACTCCTTTGCCATCATTCCCCGCACAGTCCAAACATAATACTTAACATTTTTGAATCTGTGCCTATTTCTGGGGCAATTCAAGTTATGACACTTAATTCAGCAGAAATCCATCCTTGACAGATAGTAGAATTCATGTCAGGGTATTGAGTGCTTTCTTAAAAATTTTTTCACTTGAAAAACTGGAATAAGCATCCTTACAAAGAGGGTTTGCTAAACAAGCTAACCCTCCTTGTTGCCACATAAAGCCTGGTATGTACAGGAGTTGGCCCCTTGGCAACTAGCTCTGACTTGGAAATAAGCACTCAACTTCAGTTGGAAAAAGATAGCATGGGATGGCCTGAAGCTGATTTCCATTCATGACTATATATAGCATAGCTTGGTTTACCTCTCACACATTTATTATTAGAATGTGAAACACTCTGTCCATTCAGTAAGAATGGAAACTGATACATTACATGTTATGCAAAATGTGAATTGAATATTAGAAATTGTTACATCGTGTATTTTGCTCTTTAGTGATTTCAGGTAGGACTGTGTGTGTGCACATATATGGATATCCTGCCTCTCTACTACATCATTTTAAATCTATGTCGCTAAGCTAAAACCTTATCTCCTCTCTACTCCATTTTACTGTATACTTAGAAGAAACACTCACAGTGAAACAGTAACAGTTTCTTCCAGGAGAACTTATACTTAGTTCACACATTGAGCAGCACACATGCAAATAATATCAGGATAGAGAATCATGAAATGAGTTATCTAGAAAACTGCTTTCACAAAAGAACAGAGATGGTATTCTAGGTTAGTGTTATCAAAAAGACCAAAGACACATTTTGGAGAATAATTGTGTTGATCTGGTTGTTTCCCCTTCATTTTGACAGTATTTTTTCTGAATTAATTGAGTCATATTTCTATGAGCTTTCCTAAAGTCTGCTGCTCTCTTCTCCAATGTTTCCTAATTCACATTCCCCAGGTGACAACTTTCTCTATTGTTCCTTTCTTTGCACATAAACTACTTCAAACTCTGCAGCTTTGCTCCTTATATTCCTTCTACCTTACATTTTTCTGTCATTGGAAAGTTACTGGCATTGGCAATGCCTGAGGTCAGATTTATCAACCCTGCAAAAGGTTTTTTCCATAACCTTCCATCTTCTTTGACATTTAATGGTATAGTCACTAACTGGTATCTTTTATGTGGAAATTAATTTTCCATGGTTATGAACAGAATATTTCCAACATGAGCACAGACAAATTGAGTATTTTGATTTTACTTAGTTTGTTAATATTTAAAATTGATTTTATTGAAGGGATATTGCATTATACCATTAAATAGGTTTAAGATATACATCATAGCAAATCTACATCTGTATATAATATAAGTTCACTATTTCATTTTATCTTTCACTATACACCAAATCACCATCTTCCGGTTTGTCACCACCCCCCAATTCTTTTTTTTGCCGCAATTCTTTTGTATGATTTAGTTCATTTTTAAAGTCTATGTTTGTTTAGCTTAGTTAATTTGTTTGCTTTATACACCACGTAAGAGTGTTAATATATGATGTCTATTTTTGTTGTTGTTGTTCTTGCTTATCTCACTAAGCATAATTCCTTCCAGGTCCATCCATGTTTCTGCAGATGGTAAGGTTTCACCTTTGTTATGGTTGTGTAGTATTCTCATATATATATGTGTATATCTCCCATGTCTTTTTTATTCACTTACCTGCCAATGGGCCCTTAGACTGTTTCCTTTTATACTCAACATCTAATACTTTCTGGTTATGTACCTTCTCATTTAAAAAAATAAATAAATGAACTATCTTTTATGTTAAAGCATCAGCTAGATATGTGATACCACTCTTTTTTTCCCTTTTTCTGAACATTCTCTTCAACACTGATTTTTAAATGTTTTTTGTCTTTGCAAAGTTTTTGCTCAACTTGTAGCGTTTTCCTGTCACCTAAGAATCTTGTCTTTTATTCATAAAAAATATTGTCACTGAGTGATCTTTATGAAATTCCTGCCCAATGCATGTATATAGCTTGCTTTCATATGCATCTAAATTTTAGAAATGCAATTAATTCTCTGGTTTCATAAAATCAGATGCTGTTTCTCCAGATTAAATATACCAAATATACCAAATATACCTTTCCAAATATACTTTTGCCCCTGATGGATTCTTTTATTATTTAATCTCTTTCTAAATAATTTTCTGCTCAAAACTTTGCACATCTTTTAATTTCTCATCTATAGACATTGCACTCACTTCCTGTCTCCTGTTCAGTTCTCACATGACTGGAATCCATTATTAACCCTCCTCTGGACATTTTTTAAGATGATTCATCAGAAACACTGTCAAATGCTGGAGGCATTTTAGATTCTTTTATTACTGGACATCTCCTGCTATTTTGATTTTGCTTATCACTTTTAATTCAAAACTTCATTTCTTCCATTGCATAGCAGTGTATTGCATAGCACTTGTATTCTTGTGGTGTATATGTATGAGTATACATACTTTTCCTTTGATGAATCTTTCTTTTGAATGTTGTGCCCCTCAGGATTCTATGCTCAAAGCATTCCAGTTCTCTATGTATACTCCATGCATGGTTGATTTCATGTCTCCTCAAGGTTATCAATGAACATTCATACCCTGAGTCTCAAAGAATAGCTCTGCTATAGAACTGTACTTTAAATCTTCAGTTTTATGTGTCTAGTTGTATAATAGTTACATTAGCTATCATAGTATTCCAAACCCAGGCGTCCAAATTAAACACATCGTTTTATTTCTTAACTTATTTGTCTTTATATCAATCACCAAATACACATAATTTTTCTTCCAAATATCTCTCTATCCTTCCCCGCCCCATCCCTATTATATAATTTAGTCTGCCATCTCTTACTGGAACTCTGTAGCTGAAGTTGCTTGCATATTTATTTTTTATTTATTTTAATTGAATTTATCTATCATGAACCCTCACTCTATGCTTTTGCTTATTTCTCTGCTCTTTTGTGAGTAGCATCTTTGCCTTCTCCATCCTGAGCACACTCCTTCTTTGAGACAATGCCAGGTATATGAACAGACTACTCCATTGAAAATATCGATTACTTGTATTACCTACAGGCATTTTGTAATTCTCAGATATGTAAAAAGAAAAAAAAGTATAGAAAACAATATGTATATTTGAGATGTTCATTAGTCACATATGAATATATAACATGTAAAATGTGGATAGTATGACTAAACTATTGAATTTTTCATTTTAATTCAAATTTGTACCTAAAACTTGATAGTCCAGGCACCCTTTCCTTATAGTGGGGAACATAACCATTCTATAAGTCCCTGTTATTTCTAACATTACACTTACTGGATTGTTTTATAATTGTCTAGTTGTGTTACAGTTTTTCAGGAGAAACCAAGCGAGCACTCTTTGGAAGTATTTTAGGCAGATTTATTACACGCATGGTCTCAGCTGGGATTTCTTCCTCAAAGAGCTGAGCCCCGTTTCTGGGTAGAACATGCTTATATAGGCTAGAGCAAACGGGGAAGAGAGGGATGTAAATTAGGGGAAGGGGTTTCAAGTGCAGGAAGTTCTTTGTCTGCTGGCTACATTCCAGCAAGCTCAGGTTACAGGAGGTGTCATGGCTTTGCTTCATAGTTGCTGGAGGTGGTAGGCAGGCCTTTTCCCACAGTTGTACCTTTATGCTACACATGCTCTGAGCTCTTTGAAGGAAGGAATATTTTTATTAATATTTGTAATCTCGTTACTTAGCTTAATACTGTATAAATAATTCTTAGCACGAAATAATTTCTTGGCCAGAAAAAATAAATATATAAGAGAATGAATGAGGAAGCTATTTAATTTTCTTTACTGACCTCAACCTTGACAGTCTATGCTGTGAAACTAAAGGGGAAATTCTGGAAGACTTGTAAACATGAGAGAAAAAGATAATGAAAAAGATGATGAACGAAGAAGATAGGAGGAGATTCTGCTTTCTCACCCTCTTTGCTCTACAATCATCTCACACTATTGTGTAGTCATATTCTTGACCTAATTGATATGAAAACTGCTCATGACCATGAGTGGACCCATCACTCTGTTCTTCTGGGTGCTAGACCGAGGGGATCTTGAATAGATTCTAGAGAAGGTTCTATCCACCTAACCCATTCAGTCACTCTACTTGTTCTCTTGCCCCTGTCTTCTATCCATTTGTCATAATTCTGTCCCTTTTAACCAGGAAAGACGATGTAATTTCCCTTCTACTAGGTGACCCCTTGTACATTGAGAAAGTATGTTCAATTGAAACTTAATTTTGATGGTCATCTGAAAATTTTATCTTCCTTCACTGTCAACTAAAAAACAAAGGGTTGTTTCTTTAACTTGTTAAAGATAATTGATAAATATGTAATTTTACCTAGAAGTATTTATTTTAAATATAGTTAAAATGGAATATTGAAATCTATTATTCTACCTATATGGTAGCTAGAGGTAGTAGTGTTAAGATATTCGTAGTAAGGTGCACCCTGCTAGCCTAGTGGTTAAGGCCATTGAATACAGTCCATATACATCCCGAGGACCCAGTTTCAAGACCTAGGACTAGGGGGCTCAACCAAGATGAACAAATAAATAAAATAATTGTTTCTCCCTCTGTTCTTTTTTTCTGTCTGCACGCCTACTTGCCTTCATTCCTCTCTTCATCTTTTCTCAAAAAAATAATAAAGAGACTATTAATAAAATACCAGTAAAATGAATCACATTCCTTAACAGAACTGAGGCAGCTAAAATGCTGAGAGGAATGTCGTCTGTTTAAATGTAGGAATTTGTGTTTTCCTCCTTACCCCCCACCCCTTGAAATGTTTCATTGTTCTCTGGAAACTAACTGGCCCCAAGCCCAGAACCTGTTAACTACCTTTTCAAGCGGATATCATGCTAGAAATTTATCATTCTCTTTTAAATTCAAGCAGGAAACTACATAATAGTGGGATTTGTGGTGCTAAAAGTGATTCAAGGAGGATTGTATTTTTCTGGTATATTGGAATTAAATATGGTTAAGTAAAGTTGATTTCTATTTTGCTATTGGATGTCATACCTCCTCACATTCTTACAATATAACTCAACATGTATTACAATCATATCTTCTCTTTCTCAATCAAACTTAGAAAACGGTGTTAGGAAATCTGTTGTGCTAAAGTCAGAAACCACATTTTACTCAATATATTGATTCATATTAGATGGAAATGCCAGTTGTGTTCTTAGACTCAAATAAAACTAGCACATGTGTAGGGATTAGAGAATTGGTAGCTTTGTAGCAGATAGACATTCCCTGATCACATCCCCATTCAGTTACTTTTCAATGGCTCTTGCACAATCTTACCAGAGGTGGCACATTATGCTTTAGAAAGTTTTAAATTTTAAAGCTATTTTTCTTTAATGTTATTGCGTGCTGTCTCTCTCTAGCTTCTGTTCTTTTTTAGCAAAGTAGAACAACTTTCATCTTTCTCACATGGACCTGTTCGGGAACTAACTAGATATGAGCACTGGGTGTGGGACCATAACAAAGACCATATCTTTATAAAGAACTGAATAAAAACACAGAGCCAGTCAAACCTATTCAAGCCAGAGACATCTTTCAAGCTCTGGGACTTTCCCCAATACTGAGTTAGGAATGAGGTACCAAGAATGGGAACTATCTCTTGAAAAAAAATAATAAAAGAACCCCAACCAATCCAAAACAACAGCATCAGACACAGTGATTACATAGTCCATCTGGTAGGAATTGGATGGAAACACATGTGCAAAAATAGCAAAACCTTGTCCTTTGAGGACCTCCCTCATTGTAATACCATTATGGACTTCTGTGAGTATATGTTTGAGTATCAGAATTCTAAGTCTTCTTCAACACACTTCACCTTTTTCAATAGTCACTAATTATATAGCTTCCTATGCATTCAAACTCCTAAGCCTTCTTCATTTGAACTTCATATGCTCTGTATTGTAAAGAATGCCTTTTTCTTCATCATTTGCCTTTAGGAACACAGCTTTGTATTAATCCCTAGTACAGTTGATATCATTTGATGCCATTACTTTAATCTGTTAGCAGACTGCTTTTTAGTTAACTATTTTTCTTTGACTGTATAAATAACATGCTGCCTATTTAAAGTACATATTTCCAGTGATTTTTAATCTAAACTATACTTAGAACAAAAGGATTTGGATTGTTATTGGATGTCCAGTTCTTTCTGTGTTGGCATCAGGATCTATTCAGCTACTCATTTATCTCATTCATTGCTTCATTTTTGGCAATATTCAAGTGAAAATAATATGAAGCTTATGAAATATAACAAATAACTGTGGTCAATCCTCACGAAGATGAGGAAAAATCAGTAATCTAGAAAAAAAAATGTATTAGAAGATGCCCAGACTTGTATATCAGGGTTCATACTCTAACCTTTCTGGGTAAGGTTATTTGTCGTGGTATTGAGGATTAGGAATACCATGCTATAGGTATGAGTTTGAATCAGACATTTTAATTTTATTTAATTTTAATTACCATAGGCATGTTTGCTTTATCTTCACATCTACTTTATATTATCTTTTGGCAAATAAATGTCTATTGGCACTCTAGGTTCTATGCTCTCAGTTCAGCACTAAAATTGATTTGCCTTTTTTTTAAAGAAAAATATCACTGAGAACAAAGGAAGCAATCAATTTCACATCAGTGAAAGAGCTAAGGTTTCACCTTCTGGTTGGATTATTCCTGCACATCTTTCTGAAAAGGTAATTGGAAAATTGTACACTTAGGTGGTTAAGGACTTATTCAACCAAAAAGAAATATTTAGTATTTTGTTACATAAAGCATTTGCTAGGAATTCAGATAAAGTCTGTCATTGACCACAGGGATTTAGAAGAAATGGCTTCTGAAGAAGCTAGAAGAGAAAGTAAGTCAGGTCTAGGTCAAGGATCTTGTTTGGGTGGTTTCTGCTATATCTAACGTTTCTCAACTTCTGTAATGGAAACGAAAGCATTGTGGTTTTAAGGATAAAATTTTCTTTTCAGTTATATCCTTCCCTGCTATGAATAATCAGCAAAGAGATATTATACATCTACAAATAGCTGCCTTGTGTGAGTGAGTTTGTAATATTTTATTTTGGAAAATAGTTGTAGTTTAATTTTTTAAATGAATTTAATTTGTATTATTAAGCATTTTAATTGCCTCATAGATCCCCATCCATGGTTTAATTGTAATGAGATAAGAAATGAGTATAACACGATATCCATAGATTCTAAGCACAGAAAACATTTGTAATGAGTCTTGATCAACTGAGTCTTAACGCAACAGCCAATGGCACCAGCAATTTGACAAACTCAGCAGTTCTTCATGTTCTATTAGAATGTATTCACAAAGTAGTATTTGTATTGTACATAGGTTTTTATGAAGCGATTGGTAGGGAAAATGGAAGAACAATTTTCATACTGAGTATAGACCCTGACAAATCCACATTGGTAGAGCTATTCGCTCCACTTGTCCTCTCTCTCATGATACTCAGCTTTTAGTTGCCTCTTTTCCAAACTCCCTTTACAACCTAATCACCAATGTGTTTCTCCCCAACTTCTTTTTTATGCAGAATATCAGACTCAAAAATCCCTCTAATGATTTCTCCTTACAAAGCTGATAAAAATTATTTGAAAATAAAATCAGTACCACAACATAAGTTATTTTACATGGAGAGATAAAATTTATGAAATGACTAAATATCAAGTTAAGTTTATATAGATGGAAAGCACTTTCAACTGTATCACTGAATTGGAATTTCCCATGCACCCTATTTGATTTCATATTGAAGACAAAGCAAAATCAGGTCTTACTAGATAAATATATTAATCCTCAGATTCAAATTTCAAACAAGACATCTTAGATTTACTAATAAAATAATAGACTTACAGGCAGGTTATTTTTATTTGGCAATCGATACGTGGACTGTATTCATCAAAAATAATTATGTAGTGTACAAAATAGCCAGAAAACACTGAACAGAAGGCATAATAAGTCCTTACCTACCAAATCACTTTAAACATAAATGGATTAAATTCTCCAATCAATTGGTTAAAAAAAAATCCAGTGATAAATTTTCCGTAAGATACATGCTTTGTGCGTTTTTTTGTTGTGGTTGTTTATTTTAGAGTAAGGAAGCAAGCAGAAATTAAAGCAAACAGGCAGTCAGACAGGAAGGAAGATAGAAGGGAGGCATTTATTTACTTGGCTATTCATAATGGTTACCCACCCTTGCTCTGTGTCCTTGGGTTTTACATGGGATAAGTCATAGCTGCAGACTTAATGCCTGAGTCAGCAGGCCGGGCACACCAATACACTCACTTAGAATCTAAAGACACACACACACAAACTGAGAGTGAGGGGATGGAATAAAATATATTTCAAACAAATGATCATTAAATATACTCCAATAATAAGTACCTAAATTTATATTAGTCAAATAGATATTGCCCTAAAATGATAAAAAGAGACAAGGAAGGTCATTATATAATTTTTATAAAAGGATCAATTCATCCAGAGATGATAATCATCATAAATATGTATGCACCCAATGTCAAAGCACCTAAAAATATAAAGCCAATACTGAAAAGAGAAATAAATAGCACTACAGTAATAGTTGAGGATGTTAATATCCCACTCTGGGTAGTGGATAGATCATTCAGAGAGAGAATCAATAAGGGAACAGTGAGTTTGGACAACACTATAGAGAAAATAAACTAGCAAATATATTCAGAATATTCTAACACCACAAAATACTCATTCAAGTACACATGGAACATTTTTAGACTAGTCTATATGTTGAATCACAAAGTAAGCCTTAGTAAATTCAAGAAGATGGAAATCATACCACATATCTTCTCTGATGACAATTGTATGAAAGTGGAACTCAATAGCAGGAGGAAAACTGGAAAACTCATGAATATGTGGAAATTAAATATCACTCCTGAATAGCCAATGACTCCAAAAGAATTAAAGGTGAAATTAAAAAAAGTAAGTTGAGGCAAGCAAAAATAGAAATGTAGAAATGCAACTTAACAAAATCTATGGGATGCACCAGACACAATTTTGAAAGTTTATAACAACTAACACCTATATTAAGAAACAAGGAAAATCTCCAATAACCTAAATCTATACCTGAAGGAACTAGGAGAAAACAAAAAAAAGAACAAACTGAGACAAAGTTAGTAAGAGAAGAAAAACAAAGATTTGGGCAGAAATAAATGGAATAGAGGAAAAAAATAGCTCTTTAAAGGCTTTTCTATAACATAAACAATACATAAGTGCAAAAGAGTATCATAAGTAAGTGAAGTTATATATATATATATATATATATATTTTTTTTTTTTTTTTTTTTTCCCCACATAGGGAAAGGAAAATCTTTCTTGTCAGTGGGAACTGGTAAAGAAGTGATATGGAAGAGACCAGAGGCGAGTGTTGAGGGGATTGTGAGGAGGTAGCAAATACTGATAGTTTGGGGAGATTCAAGAACATGATGTCTTCTTAGCTTCTTAGGCCAGCGGAGGATGCATATTTCTGAGAAGCATTCCTTTATAAAACGTTCCTTTACTTAGAATTTACTTAATGTCTAAAATTACAAGTAACTTCAACATTAAAAAAAGTTCACATAGTAAGATTTGTTCAAAAACAACGAAAAAATATGTGCTTGAAGTTAAACTAAGTTAGATTTTTTGCTGTCAATGGTCATATAGACACCAGAGACTGAAATTGTGTAGAAATATCATGTACTTTGCTTATTGTATGCTTTGTTTTGGTCCCATTTCATCCTATTGATTTCTTCTGATTCTAGAAGATTGTTCTCTTTAAAATGATATTGTTATTATATTCTTCATGTTAATTTTTCATCCGGGTCTGCATTGATTTACATGGGTCTTCATGTGTAGTTTACTCTTCAGACATAGCTGGTTTGGCTAGAAGTGCTATTAATGAATGGCTTTGTGTCAACATTGGTCACCATTATTTTACTCTAGCATTAGATTCTAGCATCTATTCTTTGCAATTAGCTTCTCTTCAAAATCACCCACTGGAGTTTACCCCCCTAAAGTTTCTAATTCCACATGATAAAATTTGAAGGTTGTGGGTATGCCTGCCTACCTTTTCAGCAATAATTATTCTGTCTGCTCCTAAGCCGATTAAAGTCAATCTTATTCCTCATTGCAAATGAAACACCAATTCATTTGGTTTAACCATGTCTTGGTTAGTTTGGTTCAATGCTTTTCAGAACAATTAGTCAAACATCAAATATCTCAACAAATATTTTACACCCCCATATAAAGTAGTATGAAGCAAAACATAGTATCTGATCTCAAGGATGGAGAGATCAAGATTTGCAGCATTCTTGTCGGAAGAGACCCTGAGGGAATAAATCTTGAAATAAAGGTAGAATGTGGATGTGCAGAATGGAAGGACCATTACAGACTAGGAGACTGACATGAATAAAAGGCAAACTGAGTCTAATGGAGGTTGAAAGTAATATGAGTGACCTACAGAGACTTAATTGTTCAAAGCATTATCTGTTTAGTTTTGTAATGGTAGATGTATTTTTTTGTTCCTTATCAGATTAATTTTCTAATTATTTAGACATGGTATTATATTCGTGTTATTGCCTAAATTACCATAAACTTGGTGACTTAAAACAGCATACATTTATTCCCTTGTAATTTTTGAAGATTAGAATTCCAAAATTAGTTGTACTGAGTCAAAATCATGTCCAAAGAGCTGTTCTTCCTTGGAGGGTCTAGCAGAGAGTTGATTTATTTGCCTTTTCCAGCTTCTAGAGCTGTCTTCCTGTCACTGTTTGACTCATGGCTACTTTCTCCATATTCAAAGCCAACAGTGTACTATTTTGCTTCAATGGTTACATTGTCTTCTTTATCAGTTTCAAATCCTCACTTCCTTATAAGGATGCTTGTTGCATTTATAACCCATTTGTATAGATCAGAATAATCTCATTTCCATATCCTTAATTTCCTCACCTCTGCAAAATCACTTGCGCTGTACTAAGGGATTAGGCTCTCTAAGGGTCATGATGTCTATCACAGATAGCTATTGAAAGGTAGACGAAATATTTCCTGAGGAAAAAAATATTTACTGATTAAGAAAATTAACAACATCTCTTAGACTTGCAAGAATGAGAAAAATATATCCAGAACTAAAAGTAGAGAAGTGAATCTTTCAGAATGGATTTTGTGGGTTTGATGCCATGCTTGTCTTACAGATACTTTTTGTTGATTCCACTGAGATTCAACATTGTTGGGCCCACATTTCAGAGACATTGGGAATACTCTTGAGTTATAGATCTAGATTCAAGTGAAAGGTTTATTTGAGGACCCACATATTGCCTTCCATGTGTTAGGAGGAGTCGCCTCCTTTGCAAGAAGGGGCTCTGCCAACTTCACACTACTATCCTCAGTGTCTGGCATCTTGCTCCTAATCTGGCAGAAAACTTTGCACATCTATGGATCTAAAAATTGGGAAAATCTTAACATCTGGAGTTTTCTATTCAGGTAACAATTCACTCTGTTTCCTGGCTACATACACAAATGTTGTTACTCTAAGCCAAGTCTTTCTTGCCATGCTGTAGTCAAATTCATCCTTAGAACAAGCACATCACAGCTCAGTGTTTTTAAGTACAGTGTGTCCATGTGTATTTTTACTTATTCAGAGTCCATGACTTACTCTTATTCATTCAGGCATGTCATTGTGGTCCAGAACACTTCCACATATTATCCTAGTGACCTCCTGTTGATCACTGTTCCCCCATATCTAGGACTCTCAAAAATTGCTAAATTCTTCAAATCAATACATTGTGCAACATATTTAAATGTATTATCCATTGATAAATTCTCATAATATCAAACTGAATGTTATTCACCATTAATTGCACTTAAAATGAGCACCATTGTGGAAGGAATGTGAGTTAAAATCATTAGGCTTTACTTAATAGGACCATTTCTGCCTTGTAATTACATTGTTTTGGGGCCTTTGATAAATCACTTCCCAACTTGTGAGTCTCAAATGAATGATATGAAAAATTATATGTATCATTCTTATTGTTCAGGATTATGGTCAGGGTTAAAGAAGATTGTGATTGAAAAGGCATTTTGAAAGTCAATATTAGTATAGGGCATGATGGCTTTTTTTAACTGTAGAAATTATCATAATCAATTTTGCTACAGGAAACATCAAATACTTCCTTTTTCAATAATTAAGATTTTGTCATTATGTTCAAGGCCAAGTTGCTTTGTTGTTTCACCTTTGTAAATCAACATTTATTTGCGAGTGTCTGCTTCACAGCCAGAGCTTTTGTTTTGTTTTGTTTTGAAAAGGTCAGTTTCCTGATTTATTTTCTTTTATTCCTATTATTTTAGATGAAAATCTTTCAAATACAGATTTTAAAAATGTTTGTGTTTTTGGAAAAGATGAAATCTGATTTTCATTGCTTTCATATGAATGATATATAGGCAGAGAATTCTACCCCTAGTAATTTATGGATTTTCAGATTAGGAAAATAGTTAAAAGTTACTGGATACATGATTTTTTTTTTTTTTTTTTCCTTAAAGATTGTCTTCTTACAGGTCAGAAAACAGAAGATGCAAGGAAAAACTGCTGCATTTACCAAGGCGAGGTTAGAAAGTTCTGAGTTCCCACCTGGAATGTGATGGACAGATAAATATTTGAGTCCTGTGCTAGCAATTCAAACCTACTTAACTGTATCATGGTAAGTGCATCTTCCTGCCTCAGCCTCCATGACCATCTCTGAAGTCTGACGGAATTGCTAAGTTGTTCATTTTCATTGCTGATTACAACTCCATTGCATGAATACCTAACCGTTTGTCCATTCTCCTGTTGATGGACAACTGAGCTATTCTGTCTCCATGTCTCTTGTGTTAATAATTAGGATTGAGGTTGTAGGGTCACGGATAAATATATCAGACACAGAATCTGAAGTTGCCTAATCCTCAGTGATACACAGAATGCATGGCTTATGAAAAGTGATTTATTCTAGGTCTCTGTGGCTGCAACTCCTCAGTTGAAATCATGGTTCACACATCCTAAAATGTTATCCAGTATTTAATTAATTAATTGGAGGCAATGTGCCGATCTATTTGTATATATGCATAGTTAGAAATTCCTACCTAACTTCCTTAAAGACTCTAAAATCGAGCACCTTTGTTTGCAATGAGCTTTGAAAAATTGCCGTGCGTAGGAAGTACTAAATTGTATTATTATGTGGGAGACATATTTGGGCTGGTATATAAATTGTGATAATCCCAGAGTCTTTCATGGTACCGAGGGGAATGGATAGATCTATTTTTTAATCGGTTTAGACAGCTGTCTACACAGCTGCATCCTGGCTATTCGTCTTTGCCTGGTCACATGGCCCGGGACATCTGTCTGTGCTACTTCCCACCCCTGAGAAAACTAATGAGGTCGTCAGACATGAGTTCTAGCCAGATCTGGAGAGGCTCAGCTGACACTGGGAGGACTGTTGGTCCTGTTCTTTATTATATTGTAGGAACATGTTTAGTAAAATACCTCATTATTTTTAGTGTGGCAATTCCAGGCATGATGACACAGGACACATCTTCTGTTTGGAATGAACACAGCATTTGTTTCTCAGTTAATCTCAGTGCTGGCTCTTGCCACTTGAAAAGCTGCATTTTTGACAACAAAAGCAACTGGTTCTCACCCTTCTGGAAAAAGCCTCCCCTGAGAGTTGATATATATCTTCTGGAAGAAGAGATAAGGAATGTCTCTTCAAATTTGCAACAGCCAAAAGGGTGATTTTTTTTTTTTTTTATCACTACCCTGGCACCAAAATCCTGATCCTAATAAACATTTGTTTCCTTGTATCTCCTGCCTGCAAAATTTCTCCCCCAACTCTACTTACCTCACTGCTAGCTGGCTCAAATCCTGCTCATCTTCACACCCAGTCAACACATCACCTCCAATGCTGAGCTTTATTTATTCTCTTTGTGCGGTCTCTACTTAGCTTCATTTTCATGATTATTGATTTCTGTTCTCTTTGTTCGCCTTCCTTACTAGTGAAGAAGGCTGAGATAACAGCTTTTTCATTTTTGTGTCTGATATATTACAGCATCAGTGGTTAACAACATCCTGATACTTGATGAATTATTTCATGTGTCTCAGTGACTTTTGAAAGAATTCACTAAAATCATTAAGCAATTCCTTTGCTTGAAATCCTGAAAATAATATACACTAAAATTGTTGGGCCAACTAGCACACTAAACATTGCTGTGTGTGAAAAAAAATCGCATCATTTTAAACCTGGTAATTATATATAATCTACTTCATTCAGTGCAGAAAAAAAAAAAGAATCAGACTGGGAGATGAATTGAACTGATAAACACCCACTCCCGACTACGAATGCAGAATGGTATATTCCTGGAAGTAGTTGTGAGCAAAGTAATGTTCGGGGACAAGATATTATTCAAAAACATCCTTTAGGTGTGTTTCTCTATCTTTGGATTTATTTGAAAAGATTCATTGTTATAGGTCTTTCAGATTTGCTAGGTTCTCAAGGATGAACTTGGTCTAGAAAATGAGACACCATATGCATTTCATAATTATATAAACAGCTGTCATCACTGGAGCAGAAGGACATCTCAGGGGCAAGAATCAACTACAGGATGACCTTGACGTAGACTGAGGAAAATAGGATTCGGAGAGGTAGGGGCAGGGGGTCTTCCTCCTCGGGTTAAAAAGAGGTTTCAGGCCATTTTTTGGAGGAGGCGGGGAGACAATAAAACCTACTTCCATCTGTTGAAGATAAGATTACCCTCCCCATGCCACCAAAAATGCATGCATTAAATATACAGCGTGGTGCCAGATGAGGGCAAAGGAAGGAGACTCACGAAGGAGGCCTTTGGAGATAGAACTTTAATCAGTGGACTCTGGGAATAATATCCCACAGATACTCAGTTGCATATTTTTTCCTTATCCCATTCCTAAATCTTCAGAAAGTTTTGCCAAATTGTCAACCTGGTATTTGCCCTTCTGATTGGAAATAAAGGGAGGAGTATAGAGCCATGCTTGTAGTGAGGTTGAAAAGGGAGAGACCGAGCTCTGTGTGTAGGAGAGCTAGTGTGGACTAGCAAGGAAGGTGGATTAGAGTGATCAGAGGCAGATTACCACAGTGAATACTCAGGTTATTTAATAGGAGGCCTAGTCATTAGTACCCATTGAATTGGCATTAGAGACTGAAGATAATGAATTGAGGTTAAAAGAAGAATGATCTCTTGAAGGCTGGAAACTCAGGGAATTTTGGTTTTATCCCCATAACCAAGGAAATGGAGAAGCAAAACTCTGGGAGCACCAGTCACTCATACACAACTTTTAAAGGGCCAGGTCACAAGCAGAAAACCTGAGACCAGCCAAGGAGGAACTAAAAATAATTATCCTGCTGCAGTTGGTTTACTTCAGAGGGCAGGTGATTTCTCAGTGTGACCCGATAAACTTACATTGAAATCGATGTGAGAAAGGAGAGGAGGGGAAATTTGTGAGTCATTTCTTTATGATAGGCCAAAAGGAATTTTTGAAAAAGTCTCTAGTGAAGATATCTTTGCTCTTTTTATCACGAAAATATGTTGTGGAAAAAAAACACAATGAAATTTGAACTCTTTAGGCAATATCTAATAAGAAGATTGTTTTCTTCCTTATTCTGCTTTGGATTTTTTTTTTTTTTTTTAATAGTTTGACCTAAAGCTCTTGCCTTCACTCAGCTAGGTAATTGAGTGGGAAGGATCTCTGAGAACAGACTTCCTCCTGGCTGCCAGTTGTGGCAACAATCACTCATGCTTGACCTTTGGTGGGTCATAGGAGGCTTCCAACACAGGCTCTGGCTAGGTCTGGTGCGCACAGATGGCTCTCCACTGAAAATGCTCAGATGGGCAAAAGTCAGAGGCTCCTGGTTCAGCACATGTTTGCAGGATGAAGGTGGACAATTAGACATACTCGTGTCCATGTTTTTCAAACTCAATGACATTTAAAACTCTGCACGTGTATTGTGTTTTCGTTTTTGATTGCTGCAGCTCAGAGGCATCTGGGAGCACTTGTGGATATTCCAAGCAGGGTGTTATAGTGCAGGTCTGTCAAGGTTTTATTTTCTTAAGGGAACATTGAATTTAGACTACAAGGGACTGAGTCTTGGATTTGAGTGTTATAAGCCTGTTATTCACCTTCCCTTTAATCAAAAACACTTCTGGATCTTAGGGCATCCTTCTGCCTGCAGGACAAGCTCTAACGTCCACCATTGAGCACTGGAACTCCCTGATCCTCCCTTTTCTCTAATTTTACCTCTCACCCCAGCTCCTCACAATACTCCTCTATCCCCAGTCATCTGCATCATGGCATCTACCACTTTCATGCCACCCTGTCTCCTGCTTCCTTCCCTTTGTTCCCAATATTCTTTCTGATTTAATACATAGGGCTTAGCTTCCCACATCTCTGGCCTACTGGTCAACACCAAGTGCTTTTTGGAGCCTCAAATCTTATTTCTTTCATGTAAACTGTTCCTCCTCTCTCTCTTTTTTTTTTTTTTTTTTTTCATTCTCTTATTAGTCCCCAAAAGATAGACCCATTTTTTTTTTTTCTTTTGAGTTTCTTTTGGCTTCAGAGTTTTCGTGTCTTCAACATGTAATGTAGAATTTAGCTGACAAAGATGTCTTATACTTTTGTTGAATGGCTGGATCAATGAATGAGAAGTGAGAGGTCATGGAAGTACATATTCATGAGGCCGGAACAAGCCATGCTGTTCATGATATGAGTACCATCCAAATACCCCACAGCCTTCACGATCTCTTGAATGTCTCCACTGAGATTACAGAGCTAATAAGGAGCTCGCTGGTTTGTCCTCATCCTTTTCGGAAATGCTCCACCATTCATTCCCATTATAAGTGGGACTACTCCTTTCCCAAGTTAACTTCTCCAGTACCTCCTCCTAGAACACCAGCACATGGTTCTAAACTTTAAGGTCAATGTAAATGTTTTCTTCTGTATGGACAGTGAACACAACTAAAGTATTTTTCTCTTTAAAAATGAAAGACAACAAGCCAGGCCAGAGGTAAGCACAATAGGTGTGACCTACTTCTTTCCACCCTTTCCTCCCATCCCCAATGTATCATATGCATCATATTATGTTCACTTTAATCCTGTGCAAAGTCCACAGACCTCAGAAGACTTTGGAGATTGTGTCTTTGTTTAGCACTTAACATATGAATTTTGATTTTCCAGGAAAAGATAAAAGGGTTGGAGATTAATAGGTGATATGTAATGGAATAAACTTTTCATGAAAATAAAATAGGAATCATGAGTGCAGGCTACTGTCACCTTTAAAAATTTTTCAAATATATATTAATTGCAAATTTTAAAATAAAAAAATAAAATTCCTAATGTATTTATGAGTAACTCTAGATTCTAGATCTCAAAACTTACAATTTAGCTATCCACACATTTCTACTAAATTTGAACTGAACTCTCTTAACACCTCAGAAATACACCATTTATAGTATAAAAGCCTTGGTCAGCTGAGAAGTCCATTTTTTAGGATTTATTGCAAGTCTTGCTTAACACTAAGTCTGTTTTTCATAATGCCAAAAAACGAGTTGAATTAAATCACAGACACTCAAAATATTTGCCTCGTGATTAAAAAAAAGCAAGTTTTGATGGACATAATTTCATCTCTCAATGTGCCTATCCTGTGTTATACAGACACAACTGAAAAAATACACATGGGTGAGTTAAGAAAAAAATACTCTTAAAGCAACAATTCATCATCTCATGACAACAGTGTTGAGATTCTTGACAAAAAATCTAGCTAAACCAGGGGGAAAATGACACATGAAGCAGAGTGAGTTCCCCATAGGTCTGTGAGATTTGGAAGGATGACGGTGTGGCCCACCTCACAGTGCACTACTGGACAATGTGCACACCTGCATTTTATATCTGTTACCCAGAACCACACACACAAATCCATCTTTAAAAATCTGCAAAGCAGTTATGTGAATACAACAGGATCCCTTGGTCACCTATGTTTTCTTTCCTGTTGAGCATGTTCAGTGACAATCTTAGTTATATTTTGAATTGTATTTACTCCTAGTGAAGTAACGAGTGATATGCTTCCATGCAGACTTGAGTCTCCTTTTGCTTGGTGAAAAGATATGTTTTTCATCTTGTTTCTTCTTTCTTTCTCCTTTATCTTTCTCCCTCTCTTCTCCCCTTCCTTCTTATGCTCCTCTCCCTTCTCCTTTTCCTTTTTCTTATTTTTTTACCGAATGGGCAGAGCAATTTATTTTGGTCAGATTCAGCTGCCTGTCATTCTGTTTCCTTGAAATGAATAATATTGGGGATTCAGGCAACATATTTCAAGCTGTAACCATGTTCCACAACATGACTTTAAGTGGCCTAACATAGGCTGTGTTCATATTTCAGTTTTAAGTAGTTTGTTTCAGAAATGGACTGCTGACCCAAATACTCTGTATTTCAGTATACCCACTCACACACTAGTTGGAAAGTAGTGACTTTTTAAACTTATTTCAATTTTAAAGAGTAAAAGCTGGCTCTGATTAAATGCTAAGCTTTAAGTTCACAAAGTATTTTGTTGACTTTTTGCAAGCAAAGGAATTAGGTGTCAAAAGTCCCCACAGCTATCATTTTGTGAGAAAGTAACTCATAGGGGAGAAAGGGACGTTCCATATTCTGCAAAGTTGGATGTGAATTAAAGAATGAAAGTCACTCAAAGTGTGGCTAGAAATATTCAGGTGAGGGTCAAAAAAGACCTAAGAACTATGCTTGATGAAAAATAATCTATGGTGGCGTCATCTCATTCTGCTCAAGGTAGTTACTCTTGCAGTTGGAACTCCGACTTCTGACTGTCCTGTCCATTCATTTTCTTGCATTCCTGATGTCTTGTTCCAAATGCTGATACTGAATCTGATTGGCCAAAGCAGCCCCATGAATTATTTGTGTCGAACTTCTGTGTGCTGTGAAAAAGATACCAGTTTTAAAATCAGGATTTCAGGAGCATCACTTGAAAATTAGATAATTTTAAGAGAATGGTCAGGTTTTAAGAGCAGTGTTAGGAGCTTCATATGAGCAAATGCATCTAAAATATAAGCTGCACACAAGTAGAAAACAACTAAATATCGTTTTAGATTGTTACAAACTGGTAGGAAGTGACTAAACTTTCATTAGGTGACTTAGGAAGGAGTTATTGCCAATGAGGTATACTAAACGGAATATGTTTTTCCAGGAAATTCTTCCTAAGAGCTGTTCTCCCAGTGCTGAGTCATTACTTGCAGCAGCAGCATTCCTAAACACGTACAGTCTGTGGTCCAGGTATGCCTAGAATGGGCAGGTGAGCAGTCTTCGTAGCTATCGTCATAAAATATTATTTCCATCAGTGAGTCACTTGTTACAATAGGACATTTGAAACTGTAGATTCATAAAAATGTACTTTGGTGTTGGAATAAACTTGAATTATTTTAGACTCAGATCTTTGCTTTAATAGTGTGAATTTGACTCCTAGCCTTTCGCTAAGAAAAATGTGTCCTCTGATGAAGCAGAAATGTATTATGAACTTTAAAAACTGAAGCTCCGAATGCATTTTCCCTCCAGGTTTTCTGATCCCATTCAGTTGTCAAACTTGTCATCTTTTCAGGTCATCTGTTGACCAGGCTTTTCTAAGGAGATTTGCCTCTGCTTCGGTAAGGGTGGAACAATGTGCCGAGGTCACAGGATGGCCCATCTCTGGGACTCTGAGTTGCCACTCTGCCTGCAGGAGAGGAAATGACCAGGCAGCCTCTGTGTTAGGCATGCTCCATCATAGTCTCTAAAATAAGTCTGAAAATGTTGACTCTCAGTGGTAAATACTGGAAGAAGGAGGTTCAGCCACATCAGACAACAAAAGGCTGATTGCCTGCCAAAGTGGAGGTGGGGAGTGGCCTTTTCACGGTCAGGTTCCTTCAGTTGTCTTAACCACTGAATTGTTGCCAACTTGCAAAGATAAGATGAATTGCTCAGAAGCTGACTTGCAATAGTCGAGCCAGTCAGCCATGCAGATGGAGGCAATGTAAAATGGAGGTCGGCTCCGCATGCTCAGCTGACAAGAGATGAAGGGTTTTGCAGCTCCAGGTCATTTTTATGAAATGAGCCACATGGTGAAAGGAAGAAAAAAATGATTTCTTAGTCAAGAGCACTGCAATTGGAAATTCAGAAGGCTTTGATAGTCTTACAGAGTACCTAGTTCAACTGCTTTCCACTCTTTATAAGGCAATTAAAGTGAAGAGGTTAACACATTAGCCAGCGTCACTATAATTAAAGAGAGTGGCAGGATTAGAATCTGAGATTCCAACTTCATATTCAGTCATCTTGTCATACCTGAGGGAAGGATTCTCTGTGCTTCCTTCCAATTGTCCCTTTTCCTAAATTTATAAATGAGGGAGTCTTGTATTCAGCACTCCCCTAAGGATGATTGGAATTGATAAATGGACATAGATAAGGGTGAGGAAATAGAAGCCTCACATGGAGGTAATATCGATATCCAAGAGAACAAAGACCAGAAAAATAAAATGGGGAAGAGGATCTCCCTCTGGATGACAGGAGGCTTAGTTTTTAGTTCAGAGTTCAAAATCAGATGCCATTGCACATATCTTACTGTAATTATGCATGCAAAGTTATTTTTTTAGTTGCACCTCTGTTTAGTATTGAAGAAAACAAGGTTTCAAAAGTGACATGATTGTTGTGGTGTTTTTATTTTTATTTAATTTCTACCTGAATGATATTTACGTGTTTTTGATATTTCTGAAGAGCGTACTGCATGATTTCTTGTAGGGAAATAGGAAAAAGGGGGCTCTTTTATTCTGCAAGGACTAACTAACCAGATAAGAGGGACATCCTGGGTACTATGGACTAGTCTAGTCCATGACCTTATAGTATATCGTACCTTGTTACATTTGTTCCCATGATTTTCAGTGATTAGCAAACAAGAACAAGTGAAACAGACACAAACCTCTGACAAGGTAAATAATGCATTGATTGGTCATACACCTTTTTATTTGATTCCTAAATGATAGGCACATATCCTCAGTATATTTTTGCTGCTTGAAAAAGATTATACACCATCAAAATATTGAAAATTTTTACTTTTCATCTAATTTTCCATCTTGCCAAACCATGGGATGAAGCAGATATATTTTTAACTTCTAAAAGTTTATGATTTTTACTTCTTATTTATTCCTTAGCAAAGTTAGGTGCTCAAATATCTTTATGTTCCTGATATTATGTAAGCTACCCTAAGTAAGAGTTAACAAAGGGGCAGACCCCTGCAGCTCAGGCAACTAAGGAGCAGGCCATGAAAGCTCATGAAACCCTGGGCTGAGTTGAAGGGGAGGGTAATTTATAAAGTTAGAAAAGTTGATCAATACCTGTAAGGAAAAGATTATTTTCTTTTGATAACTGCTACCATAAACTTGAGGGTTTTACAAAGAAAAGAAAAAACCCAGGAAGGAGCTCTTTAAATATAATACTGTATGTAACTATATTTATCTAAGTGTCAGAACACTATCAGTGATAATGTCTGATTGAAAAAGCAGGTAGTTCACTCCGTCTCACCTCTGCTGTTCCTAATAGATATTTTGGGCACACAGATAAATCTCATTTTATGTTATGATTGGTCACAAAAAGGAATTAGATTGTGTTGTTCTAAGGGGTGCAAGAATATATGTCCACTGTAACCATCCATAAAAATCACTTTAAGTTGATCTGTAATGAGCTTGTTGGGCACATGCAAAATCTAAAGAGTGAGTTTTGGCCCATTTCATGCTACCTTGAAAAGAAAATTTATGCCTTTGAATTATTTGCCACCAGACCTTTAGAAGTGAGACAAATTTGTGGATTCTCTTCCTGAGAAGCATATTGCAAAGGAGAAGTATTGATTTTATTTCGTTCAGGCAAAATTGGTTATTTATTTTTACTTATGACCATTGTAAAACCGAGCTGAGCTGCCCTGTTATGATCAAATAAGAATGATCTATAATGTTTTCCTGGGTATTGAATAGAATCCAAACAATTTTGGGGTCAGCAGTGTTAGACCATTTCCTGGCATTGAGATGTGGTGAAAGGATGAACACAGCTGTGGACACCAAGTCTGAGTCAGAGCAATAAACTTGGGTTCCGCATGCACTTTCATTAGAAGCACCAAAGGACCCAAAGTTTCATTTTATAAATGTTAATATTGTGAACTTAAATGGCCATAATAAGCTTGTAATCATTTTTTTGTCAATTATCCTATTTGATGATTCCTGGAAGAAAACACTCTACTAAGGCAATATTTATCAGAAATACACATGCACACACGCGCCCACACGCAAGCATGCATCACCTAAATAGAGAAGATGAATGTCAAATGCTGTTGAACTTTCAATATCCCCAAGGACAGTGCATCTAAAACTATGTAAAGTTGTATATATATTCATCAAACACTTATAGAATATGTTATTGAACTACCTAATATTCAGGATGAAGAAACTGAAGACTGTTATCACTATTATTTTTATCTCTCAAGTCCCAAATCTGTACTGATGCTACTAAGCAATATTGTTTGTTCACAGTCCTGTTGAAAATATTGACAAAATGACCTTCGACAGTCTGTCTACATGCTCCATTTAGATTTAGTTTTATTCTATCTGTTCTCCCATTTCAGATCTCAGTCATCCTTCTTCTCTCCATCACTCTTAAATAACATCCTGCCTTCTTTCCTTCTAGCATTTGGGAGGGAAGAATCATAGTTGTTTGTTTACATTTTCGTTCATTGGTTTATTTCTCCCTTTCTACCATCATAAAGTACCCCGAGGGAGGATTCTCATCTGTGATGTACACCACTTTCTCCTTAGAACTGAGACATTGCCTTAGGCCATGGAGGTGTTCAATTCTTATTTGATCATGAACAAAAGAAGGGAGAAAGAAACAAAACAAAACAAAAAAATAATAGTGTTTAAGTTAGGTGTAAAGTCAGAGGCAAAAGAATCAATATTATTACTTGGTATAATATTAAGTAGACTATTTATATCCTGTAGAGACATTTAAATAAAACCCATATGCTCTGTGTGTGTGTGTGTGTGTGTGTGTGTGTGGGAGCAGGTAGAAGATAAAGGATAAAGATAAAGAAGATAAAGGAGATATAAAGACTGGAAAAAAATCAGAAAGCCTTGATAATTAGCTCTGTCATTGGCTGAATAAATGCCTTATCAAAAAATGCCAACATCCTGATCCCTGGAAACCATGAATATGATACCTTTACATGACAAAATAAAGTTTGCAGATATGACTATCTTAGGAGTTTTGAGACAGAATATTATCTTGGCTTTTCTCAGTGGGTCCAGTGGAATCAAGTATTCTTACAAGAGGGGAAACAAGAGAATCAGAGAATATGTGATGATGGAAGCAGGGGTAAGAGAAAGAAAGTTACTGAGTTGAATATGTTATGCTGCTGGTGTTGAAGTGAGAGGTCAGGGTCATGAGTCAAGGAATTCAGATGGTCTGTAGACTCAGAAATCGCAAGGACATGGGCTCTCTGTTAGAGCTCCCATAGGCTGTGTGGCCCTGCCGATCCTTTTTGGGTTTCTGATCTCTCAGGTTGTAAGAGAACTATGAGTTGCTTTAAGCACTATGTTTGTAGTTGTTACAGCCTAATAGGAAACTACAAGATCTTGTTGTATATGACTTAAAGGAGAGTTCCTTTGTTATATGTTTATTTTTGAATGAAAATAGCACATGCTTATTGCAGAAAACCTAGAAAATGAAAAAAAAAAAAAAAAAAAAAGAAATAAGAATGCCCTTTAATCCCATCATTCCAAGAAAGAAGTATTAACATTGTGTGTTTTATTTTTGTAAGTGGACTTTTGATCAATGAAGACAGGGAAATAGGCCACTAGAACTGACATTAAAAGCACTTCGTTATTTAATGTGAACTGTTTATTTTGAGATTTCAAGTCCTATTTAATTAAGTATTATTTCCTTAGCACTAAGTATAATAGAAATTAGTGTGATTAAAAAGAAAAACAGAAAAAGCCCCCATCTACTACCTCCTTTTTTTCTGGGTAAATTTCTCTTCTGAGAAATTTCTCCTCTGAGCATAGCTGAGATGGTAATGGTCGCTTTGTTTATTCCAAGACCATTACATTCCTTCCTAGAGGCATGGGAAATATCAGCCCAAAGTTACAAAGTGAAGTGGGCAGGCTTGGCACCCAGCTCCCTCTCTGAAAAGCCACATGACTCCCAAGTCTTTTTCCTTCCTTGGATAGAAGCTTATCTATAAAATGTTTGTCAGCTTATCTTCAAGGCCTCTTCCAGCTCTAACTTCCTAGGATCCAATTCAAAGCTCTTTAAGAAGGACTTGTGTTATTTCAATTTTGATTACATTCATTTTGTTATCAGAGGGTAACAGGGAGTACTCATGCTTCCCCAAATCACATGGTAGGTGGATTTGATTCCTGTAAAAATCCCAGTTTTCTGGGAGACACTGAGAGGCCATGAAGAGAGACTTGCCACATGAAATTTATCTGCGCTTACAGCATTTTCATTTGATTCTTCATGGATACATTTTCAAGTAACCCTTTAGTTCTCAAAACATTGTTCAAAAATAGCTAAACAAATTTAAAAAATCAGTAGAAACTTTAAATTTAGTAATACTTTCTTCACTATTTGCTATCATGATTTCAAACGTAATAAGACTAAATGACAAAAGGAACATTAAAAACACAAATCATACCTGCGATCACCTGGATTTTTCTAAGACAGTAACTACTGTGGATGGCACTAAGTTCTTATCTACCATCCAAAATCTAAAGGAATAGAGAGAACGAGTTGAGAAGCCAAACAGATTTAAGTTTCATCTACAAACACAAACATGGGATGAGGAAGAGAACTAGTGATAGAATAACGAAATAACGTAGAACGCTTTTTTTTAAATATTCAATTTTGAGGTAATGGATCTTGCTAATGACAACACCCTTTAATTCTGCAGAGCTCTCTATCTTTTCTTGAGGGAAGCACTGTTCTGGTGTGGCAGAGAGTGGATGAGTGATTTGAAAAGCCATTCAGTTCATTATTTTCAATAATAATAGAAACACTGAGTTGAATAATTTAAAGATTCTGATGGGTCATTTAAAACCTAGATCTAAACAGAATTTATTCACATTAAAAATATCCCTCCATTTTGTAAACATTCTGGCTTGACTGGGTATATCAGGGCAAATAAAACATTGAATGATTGTAAAAGCTCTGAGGAAAAATGTTTAGAAATTTGAGAGAGAGTCTTTGAAACAAAGGCTTATGTTTCATGCATAGAGAGAGATGTCAAGGATTCTGCTATTTGGGAAGAAATCCCATTTCGTGATTTCAAGTGCAAAAAGACTATGTTACTCGTTTCATTATGTTGAAGGACTTAAGAATCTACTTCTGCATCAGCATATCCATAATTGTCTCCTGATGGTGGCCCTGCTGTATGTATTAGATCAGGAAGATAACTTATTATGTTAAAATGGGGTCATTAGTAGCTCATGACAGTCCATTCCTGAAAAGTTCTTTTTTGTTGCTGTTGGAGAGGAGTGGAGAAATAAAGTGACATAATGCACGTGTTTCCTGGAGAATGCAAGGATGCAATTAGAGTTAGTTCTTCATGATAACAGAGGTATTTGTGAAATAGGTCCTCAGAAAATATGGACAAACACAAGCTAGAATTTGAGGACAGAGTACCACTCAGTGGCTCACAGTTTAATAGAACAATTAGACATGTTATAAAAGAACATTATAATGTGACAAAATCCAAAAAAACCCCAAAACCATGAGTCAGGAATTATGAGTGTTTAGAAGAGAAAATAAGGAATGACAGATGTCAGGAACACTATATAAAAGAGGTGATATTTGAGTTCTAATTTGTATGAAAAATGTATGTTTTCCAAGAAAACAATTGCAAGGGAGAGGGGTTGGCTTTGCACTAGCGGAAGCTAGGTTTGTGTGTGCCTGAAGTAATTTTGTGACCAATTAAAGGTGCATGATTTCATTGACCTAGTTGTTGGTTTTCATGGGGCTTGGGAAGGAATATACAGCCATAAATCTGGAAAGGAGACAAAAGCCAGATTTACAAGGCATCATGTATCAGTCTAAGGACTTTGGATTAATTTTAATTTTAAGCAACAGGTAGCTATCAAAACTTTAACACTGGAATGACAAGGACATGATGTTTTTCTTATGTTAGATCACTATGATAGCAATGTTGAAGATGAATTTTCAATGAGAAAGACGATATGTAAGCTAGATGCATAGGAGACTATTTTAAGTACAAGTGAGGTATGGAGAGAGTTTTATTGAAGACTGGAAGTTGTGGTGAAGAGAAAGATGTAAATGTGGGGGGAAGGAGTTTAGATTCTCAGAAAGATGGACTAGAAGACAGACATGCCAGCGCTTACCTAATTGATGATTGTAACTTAGATTAACTGTTTTAATCAGCGATGTTATTAATCAAGCAGATGAAATTTGGGTTGGGAAGTAGGAGAGATATTGTGTTTTGGTTTTGATATGAGTGTGAAGTGGTTAACTTACCTAAATTAGGAAGATGCCAAGTGCAATTATAGATGAGTAACTGAATGGAGGGTCTTCCATGGTCACGTTTGCTTGGATGTTGTCAAGTCTAGAGGGGTAGATAAACCTAAGCAGTCAGTGTACTTTGCCAGGGAAAGATTTGTAAGTAGGTTCAAGAAACAAATATTGTCTTTCCTAGGAGAACTTAAATGTTTCACCTGCATTTCATTAAATGAAAAAGTAAATGAAAAATAATGGGAAAAATTGGTGACTCTATAAATGTTATATCAAAGTTCTTTTTTTCTGTTATTACAATTTCTCTCTAACTTTGAACTCATATCAAAATGAAAATATTCTAAAAAATATTCCACCCCAGAAAATTAATAGTCAGCAGAAACAGTCATTCACTTGACATGAGTGATGTTAAATCTAAAATTTTGTGTAGTACATAGCACATCAACGAGGTTGGTGAACTGTTTTCGTTTAATTTTATTTATTAATTTTTATTAACATTGCTATAGTAAGACTTTAGCTTCGATGTTAAGTTCTCTGATAAAGAGTAATGCAAGTTGACTAGTTTTGTGATACTGTAAAATTTCTTGGTCATTTTAGTGAGAGATTAAATGAACGTGTCATTATTTCAGTCAAAAAATATCAGCTAGACTTTTTCATTAAAATTCAGGAAGGAAGGAAGAAAATGCAGTCACGTTGCTCAAACTGAGGAAATGGAGTCTGTGAATTCAAGTCTGAGTTTGGCACTGTTAGATGAATGTTCATATTAACAGGACTCAGCTCATTTATAGTCTCTGACTTGGGGCCCTTACTTGGTAAGTGACACAAAAAATGACATAGGCTATTTTTTCTGTAACCCTTTGCCATTTACTTTAGCTTGAAAAAATCTATTGGAGCCCAAGGGCTTAGAGAAACACCATACTCTTTATCTGTTTTCTTTAGGAGGATATGTGCAGAGACATGTTATTTTGGTTTTCTGAATATAGTCATAATGTACCAGCCAGAAGGACTTTTCTAAATGAGTTTTCCAACACAATATGCAGGTGATTTTGCTATTAGAATATCAGTTTCAGTGAAGATACTTCTTAATATTGGCTAAACATGTGCTCTTTTAGACACAAATATGTATTTGAAAAAAACTCCCCACAATTTTAATGAGTTAAAATATCTGAAAGAACAATTTCATTCAAACTTGAGTTTTCAGAGTACTTCAAGGATAAAAAAATTCATTTGCTGTGAAAAAAACTTCATAATTTACATTGGACTTTGGCTTTCATCCCAGTCATCCCATCCTGTGATACATTGTACCATCTAATTACTTTGTATTTAGTTTTTAAGTCACATTTCTGGATTTTAGACTCAAGCAATACTCTCTTAAGCTTTATGATATTGTGTGAGCTCTGCAATCATGCTAAGCCTCAGTTTTCCCCAAATGAAGATAAAAATATTACCTAATTCATCAGTTTATTGTGGGTATTAAATGAGATATATCATATGAAATATTTAGCATGGAGTCTAGTCTATTTTAAGTGATGAATATGCATTAACTAATATTATCATAAGATGGAAGCTTTAACAATTTTATCCTTTCTAAATAAATGTATCTTTTAGGTTAGTGGTGCAATGAATCAAAATAGTCACATCCATTGATAGTCTGAATTTACCGTCTTTTTTTATTCTCTAGCCAATGTAAGTGCACTCATAATAATGACACTTTATTAATAGTATAATACTATAATCAATAGTAATAGTATATAATATAGTATATAGTAGTATATAATAGTATATAATATATATGCTATAATACATACTATATATAATATAGTATATAATAGTATAATACTATTAATCAATCATATAGTCAGTCAATTTTGTAAAACTCTCTGTGTGTCCCATCTTAGCTATTATAGATGAAACAATATTTATGTCTCTCCCTTAGGATTGTCCTTTTAAACAGGAACTTAAAGCCCAACTACCTTTTTTGGTATTTCCTAATGAATTTATTATCCCTCTCAATTATTTTAATTCTATTTAATTCAACAAATAGAACATTCCCTACTTTCATATGTGAAGAATATACATATATTATAAAGGCACAGTCTACCCTCAAGAGTCAGTCTGGTGGACAAAACAAATGATCCTTGTATAGTGTTATATATGCACAATAAAAATACATAAATGATACAATGGTAGCTGAGAGTAACAAAGATGAAAATTATCAATTCTTTCCAGTGCACTCAGGAAGGCTAGATTGGGAATAGAAAGCACAAGCTAGGATTTGAAGGATGGTAGGTACTTAGCTTGGAATTCCATACGAAGGGAAGGACATGTGTAAATACATGGAGAAATGACATCTCAAGCATGTACAGAACAAGAACTAATTGTTTTTTGTTACAGAAGAAAATTTGTCAATGAATGGCTAAGAGAAAACGAGAATATGTGCTGAGGCAGAATAATTTGATGCATCTTGATTAATTCTGTTCTTATATTTCTTTATGTGAAATATAGTTCTTGCTTCTCATTGGGCTTAAAATAAAACTCACTTTCCCCATTTATTCTTTTCCTGTTTCATGTGAAATGATATTGTGTATATTCCAAGATGGCTGTTTTCTTTGGGTGGGGCAGTGAGTCATGGTCATCTTCAGAAAACAGAAATTCTCTTCCAAGTATCTCTCTACTCATTACTAATGAGCCTCTCATCCTTTTTTCTGTTATTCAAAGATCAACAGTGATTGCTCCTATAGGATTCTGACGGCTTCTTAACTTTCCCACCAGTGTCAAATTAGCTCCTGATTTTTCCTGAAAGACTATTCTGATGGAATTACTGAAAAGCTCCAGGTAGCAGTTGACACCTTTGGCTTTTGGGGAAGTTGTCAAAAATTTCCTCTCCTAGCCTCTGAGAAACAGACCTGTACTAAACCCATATGGTCACTCTCCTTGCTGACTTTATGTTTCGTTTTGTTTTTGCTACACGTATTAAGTACAGAGACGCATCTGAGGAAATACCTTCAACAATGCTGGGTTTCCCATCTTTCCCCTAATTGAACAAGCAAGCAACTGCAGATTTCTTGGCCCCACTCTTGCTAACCAAATTAGCATCTCAAGCAAGAAACATGAAATCTGCCTTTTAAAACTGTTCCTACTCCCTTCTCCCCAAAGTGATTCTTTTACTTGATTAAATTTTAAAAGGTCTGATACAAAGTAAAAAATAAGCAACTGAAAAGTTTGAGAAGTTGCATTTGGGAGGATTTATGTACAGCATAGCACGAGACAGAATAGATCAAAGAGGACCTGGGGGTCATGACAGAGTTAGAAAGTTATTGCCCTTCTAAGCAGGTTTAAGGGCATGAGGCAGGATATTAATCTTGGTGTTTGGATGAATACATGGCTCTAAATCACGGTAATGAATAGAGGAGATCACCACATGAGTGTTTATTTTGATGTGCTTGAAAGGCATCATCTAGCATGCCAAACCCTGCCTCATCATTAAGAAATAGTGAAGGGATAGACATGTGCTATAACTTAAAAGGACCAAATGTTCCCCATGAATGTTGATAGAAAAGTTGGAATTGAATATGACCATTCGACTTATCAAGGAAGACATGCACTGAATTAATAAGATCCAGAAAGCATCTCTTGCCATAGTTGTAAATGTGGCCAGATGGCCAGTCACACATGCCACTGAGAAACACTGGAGTACTTTTGCTTTTTTTTCATTTTAAACAAACAAACTAGGTTTTGATTATTCCAGGATGAAAGCTGTTGTTGAAAAGTCCATAGAGACAGTCCAACAATAAAACCAACAATGAAAGCACATGAGAAAGGTAAAAATTAGAGTTCCCATGAGGAATAAACAAAGTGCAACTCTAGTTATCCAAGTGAATATAATTTCTGGAAGTGCCTATTAAGGGTCCAGTGGCATTCACACAACAGTAAACAGAAATCCAGAGCAAGCAAGGAATTTTTTAAAGTCTGCAAACAAGTTAATGACAAAAAACAATAAAAACCTCATCTCTTAAAGATGTTCTTGCAATCTTTCATCTACATCACAAAACATTTTTCAATTTTTTTCAAAACCCCAATATGTGACAAATCAAAAAAAGTATATATGTCTTTTAACTACTGAATTGCAAGAGTTATTTTTCTATAATATAGCATAGACAGATATATGAGTTGCACATTTTAAGTGTTTTGATTAATGAAGTTTTACAGAATGCACCATGTAAAAACAATGCAATAAAGGAATAGAATATTGTCAGTAATTCAAAGTTCCTCTTGGTCTCTTTTCCGGTCATCACTTTTTGTTCTCCTAAGGGTCGCCATGTGTAATATTCGATATAGATGTGGATTTACTAAGATGCACACCTAAAACCTACATAATATGTGCACTATTCCTTCAATAAAATTAAATAAAAAAATTTACAGCAGATAAGTTTTTCTTGATTTTAAATCTTAGATAAGAGTTCACAAAGCAGACACTCCCTTGGGTTTAATGGTTGGGTTCACTGGACTCAATCCACACACACCCTTACGACCAGGGTTCAGAACCTGCGGCCGAGAAGAGCAACTGAGATGAGCAACTAAACAAAAAATTTAAATGTTTCTTTGTCCTCTCTTTTCCTGCCTGCCTGATTATGTTCACCATCATTCCTCCCTGTATCTTTCCTGAAAAAAAAAAAAAAATCAGGATTTTTTTTTTCTTTTTACATTTTTTTGGCCAATATTATAGTCATAAGGTTTTTTTCCTGAGATAGGTGACTATAGTAGTTTTTTCTTGTTGTTGTTTACTATTTTCAGTGTGTGGATATTTATGATCAGTAAACTAATACAATGTATTTAATCATTCTACAGTTGATGAACACTTTGCTTGTTTCTAGTTTGTTCCTACTAAAAGTAATGCTGTTTTGAAATATAGTTTATAAATACTTATGCTCATCAATAGTCATATATGTAGAATTTTAATTGCTAGATTATAACATCTAAGTACATTTAACTTTAGTAGCTTCTGCCAGTTTACTGGCAGCTGCTTGTATATAAATATATGATTTAAAACCAAGTTAGCACTGCCAAGCAGGGGAAGAGGGTGGGATAGATGTCTTCTAATAAATATTAGTAGAACAATTAGATATAGATTTTTTTAACAGGTAACCTTGATTTATACCTCCCATTATATATAAAGATATTAATATCAGTTAGAGTATATTTTTAAATATTTGAGTTTAAAAAATAAAGCTTATGAAGTTAGGGAATATTGTGAGCTGGCATGACTATGAAGCAGAAAAAAAACACTTTCTGGTCTATAGAAAGTATGGTACATAAAGGAAAAGTTTGAAAGTAACTATACTAATATTAAACATATGTCATAATTAAAAAAAATAAAAGATAAGTCACCATGTGGTAAATATTTACTATTACATACATCATGAATAGATACATCTATATATATGCATACATTTATACACATATATACAAATACATGCATAATACATATATATACATACACACACAAAAACACATATATATATAATGAAGGATGGGAATTCAGAATACATAAAATTTGCAAATCACTGAGCGAGCATAATAAAAATCGGCAGAGTCTGGAATGGGTACTTTATAGAAGATATCCCAATAACCAATACAAATACAAAAGTGAAAATCAAACCAAAATTATATGTCACTCTATGCATGCCAGATTGGTTAAAGTTCAATTCAGGGAAAGAGTGCTGGGCTCTTTCATATACTGCTGATGGCAGTGTTGATTGGCCCAACCACTTACAAAGCCTGTTTGATAGTAGTTGCTAAAGTATAGATACTCATCTGACTCTATATCCAACAACGTGTGCCCCAGAAAGGTGCAAAAATGATCATTCCAGCTATATTCACAATAGTCTCAACATAAATACACACACACAAATATTTTGTCAATACTAATACATGCTTCAAGGGATTCAGTTTTCTAGAGCAGGAGTTAGCAACTGCTTCTTGTGGAAGAGTGAGTGGTTAGAGATAAGGAAGAAACATTGTGGAAGGGGTAGCTTTAAGGTGTCATTGGTACTTTATTTATCTGGTTGGTACTTATTCAGTTGTTTGTTTTGTGCTAATTCATTGAAGTGTACATTTTTGTGCACTTTTTTGTAATAAATTATATTTTCAATGGAAATTATTTTAAACAATAAGCTCATCAAAATTTGATAAAGTATCCTTAGATTAGAAACAGAAAGGGGATTATTGTGGGGTAAAGAAAGACTACGGCTCCCAAAGTAATCAGCATGGTTTTATAATATGAGAGGAATTTAAATTCAGTTGCTATTTTTGTGCCTTTAGGAAGCACCTTAAAAATCACAATGGCAGCCTTGAAGAAATAATGAGATTGGTAAACAGAATTAGAATTTTGGAGGTGAAGGCAGGCACTCTCTCTGTAGAACATGATTCCTTAGTGTTAACTCAGCTTGGTTTGGAGAAAGGGGTTAGGAGAGTGGTTTCCTTTTGAATCTAAAGGCAAAAGATGCTATGTTTTCCAATGTATTCATATCCAAAATCATAATTACCCTCTTTATTTCTTGAAGTGACAACTGGATTTAACAAAGTGGAAAATTATCTGACTAAATCAAGGGTAAGGAATATTCCTTCTTCCACTCTTTGGAGCATCGGATATGTTTTGAAAGGACATTTGCATGCCAGATTGCTAACTTTAGGCCAGGTTGGTTCCAAGCTGACTCTGAGTGCAATGCAAGGAGCATTGTAGGCACCCAAGAAATATGTGAGAGGGTCTTTGTCATAAGAACTCTCCTTGGTATGTATTCATTGAGATTTCACTGCTCTATGACTCTTTTTCTCAACCTCTGAAATGTTCTCTTTACTGACTAGTGTAACAGGATTTTTACCATCCATCTTTCTCTGCAGTTCTCTTGGTTGTTGATTATTTTCATGGACAATTGACTCCTTGACTTGATCTCTTCCTATGTTGTTTCATCCTTGTTTTCATTTTTATTTACATGGCCTCTGGCCTGTTCATTTCATGTGTGCTCAGCTTCCAGCATTTAGTTCTTCATTTGATCATTTAAATGTTGTCTCTTAGCATGACTGCCCTAGAGGAGAATTTATATGCCTAGAGGAAGGGATAGAAATCATGTGAATGAATGGTGAAAGAGTGATAGAATACTATAAAAGAAACTTGCTTAAAAGCTTTATGGAATTGAGTACTCAAGAAGAAGAGTTGTAGACGATAAAAAGAGGGAGTGTGTTGATTAAAGGACAAGGTGATAGCTTAGAGAAGAGAGAAGGGTGATACCAAGAATGAAGACTTAAGGACCAATAAATTATTCTCTTTGAAGTTCATTTCCAGTTTCTATTATGGCAGATAATGTACTTGTTTGTTCTAAAATTAAGAGTTGGACCTGAAACCCAGAAAGACATGTTATTAAATCCTAAAATACCAGAGCAAAAATAATTTCTTTGTATATTGTATGTTATACTGACTGTCTAACATTTCTTGAAATGGTTGAATACCTCACAGGCTCTGAATAGATTGGAAAACTCTACATTTAAATTGCTTTTGATTTATTCTCTTAGAACCCTCAAAATTATTTTTGGCTCTCAAATGTATCACATCACATTAAAGAGGAAAGTTTTACTTAAAACCAATTTCAAAAATCTTACAAAACACAATGGAAGGTTTAAGGTACAAGAGATGAGTATCAGTAGTTACAATCACCCATTTGTCATTCAAATATTATTGTTTCTAGTAGCAGCAGCTAATATAATCAGCAGTGTATGCTGAGTATTTCCTCTTTGAAAGCTCATCTAGTCCTCAGCCCAGCAGTGATTACCCAACAAGACTGAAGAAATAGCAGGTTTGGTTCAGCATAACATACTCAAAGAATGCCAATGAGTACCATCTTGGCTGGCATAATGTGCTGTCTCACTGTGAGGGTGAAAAAGAGACAGCCTGGTGCTGTGGTCAGGAGACTGGTCTTTTGACCTGGGGTTGTATTCAGACTTTCATACTACAAAAATGAATTTTGACAGGTCACTTAATCCTTGTCTCAGTTTCTTCATTTGTAAAACAGAGATAAGTATACCATCAATAGATTACCTTAAGTGTTTAATAGGATTTCAAAAGTATAACATTTCGCTCAGAAGAGGACTAGATTGTTAAGGAATACTCCTGCTGCAAAGGATTGCAATCCAATTTGAATTAGCTTTTAACAATACACAAACAAGGATGTTTGGAGCAACAGAGATCAGGGTGATCTTCAGGTCTAGTGAATTCAAAGGATCAAATTTTTCAAAAGAAATGCTTCCTCATCTCGTTTTGCTTATTCTTTCTTACCGCACAGTTCTTCCTTCCTCCCTCCCTCCCTCCCTCCTTCCTTCATTCCTTCCCTCCTTCCCCTCCCCATCCCCTAACCCTCCTCTTCCCTTCTCCTTCCCTTTTCTCTCTTTTCTTTCTTCGTTTTATGTTGGGAGACATAACATAGTTCTTCTAGACTTCATTTTACCTTTCAGCATCAGTGGTCAGGAGTCAGTTTACATATCCATGTCAGTAATAAGGAGATCTCCAAATGGAACAAGGCTTCTTATAAATCAAGAGAGAAGCTGGGAGTTAGAGTTAGTAAATGGTTGCAATGAATGTAGAGGTAGGAAGTAGAGTCAGTATATTGTGGAACAAGAAAAATTCACAAATGCAATCAGTCCAATTTTGTTTTTTCTTCTGCCATTTTTTCCAGTTACTCTGGGAACTACTTTCCTCCCTTAATCTGAAGAAAAACTCAGGCAAAGAATTGACTTTTCTAATTTAGTTAGTGATTCAAAGTTCCACAATCAATTACAAGTAGGAATTAGAGTTAGTAAAGGGGTTTTAATGTAAGTAGAGGTAAGAGGGACACAATTGATGACTTTCAAAATGGAAGAGGAGGGTACAAGTCAAAAAGTTAATGTGGTCTCTTGAATCTAGTAAAGACAAGGAACTGATTTCCTCCTATAGTCTCCAGAGAAATAAAGTTCTAGTGTACTTTGGCTTTTAGTTCTATGAGACTTGTCTTAGATTTCTGATCTTTAGAAAGTCAAAAACACTATTTTTTTGTTGTTGTTTTAAGTCATTAAATTCATAGCAATTTGTTCTAACATCCATAGGAAACTAATATACACACCCTGCCCCCAACCCACCCCCCATTCTTCCAACATCTCTCTCTCCTCTTGTTCTCTTTTCAAGGTGTTCACTACAGTTTTCTAGATCTTCCCCATAATTGTCCTGACATTCACTGGCTCATATTTCCCTAGAGAATAGGCCCACTATTTTGTAAAATGACCCATCGCTAAATGCTCAGGAGAATAAATTACTCCCTTGTCCTGTTTACTTTCTGTATCCATGAGCAGTGAGCACATCTTGGCCAAGCCCAGGCTAAAGATGAGGAATAGATAGATTTCTATTCTCACTTCATTCAAGTTGGATAGATAAATTAATTTTGAGTTTTCATGCAAGTCTCTGGAGAGATTTGAAATGATCATTATTTGAATATTTTTGAGTCAATTGCTAGTTATGACTTACCTAGTTCCAGGGAAATTTGTTATGAAAAGAGAATGTGAGAGTACTAGCAGAAGGATGACACCACATGACCATCCACCTGTTGCAGAGCAGAAGAATTGGGTCCCTCCTCACCTTTGTGCATTTCTGGCCATTGGAAGTCAAAGCAATCCCAAGATCTCTTTAGACTTGTGTTCAGTAAACTACACATAGCTGGTAGGTTGTTGAACAAGCAAAATTCACAAATGCTATTGGTCCAATTTTTGTTTTTTCTTCTAAAATTGTCCAGATTATTTTGTTTGGGAGGCAGGGAACTACTTTCCCTCCCTTAATCTAAGAAAAACACAGGCAGAGAAATAACTTTCCTAATATAATTATTTATTCAAAGTTCTACCATCTATTTGAGTTACAAAAAGAGACTTAAATATCAGGATGTTCAAGCCCAATGAATAGTCAAATTCATTCACAGTTGTAGCTGCTTTTCCTGCTTTCCCTGCAGGAGATTGTTGTGGTGAAAGATAAACATTGGGGAAAGGATATTTTCCTTTATCCTCTACCCCAAAGTTGCCATATATAGCTCTTCAGGGTTGAATCTTAGTGAAGAAAACTTGGTAAAGGGAGTAGTTCTTACCTGGCTGGTAGAGTAATGTATTGGGGTTATGCTCTCTGCATCTGGCCAATGATCAGTGCTTCTGTGGTCTCCTTTCCAGATAAAAAGACTTTCCAGATAAAAATAGGATTCTCAGTTAAATTTGAATGTCAGAAAACAGATTTTTTAGTGTATATCCCATGCAATATTTCAATCATATCTACATTTAATATCGTTTGTTATTTATCTGAAGTTCAAATTTACTTGGTGCCTTGTATTCTTATTTGCTAAATCTGAAAGATGTATATCTGAGGAACTTCCCATTAATGCTGGAGACATTGATCAAAAATTCTTCACTGTAGGTGGTCTTCTGTCCTAACAAAAATACCTTGTATTGCTTGGTGCTGAGACTTGGCTACCTCTGTAGGTGCCTTATTTGGATGAGATCATGGACAATGCACATTACTGCTCTTTTATGTTTGGCCCATATTTGGTTGGTAAGAAGCACTGATACAACCTTGACCTTGGTTAATGCTGGGAGTGCAGGTCACTGATTTCCCCTTCTCACCTTTGTTCCTGCGATCAGGGCTGCCAGCTGTCTCTTGGCTTTGGCTTTTTCAGTCAAATGTCAGACTCTTATCCACTGCAATTCTTCACCCGCAGGTGACAGGTATCAGACACACACAGAGGTCACATTGATGTTGCATTCATCCACCCTGAGGTAGGGACAGAAACTGTCCAACTCTGTTTCCAAAACAGAAAATACCTCATTCCAGAGAAGTGTTCTCCACATTCTCTTATTCAATCTCCTGTGACCAAGTTCTCCTGTTCATGGGAGTCTTGTAACTGGTTTTGGACTTTTGCTCCAAAAAAATTATGCTCTGGTCTGGCATCTGTTGGATTTGGTACTTGGAATGAAGCTTATAACATCTCGTTGATATAAAACAAGAAGCTGGAGTAGTTGATTTCTAAAGTCTTTTCTTGTACTAGTTTCTGCATTTCTTTGGAAGTTTCTCCTGTCCTCTTATAAATCATCCCAACTTAGATGTTAGGCTTCTCATTTCTGCTCTACAAAATGTTTTTGATTGAGAATTTTCTTTGTAAATATTCTTCTTTAGAACATTGTCATTCTCAGCTGAATGACCATAAGCACTATAAGGAAAGCAGCATTTATTTTTAAAGTAGGTAAGAATATTTGTATCAACAATGGCTGTACTAACAAGCCATTTTGTAAATATCTTTAATGTAAATGCCTTTAAAATTGTCTGCTTTTCCTGCAGATACAAATTAAAGTGAAATATCCTTAGTGAGACATTCTTACATCACATGGTCTCGTCTTAACCATCTCATTTTTTTCTTTAAGGTTCCTCAGCATGTACTCTCTTTGGGGCTAATACTTGTAGTTTCTTCAGTGGCTAGGCTGTTTCATGTTCCCTGCCTACTCAGTTCCCTTCTCTGAAGTGCTTTTCCTGACCTTATCTAAATGGTAAAAATAATCTGTTCTACATAGCTTTGTTGAGGTTCCATCATCTCTCTCCAAGAGAACTGAAGCACCTTCCTCCGTGATGTTTATTGTATCTTGCATACACTTCTGGAATGACTTTACAGAAGGATGGCGCAAATTAGCACTTACTCCCACTTTGTTATAAGGAGTCTACCTCTTGTCTTCTGCCAGACCCCCAGTTCCTGAGGCAGATTCTATATCATTTTTTCTCTGTAACCCCCACACTTATTTCAGTAATACTGCACGTGGCATGTATTCCCTATTCCCAGAGAGTAAATTAATGGTATGTGGGATTCCCTTTCATATGGTTACTTTGAGATGGAACATCATTATGTTTCTACTATTGCCAGAAACTAAATTCTTTGGGGATATTCTTTTTTGAAACTCAGGCATTTCAGAACCATACAAGAAAGCAGACTTGGTCTTATCTAACTTTTACTTATTGGAAACAATAAAACATGCTAGAATAAAAGAAAAATTAAGTCCATCCAGAGTGTAAAGGGTAACATCCTTGAAAGGATTCAATTTAGGGATGAAACAAGATTTGGGTGAAAAGGAATAAATGATAGAGATGAATATATTCCTTTAAAAGAGCATCTGGCAAAATCTAATGGACTGTTATGTTTACAATACAATAACATTTTTTTTTTTTAGGAAAAGTTGCAGGAAGGAAGGCAAGTAGGCAGGCAGGAAGAAGAGGAAGAAGTATTTTATTTAGTCATTCATGTTGGTTGTTTCCTCCAGCCCTGGGACCTAAACCAGGATCCTTGGGATGCATGTGGATTGTGCTCAGTGAATTAAACTACTAGGCCACCAGTGTGTACCCAGAGGATAATATTTTTTTTCCACATTATGAACTCTGATTTGACATTTTTTACAAATGTTTTGAGCAGTACTTGGGCATTATCACAAAAGGTTTAGTTCATTTACTGCTAGGTATTATAAGCTCTGGGGCATCTGTAATATCATTATAATTTGTTTCTGGATGAGCTAATCTCTATCAGACTTTTATAGAATTAATAGAATTTATAAAATTCATATTTGATTATCTAATTGCATATTAGAGACTGAATTTACAAATAGATAATGACAAACCCTATATAAAAGGAGGACTGTGACTATAGCTAACCTGTAGCATTCTTCCCAGAAAACTAACCCCTTATCTATAAGAAACCACCCAGGAGACAAATTGTTAATTTACAGGAAATCAGATTGTTAACTCAGTGATAACCCAGAAAGGTAAGCAGCAACTCTTATAATAATCAGCCTGTAATAACCAAGGTTTGATTTGTAACTGAGAGCTCCTCTACTTTTTGTCTCCACTTCCAACTTAGGAGCAACCAAAAAGAAAAGTCACATACCCTTCTAGGATGTCCTGCTTATGACTAGTGAACCAAAGCTGCCCCATTTGATAACTTCTAGTTAGGGTGTACCTGAAGCCTTACACTTTCTGCCCTATTTTTCTTTCCTACTTGTCTGCTGGTCTTTAAGTCTCTGCCAAAACACAAGTGATAGTACCTGACTCCTTTGCTAATCTCTGAATAAATCACCTTTTCTTTTCTCATTTGGCTGATCTTATTTCCACATATATAATAGTTGCATTTTCTTTCCTCCCTCGGAACATAAATACTGGTAACCTTAAACTCCCTTTAGTTGTTAGCTTGTTTCAATAAAGAATCGTCTGGAATCATGGCCATAATTTGCAGGGCATTTCCTTTATCTTTAGACTCAGTAGCCTATATTTAGAATCTTGTTGGATTCTATTTTAATAGCTTTTCCTTGTTTCCTCTCTTTTGTTCTCATTGCTCCTGATTACCTAGTCACTAATTGTGGCTTTAATTATGCTTTCATCTTTTCCAAAGATCGGGAATCTTTTTTAAAGAGAAGAATGAAAATAATGAATTGCTTGCTCATAAAGCATCCCCCAGTATGGCTTATTTTATGAATCAGCAGTTCTCAGTTGGTCTTTCCTCATAGCCCCTGTTTGAAAAGTTTCTTGATAGATGAGGAAACTACAGTGCAGATTGCTTGAATATGCAAGCTGTATGTGCTGATAGATGGGAAATTACGGGTAAACTGCTGTGGTATGCAACCTGCAAGCAACAGCAGAATAGAATGTCATTCCAACTTAATTGTTGCCCTTAGCTGATGGCTTCCTTAGGTTACTATTTTGGAATCACCCTCGTCCTGGGAGTTATGATCATGAGATCTGTTCCCAGCTAGTCTGCTGACTCATACATCATATGCTTGATCAGATGAAATGTTCTAAATGCTAGCTAGGTTGAAGGCTCCAGGCTGTTTGTACTCAACTGCAAATACTGTGTGGATTTGTCTTCCTGAGAATGTACTTAAGAGAAGATGAATCTTCTCTGAATGAGAGTTGTATGGCACCATAAGACTTACCTTGGTGTTGTGCTTAGATTATACATTGATTGATTTTAACCTTGAGAATCTGATGTGGGCTACAGTCAGAAGATTTAACTAAAAAAGTAAAATAGATGTTAAACATTTCATTTCAAACCAACATGGACTGTCTAGTTCTGACTATGTCCTTTGCTATGTCAGACCAGGTAAGGTTTCAAGAAATGGAAAGATTTATACATTTTGAGAAGGAAAGAAATATGCAAAAGTAACTAAGTTAGAGGATTTGTTTATGTTGTCTTTATGCATCACTCCTCCTTTTCCATTTTAACTGTTCAGAGCACTTGCAAATGCCCTCCAAACCTGTACCTACTTCTCTAGAGCTTTTCACTCTATTGTCCAGGCAGTTGAGTTGCTCACTTCGGGCTTTTCTGTCCTCTTAAATCAAAACTGAACTCTTTCTCATTTTCTTGGGGACGTAACTTTGTGAGTATAGTTTGAAAGCCATTTATACTAGAGTGTTTAGGAATCATCTGAGTTTTATTTAATCTATGTGAACTTATATTTCAATAGTGAACTCTTTGGAAAGGCTGTCTTCTCTTATGATGGAAATTTAAACACTTCGAGAGGCTGTCAATGGAGACACTAAAGGTTATTGACTTCCCTAAATGGCACTAAAATGGTCTAACTTATCTGTGCAAAGTAAAACTTGATTTTGACTTAATAGAGAACCAAATATCTCAGTAAGTCTGATGGGGTTCTGTCTTCAAAACATAGACTTCTGTGAAACTGTACATTAACCAGAAGTTTAGTCTGATATGCTCTTATTCTATTTTCTTTTATTTTTATTGTATTATTCTACACTTTAAAATAATTTCCTATGTATAGGTTCCCCATTTCTTAGATATGTTTCAACATGCCATGCCCTCCACCAAATCACCAAGTGCTCTTCCCATTGTCCAGTGGACTCTGCCACCATTTGCCCCTCCCCCTTCCTTTTTGGTAAACTCAGTTCCATTGCAAAAATTTCAGGGTTGCCTATATTTTGTCTGTTCCTTTGTTTTGTCTATTCACACTCCCCCTATAAGTAAGGTTATCTGGTCTCTATCTTGCTTCTTTTGACTTGTTTCACTTAGTATAATCCCCTCTAGCTCCATCCATGTTGATTCAAATGACAGGGTTTCATCTCTTCTAAGGGCTGTGTAGTATTCCCTTGTGTATATGGACCACATCTTCTTCATGCATTCATCTGATGTTGACCACTTAGGTAATTTCCAGTTCTTAGCTATTGTAATAGGGCCACATTAAACATGGGGATACATACGTCTCTGTGGATGGGTGCTTTTGTATCTTTTGGGCAGATGCCCAGAAGTGGAATGTCAGATCATATGGGATTTCCATCCTGAGTTTTTTGAGGAATCTCCAAACTATTCTCCATAGGGGTTGTACCAATTTGCACTCCCACCAACAGTGTAAAAATGTTCCCTTTTCTCCACATCCTCATCAGCATTTGTTGTTTCCAGACTTTTGAATAATAGCCAGTCTTTCAGGTATACAATGATAGCTCCTTGTTGTTTTAATTTGCATTTCCCTGATAGCCAGCAAGTAGGAAGTAATTTCACCTGCCTGTTGGCGATCTGTATATCCTCTTCAGAAAAGTGTCTCTCCAATTCCTCTTTCCATTTTTTGATTGGATTGCCTGTTCTTCTGTTGTTGAGTTTTATGAGTTCTTTGTATGCTCTTATTCTTTTTGAGATATTTTTTCAATTCTTTTTTAAGGCGGTTCTTTAGAAAATGTCAAGTCCTTCCAGGAAAGGCCTGTCTAAACTTCCTCATCTGGAACTACAGTCTTATTAGTTTCCTGTTCTAGACACATTTGGGTGGAACTCTTACACATCCAATCCTAACAGTTTATAATAGAGATCCTGAAGTATTGGTTGCACAGATAAGATTCATTGTGAGTGTCACTATCTATAAGACCATCTTTTTCTGTGTCTAGGGTATATACTGTGCCTGTCTAAGAGACAATATCTTTAGACCTTGCATGCTGTGTTACAGTTCTTGATCTGTCTTACCCAGTACAAGAGCTTTAGCTTACCTACCTTCATTATAAGCTAGGGATGCTACCACCTACCTTCCCCTTGCAAGGAAATACAGAACTGTCTACAGAATTGATATCTGGTCACACTCTGCTGTCTCACTGTGTGATTTGGTTAGTAGATCACATACTTTTCTTAGCATTGTTTTTTATTGTTTATCTTCACAACCTAATAATATCTACTTTGGAGGGTCTTTTTAATGAATTAGGGCATTGTGTAGGTAAAGTGCCTAGTTGGGTATATGAGGTCCAAATTTAATAAATGGAACTTCTCCTGGTTTTCTTTTCACCTAGTTGAGGTCCTTAATTCTGAAGACAGATAAAATTAACAAAGTCAATTTTTTCTCTCATAAAAAGTTTTCAAGGTTAGAAAGCAAAATATTGTAAAACCAGGACAAAGAACCACTCCAGTGATTCTTAGTCATTGTTAAATAACTTAGGGAATTTTATGTGCTATGATTGACTGTGTAGGTGATATCCAAATGGTACATGCTGTTGAAAACACTATGTCTTAAATTTTAAGAGATGAGGAATAAAACATTTGATATGAAGTCTATCCTTTACCAAGTGAATCAGATAGAGTCAGAAATGGATAATCATAAGTGGAGAGAAAGGACTTTTTATCTTCAAAGTTGTAAAAATTGTTGAAGGTTGTTTTTAATACCCCGACCTCCCCTTCTTGTCATGTCTGTTCTCGTCTCTCTTCTCAAAAACTCATCACAAGCTGATGATTGGCACCTAATTGAGGAGATCTGAGATATTTTTAAGTGAGAAAAAAGTTAGTATAAAAGAGAATGCCTTTTCAAAGTCCCTAATTTCAGATTTGTCATTGTTTTTGACGACAACACTTCTGTTAATATATCTATTGGAAAAAATTAGATTTGAATATCAGTGAAAGTTAAGAGCTAAGCATGACTCTAAAAAGACTAAAATGGCAAGAATGTACTGTTAGACACACCAAGTCCAGATACAGGACAGCATAACTGTGCTGTATAGTTTCAATGAGGTTACTAAATATGAAAAAATAAAACAATAAATCTAATTATTAAAAGTATTCCACATTCATGGGATTGAAACAATGGCATGCTCATGAATCAGAAACCATTTGTTTAGCTAAAGTATGTATTTTGGAGAACATCAGAAACACTAATTCTTACTTTTCATTTTAAAATAAGTGAAAAGAAAAGTAAGCTTGTTTTCTGTAGTAATTACTATTTGTTTAGGTAATTGTGGCAGAAAAATTACAGTCACAATAATTACTTTAATGACCCACTTTAGTTTTGTTGAGATAAAAAATCATTTGTTTCCAATAAAAATAAATTTATTAAATAGAACAGTATTTTTAGATGAGCCTGTCAGATGTGTTTATTTATGGTGTTTGGAATAAATCACAAAAAGACAACCATAATAAATTGCATTGGTTATTGTTAAGGGTAAAATTTAAACTATTGAGAAGATAAATAGTAAAATATGATTTAATGGGATCTTGTTGATTTTCATTCTCAGAGTTTATTAGTTTAAGTATGATCTTTTGCCTTGATTAATATTGTGCTTGTATAGATATATCTGGTGAATATAATTCTAGGCATGTATGCAGGTCTTATAAATTCACATATTTGAAAAATACAGGAATTCTTTAAGTATATATTGTCTGTGTATACATAGCAATATGGCAAATTATTTTTAAAATAGATAATTAGCCTATGGAATAGAAATGTAGAACATATATATTTATATTTAATTTTTTAACATTTTTTCCCTAAACATCTGGCCAGTGACCCTAGATAGTCAAAAATATTTCTATATTCTATATATCAGAACAAATGCAAAATAGTGAAACTTTTTTGAATTTAGAACAAGTTAGTCTCCATAAATCCTGAGATTTAAAGACTAGTATGTGGTTACACTATCTTCTTCACAATAAGCTTTATACAAAGAGAGGGTTAATCATTCACTTAGTATGTACTGAACACTGAGTCAGGCACTAAGCCCGGATGCTCAGAAGACAGTGGTGACTAAATGCCTTTCCTGGCCGTAAGAAATGTAGGGGTTAGGGAAAGACTGACAAGAAGGCATAGTGCGAGAGAGATCGATGCTTTCTAACCTGCAACATAAGACACATAGCTCAGTATTTTAAGTTATGGAAAACATCCCAGAAGAAGCAAGGTTTAAAATGAAAATCAGGTGCGCCCTGGTGACCTACCGTTTCAGCCACTGGCCAGAGTTCACATATGTCCCACAGGAGTCGGGTCAAGACCTGGGGCCAGGGGAGCAATCAAGATGAACAACTAAATAAAGTAATATTTTCTTCCTCCTGTTTCTTTCTCACCTTCATTCCTGCCTGTACGTTTCCTTTAAAAATATAAAAATGTGAAAATCAAAGGGAAAGAGGTACTGACATCAGAGATAAAGCTTTAGGAAAAAGTTAAGGATGTGCAAAGGGTGAGAGCCTTTAGAGGAAGGTTCATTCAAGAAATTGCATAAATGTGAAGGGCGCATGGTGAATTGAGGCTGATGGGAAAAGCAGGGCTGGTCTTGGGAGGTCTTAATAACTGGTCTAAATAATTAGGGCTGCATCCTGGGGCAATAGCAATTCTTTGAAAGCCATTCAGTGGGGAAGTGATATGGCAAACCTGAACACTTAAGGATCACTCAAGCAAAAATATGGAAAATGACTTCATGCATCTTAGGAACTAGGGTGATGGAGAAATGGCTTTGAAACTGTAAAATTTTGCAAAGATTGTTGGGAGCCTGAAATAAGACTGTGAACTGGTGGTACAAAGAAATGTACCCCTTTCAAAGACACTGCTAAGGAAGTATTAAAAGATAAACAGAAGCATATTAAATATGTTAAGAGCTCATTTGAACAAAAATTGTTTTCTATCTGCCAGTGCCAAGTCAGAAAATGTTAGGAATACTCTGCTGGTAGGAGCCAGAGGATAGCCATAGAGAAAGATGAAGATGCAAAGAAAGACAATAATATAAGGAGCAATAGCTTATTTCGTAGTTGGATTTGTTTACTTGTCTTTGAGTTTGAATTTCATAATCTTAAGGCATTTACGCATTTAGATTTAGATTTACTTATGAGTCCTCTGTAACATTAGAGTTACCTCCGTCTAATGACCTCCGTCTAATGACCTCCTTGTTTATAGTTTAACAGAAGGTAGAAACAAGAAGCCAAGCTGTTATGAGAGGCTGGATAGAGGGAATATGAAAAATATCAAAAGCTAAAACTATTTTCCAGGTTTTCACTGTTGGCAACTGGGTTTTCAGTGGCAATGTTCAATGAAATAGGCAGTTTTAAGAGGGATTATTTATTGCTCAGGGTAATTAATGTTAGATGTTAAAACAAACAACCCCCAAATCTCAATATAGCATCAACATAATCTAGTTGTGTGAACAATCTTGACACAACAGAATATTTGTTTTGCTCACCACACAGTTTTCTGAAGAAAGAGACAGTTTTTCTAGGGACGATGCAGGAAATTGCTTTCCTATCGTGATTCCACAGAGTCCTTTGATTCCATGAGTACTGATGAAAGGGATAGAAAGAGAGACTTTTTTAATATTTTCGACCACTTATATATTTTTATTTTGATTTTTTAAACTGATTTTATTGAAGGAATATTGTGTCATAAGAATATATACTTTTAAAATGCACGTCATTGTATATCAATCAGTCTACCACCATTTCAGTACACAATTGATCTCTACCAATTTGCTCCCCTCTCCTCACCCTTCCCATCCTATAACAATAAATTTGCTAAATTTAGCTAATTGACTAAAAGTCTTTTCAATTTAGTTGGTTTCTCTAGATACAATATATGAGTTATATTATATATCTTTCTCCTTCTGATTTATCTCACTAAACATAATTCTAAATCCAACCATGTTACCACTAATAACAGAACTTCATCTTATCTTGATAGCTGAGTATTATTCCATTTTGAATATCTACCACATCTTTTATATATTCATCTGACCAGAGAAAATAGCTCTTGGCTATTGTAAATAATGCTGCAGTGAACATGGGGGTGCATATATCTCTTCAAATTAGTGTTGTGCTTTTTGGGTAAAAACCCGTAAGTGGGATAACTATCAAATGGAATTTTATTCTCAGTTTGGACCATTTAACGCTCCCCCAAATGGTATATTTTCTCTGCATCCTCAGTCTTGCTTCCAGATTTTAAGTCAATAGCAGATCTCACAGGTGCGAAGTGATACTGTTATTTTTATTTTCATTTCCTAACAATGAGGGATAGACTATCTTTCCTTGTGCCTGTTGGTCATCTGTATGTCTTCTTTGGAGAATTGTCTATTAAGATCTTCTGCCCATTTAATTGTTTTCTTTTCTTTAGTTGACATTTATGAGTTCTTTATATGTCTTAACCCCCCATAGGATATAGGATGTACAAATATCTCCTCCCTTTCAGTAGGATGTCTTCTTGTTTTGATGAGACTTTCTTTCACTGTGGAGAATCTGTTTAGTTTAATGGAATCCTATTTGCTTATTTTGTATTGTATTCTCTTTAACATTGTAGTCAAGTTTCTAAAAACATCTCAGGTCAGTGTCAAGGAGCAGATTGCCTATGTATTATTCTAAGTATTTATGGTTTCAGATCTTACATCTAAATCTCTAATCAATTTCAGATTCTTGTGTGTGGTGTTAAATAGTGATCAGATTTCAACTTTTGAATATGGTTGTCTAGATTTCCAATACTATTTATTAAATAGACTGTCCTTATTTGGTTTATGCCCTTAGACACTTTATTATAAGTCAATTGTCCATATATGTGTGGGCTTATTTCTGAACTCTCAATTCTATTCCATTATTCTATGTGTTCGGTTTTATTCTGATACCATGCTGACTTGATTAATATTGCTTTGTAGTGTGGTTGTCTGAGAGCATGATACTTCCATTTTTGCTCTTTTTTCCTCAGGGCTATTTTTTGCTATTCAAGATCTTTCATAGTTTCAAATAAAGTGTATGAGTTTTTGGTCTATTTCTGTGAAAAAGTCTGTAAGTTCAATGGAAAGTGCATTAAAATGTATATTCTGTAGGTAATAAAACAATTTTAGCAATGTTAATTGTTTAAATCATGAGCATGAAATACTTTTCCATTTTTTCTGCTGATATTTCTTTTAACAGTGCCTTGTAGTTTTGTAGTATAGATCTTTCATTTCTTTTGTTTATTCCAAGGGATTTCATTATTTTTGATGCAATTATAAATGGAATGTTTTCCTGAGTCCTTTCTGCAAACATGTCACTTACAAATAGAAGTGCAACAGATTTTAAAATAATGTTATCACCTGATACTTTTATGTATTCATTCATTGTTTCCAATAGCTTTATACTATAATCTTTAAGGTTCTCTCTCTAAATTGTCATCTAAGCTACAAATAGTGATAGCTTTACTTCTTCCTTTCTGGTTTTATATCCTTTATTCCTTTTCTTGACTAATTGTACTGAACTTTTTAAATATAATTATCTCGATCAGAACAAAAGTGGGTGCTGCCATAACAGAAAGCAGAAATCTTATCAGAGATGGAAGTGATGCCTATACATGTTTTACAGTGGCAAAAAGTTTGACAAAAAAACAAAACCTGTTTCCTATAATAACTTGGGAAACACTCTATCTGCCCGAAGTGTAATGGCTGCTCCAGGGATGGTGTGTCGTTTCAACCTTATTTGTATGTCGTTGCTGTTTGTAACTGTGTACAAAGATGGGCAATGCAGATAAAACCTCAGGAAGCAATGGACTCTCAAGAAGCTTGGCTAAAGTTGAAGAACAAGGTACTAATGTAATAAGGATTTTGAAACCACTTTCATCTGAGAAGCTAAATGATTGTGTGGGAACAAAGGCGTTTTTGAGATGTGAGAGCTAAGAAGGAACATGTGGATTATCCACATCTCCTTATATTCACTGGTGATTACAGACAATCTCATCTTATACTACGTTCTCATTCTTAACTCCATTTCTCATACTAAAATCATTTCCATACTTTTTCCAAAATTCCCATGAGGTTAGATTTTAAATTTCTTCAGTACTGGGGATGTCTTCTACTTAGTTCTGTGTGTTTTCCAAGGTGAAATAGAGATTGAACACAAGTAAGTATGCTATAAATATTTTGTTGATGTTTAACCACAATAGACATTAAAATTGCTTAATGGGAACATGAGATTCTGGGGAAAATACATGGTGTTAAATTTCAGAATTTAGAATTTAGAATAAAGGAATTGGATTTTAGAATAAAAATTAGAAAAGGATATCATTTCTGAGAATTTCAAGGAATTTTACCAGATTTTTTTTAGCACATTCTTCCGTAATTATTTTTAGTATTAGTTTCTTAGTCACTAATAATATCCTCAGTTATAAATCTGTACTGTGAAGAATATAAAACTGTACCATTAGGTCATAAAAATAATCAAAATTTTCTCCTCATATTTTATTTTACCTTCTAATTTTATCTCTTAATGCTATTTGTATTTAGTATAAACTATATTAATAGAAGCACTTTCACTTATGTCATTATTTAATTTTCAAGTTAGTTATCTAATCCTTAAAAGATAATGCTTTTTCTACATAGGGACAAGTCAAGGATAAAATTTATTTTTGTACTTTCCACTCCATGGATGTTATACTATATTAACTCAATCAATGCACTTGGGACATTCATGTCTCAAGTATTTGGCTTATAAATTCTTACCAGTTTTTAGGTCGGCCTTCCTTTTCCTGATTTCTTTGATATATTTGAAAGAAAAATAATTACTCTCACTTAAGGAAAAGTGACTTTCATATACCTATCAATAATTTGTAGTTGACTTATGGTGAGGATTAAAGAACCACCTTTATCTGAGATACTCATTCAAGTTGCCTGAAGCCTTTTTCACTATATAGGGATGAAATTAAATGTCTTAATTCTATGTCCTATCTCAGAATATGCTGAGAACCACATTATATTTACTGAATCTTAGAAACACCATTGCTCTTAGCAGTAACCATAGTCAATGGGTAGAGAACAGGAGCATGGAGGTGTTCTTTTTGCCCCTGAAATCACCCACTGTTATTTGTTGTATAAAACTGCCTATATTTAAACCTTTCTGGCTATAGAAAAGTGATATAGATAAAAATTATAGTTGTCAGGAAGACAAATAATTAGTATTTGCAGTGATTGCATCAAGAATTGTATGTAGTTTTACTAAAAAATGTTACTAACTGAAGTTATAATATGGTAACTCTACTTATTATTTTAGCAATGGTACGTCTATATTTTAATTTTCTTTTCTGTTGTCAAATTGCACTAATGACCTATCCTTCTCAGGAAGATAGAATAAAATATGTCTTTGGAAACAGGAGCATGGTCTAATAAGGAATTCAAAGTTATGGTACTGAGCTGTTGACTTTGTACTCAACTACTCTAAATGACATTCTTAGTGATCTGATAGTTTCAAAAATTGTTTTAAAATTATGGGACAAAGATAATTAGATGTCAGCTGGAGGTATTTCAGAGTTTGCTAAACAAATTTTTAACTAGGTCTTGCACTCAACATTCAATTACTTTGAAACACTGTTTATATTTGAAGAGTTAATCATTCCTAGAGGATATTATTATTGTGTCTCCAGAAAAGACATGCCTTTTAGAATCTAGCCCATGATTTCCATTAAACAGATCTGGACTGGACAAAAGGTGTGCAGTTTACACTTAGGTCCACCATCAGACATGTGTGTAATTTTAAAGAAATTATTTAATGCAGTGTTCACACCTATAAAATGGAAAAATAATGTCTGTATCTTTTGCAGGAATTCTAACTTGTCAAATGTACGTTTTCAGTGGAATTAGTATTTGAAAAATATAATATTCCTAAGATCGATGTCATTATGTCCTGTGTCATATATGTTCTAATTCAGTAGGCATTGTAATCCTGGGGTACTTTGAAATGTGATATACTTTGTATTTATTTATTTATTTTTTTAGTTTCTATTTTCAAAATTGGGAAAGCAGCTCTTCCTTATGGCCTCAGTCATGTGACTCTTGAGCATACAGAGAAAGGTATAAATGAAGAGGGTGGGAAAACATTACATTAAAGATTCAAACTCCTTGGAGTTTTCTTGGCTAGAAGTATTATCTCTAAAAACAGAAGAAAGGAGCAAAAAGGAAAGACAAAGACCAGAGTCTTTCTCCTGGCCTTTTAAATTTTCCCTGATCAGATTTACCCCCTTTTATTTATTTATTTTTTTACTTTTATTAAATGCCATTAAAAATGAGTTTAAACTTTATTAATCTCTCATGAGCTCTGAAGCAGGTATCTGATTTTAAATAGAGGAGGCCCTCAAGTGTTTTCTTTTATTGATTGCCTCTTTTCAGATTCTGCTTTTATTTATGTCACTGACTTATTGTATATGGACTCACAGAAATGATCATTGAGGGGATGTGCCCTGTTTGGGTGTCAGTAGCTCAGGGAAGCAAACTAGCAAGTAGCATTTGGTTTCTTGGATAATGGTACCATCTTCCTGGCACAGATGAAGACAATGAAATATTCATGAGTTTCTTAAAGGCTTTTGGAAAGAATGTGCTAGAATGGAACATTAATGAGCCAATTTCTTCTGGTTTCATGCCAGGCAGGGAATGTTAAATAATTAAGGTGTTACAAGCCTGAGTTTATACAGGAGAAGGCAGAAAGAAGTAGTCCTTCAGCATTGGAACTGTTCCCTGCCATATTGAAATGAACACCCATCTGGTACAAGTTCTCTTGCATTCCTTGGAGTATTCTCTTTAAAAGCTTCATGGTACCCAGTGCAATGAATTGTTTTGATGAAAACCTGCTGAAAGAACATTGGACCATTTCAAACATGTTTGCAAATTACTCGGTTTGCCTTTATTGAGTGTGATCCATGCTGAGTGAGGCATTGGAGAGAAAATTAGGACAATTGTACCTCAAAGATTCTGCTTCACCATATCTCTGAGTAATTGGAAAGCTATGGAAAAATATTACCCTGCGATCAGTTGTTAAATTGTGTAAAATGTTTATTGGAGAAATACAGAGTCAAACAAGTTTTCATGGGCAATGTGGAACTTACCTTGGGTCTTGGAAAAAATCTGAGACTTGCATGAGAGGAGGAGAAAATGAAGAAGGATATTCTTAGAATATTATTAAGAAATTCTTAAGAACAGTAAAATTTTTTAAAAAGTAGAGGAAGAAATGCACAAAATATGAAGAATGAAAATAGTCGGTGATGCTATGTCAACAGAGGAAAGAGTATTCCTATTTTTCACACAGAGCAATATATAAATTAATCCTGTGTCCTAAAGGAAATATTGAGTTATTTGGGTAAAGTGTTGGTTCACCACAATGTCCAGATTCTCTGAAAGGAAGGTGATAATCCCAGGAAAGACAAACATAGTCTTTTAGCAAAGCAGACAATTTGAACTCCATGGAGTTTTTATGTGTGTAGCTCTTTCATGTCAGATCATGCAAACAGACGTTTTCACAACTTTTCATTAAATATGCAAAATCTCATCATTCCTTTGTGTTTCCCTTGGTCACCCATATATTATCCTTCGAGTTGTTAGTCTGTGACGTTCTGTGCGAGGCAGGGCTTTGGAGATATTTAATATAAACTTGCCTTTTTCTTTTCTGCTTTCACTAAAACAGCTAAGTGTCCACTTTTCACGGAACGCAAAGTTTTAAAAATCCATCTCTCTCTGGCTTGCAGTCTAGTTTAAAGAGGTATGCAAATGAGTTTATAAAAAGTTACCCATAACTTTACTAGTCAAAGAAATCATAGCTAATATTCACACATCATATTTTGGTGAATTTCCATTTAGCTGTTTTACCCTAAAAGACAAGTATAGATTAGATAATATTCCTCACATTACCTAATGTAATTGTAATTTTCCGAATATATTGTTGGAATCCTAATTTTTCTCTTTTGTATTGTGTTAAAATATTTATTACATTATTTTTAAATATACTTAATCTTCAGATAACATAGTAGAATTTATTAGACTATTCCTTATTTTTGAATATGTGTATCTTTTTACATTTCATTGTTACACTTAATGCTGTGATAGACATGACTCAGCATCAATCTATAATTCAATGTTTATTTCCTCAGGGTAAATTTAGAGATGTAAAATATATAGATCAAAATACATCAACATTTTTAGTGATTTGGGCACATAGCCCCAAATTGTTTTCCTAAAAATACCAACTTATCATCTATTTGATGCATAAGAAAGCCCACCTATTTCATAATAGTTTCCTGGTCAATTAGATATGATCCTTTATCAAGATTCTTGCTAATGTGATAGGTGAAGCTAATAACATTGCTTTTGTTTGTGTTATTTAGAAAATTGAACATTTTCTCTTTTATTGAATGATTTTTTGCATTGCGTATCAAGTACTTTGCCCAATTTTCTATTTCATTAAGTAGGTTTTATAACTATTGACTTGGATAATATTGAAGAATTACAGTCAAGACGTGTTTATACTGTGTAGAATACAGTATAAAAGAAATCAGAATCTCAAGACACATTTTAATAGGTACAAATTATAAAGCATTTTAGAGACTGATAGTTTTCTTCTAATAACTATTTTGATTTTCCAACCTACAGTGTATTTATTAGTCATCCTAGTTTTTAACACACAACTTTTCATCTGGTAGGAACTGTCGAAATTCAGACACAGACGTCAAGAAAAATGTCTATTTTGTTTTATTTTTGTTTTGTATGTGTGTGATTTTAGTGGCAGACAATGGTAAATTTTACTATATTTTCAAGATTTTTTTTTTATGTGTATGGAAATATTTAGTAAAAATGATTCCACATTGAGATTACTTAGTGGCTCATTTATGTCTTCCCACAAGCTAAGGGTAAGAGCATCATTCCCCATACATGTGATCGGATCCCTCCATTTTATTGTTCCTTCTCCCCCAAGGTCTTCTATAAGTGACAGCTGAAATTTTTTTTGCTAATCCTTTAGCATGAAAATCTTACTTCTTCTGTATTAGTCAGTTTAAAAATAATACTTCTTTCCTCAAACAAGACAAAGGACTTTTTTGTCCTTAAAAATACTTTGTGCATTTGAAGTGTCTGTTGTATAGAGCTGAAAAAAGGGAATCTTAGTATTTGAATGAAATAAATCATTATAATGTAGCAAAAAAAAAGTTTTCATGTTAAAAGAATTTCTATCGAGCTTCATAAATAAAATCACAGATGGACCCAATTTAGCACTATTACTGTTATTAAAACACCTTATTAGAAGAAAATTACTAGTTGTCATTGAAATAATATCTAAGGCTCTAGAGACCAAGCATGTTTGACATAAAACTGTAAATGAGTTCTCTCTGTCTTGGGATAACAAAAACCAGCCTTGTGCAAAAATTGCAACTGATTGGCAGGGTGGATCGAAAGATTCCACACTTGTCACTGCTTTAAATATCCAATGTCATATTTCAGAGTAAATACGTAAATGGAAATGTAAGAATCACAAAGGTACCCATACAAAAACTGTACCCTAACTATGACCAAATAAACTCTAGAAAATAATGGCACTATAAGGTGGGTCAATCCTAGAATTCACTTAAGGAAGAATATATTGTACGTCTTTATGAACCAGTTTTGTCACTAAGCCAGATTTAAGACCGTAAGTTTAAAGACAGTCTTCTAATGAGGTATTTGTATCTAATGTAAGACAATGGGGGAGTGAAGGCCAGCAGTTATTATCAGTAGTTTCTGGTGACTGGCAATAAGGACATAGCTCTTGTGTCCTAAGCTTGAAATAAGTCTTCTTTTCACTCTAAGATTACTTTTCTTCACATCCTTTCCATTGTTATTTTCTTTACTGCTCCCTCTTCTGGCTTTTATCCAAATCCTCATTTCTATACAAGGGTCCAACTTGCCTGACTTGTACTTGTCTACTTCAATCTTGCTCAGTTTATTCACTTTGATTAGTTCTCTGCCTATTTCCAATTCACAAACTAGAAATCTGCATGCCTATACCCAACATCATATCTATTACTCAAACCTCTCAGCTATCCCTTCAAAATGTTCCTGGAAGCATGATTGCACAGTGTCTGCCCAGCTGCTACTCTCTTGAAAGATACCAGCACCGTTTTCTGGTTTGTTTCAAACAGTATCTGAAATAGTTACTGTTTCCACCTTCTCTCAGTACAGCAGTATGAAGGATCCTTACCATCCTGACATTTCTCACAATGTGAGATGTCCCACAAAGCCTCTCATTTGGCTGAACATAGATTTAAAAAATAAATCCTACAGGGTAGTCTGAAAACAACATGAAAATTAGGGTTATTTTAATAGTTTGTTTTTATCTCAGAGATATGCCTTATCAGTAAGATTCATTTACTGTCTTATAATACTGATTATTTTAAAAAGTAAAACATAATTTTGAATATAACTTTACTTCATGTTTATAGAGAAAATCGGGAATTTTAGAAAAGTAAAAAGAAATAAAATGTCTAATTTGAATCCAGAGGTAACCACTATTGATACTTTTTAATATTTTATTATCCTTAAAGTGTATATATCTATCGAGTTACAAGTTATGCACTTTGCAGATATATCATATGTGGTCTATAATAGCCTGCTTTCCCTCCATATGTATAAAAGAATAATTATGAACACCTATCATCCTACTTCAGTCGTGATGGCCTCCTTATTATTCCTCAAACTTGCCAATACCGCTCGAAGATTAGGGTCTTTGCAATTGTTTCTTCTGCCTGGATAGCTCTTCCCCAGAAAGCTTATATTCATTTTTTCACATTTCTTAAATATATTATCAGGAATTCTTTCTCCAACCTTTTGCATAAAACAATACCCAATATATCTTTATCCTCTTTCCCTCAATCATCTTTTTTCATAACACTTCTCATTATCAGACAGCATATATTTGTTGTCTCTTCTAGAATGCAGGTCCCATGAAAAAAAGGATTTTTGTATTTTTATTTTGTACCACTTAACGCCTCACTACTTCAAACTGCCTGCTGCAGAATGCTCCACTATAAACAACTGGTGAATGAAGGCAGATCTGAATAAACTAAGAATGTATTGCCTTTCTACTTCTGTCTTATTTCATCATACTAGAAGTGATCTCTAGGCCTCTCTCATTTTTAGCTATTTAAAAGAGAATTCCAATCTAACTCTGTCTAATTGTCTTGAAGGTAAATATTTATATAAGATAATTTGCTATGTACAAGTCACAAGGTAAGAGGACTATTTCTGAAATGATATATTTAATTACTCATCTTATCACACTCATTGAAGCAACTTAGAAAGGGTAAGAGAAGGAACTGAATAGTGAGGATGTGAGACAAATAGAAGGCAAGCTCAGGAGAGGATGGGATGAGTACCTAGAAATGCAGGCAGACATTGCACAGGTGACTTTAACTACCCCCATTTAAAAGCAAGGAGGGAATACTGATCAGCTCCAGATTTACAGTGTTTATGAAGACAAACAAACTGATACAGAAAGTAGTGCTGTTCTTCATGCTGAGTTTTGAGTGACATGTTGTGTTGATAGATTTCCTCAAATATGTCCCTTTACTCTACTGAATAACAAGAAGACGAAAAAAGGCAGGGTGGGCTGGGAGGAGCTCTGACCTCAGACCAAATGAGGGGATGCCAGATATGTGACCTGCTAGCGTTCCATACTTTTCCTTATCAACAGATTTTTACATGGGCATATTATTGCCTCGTTTCCTGCTCTCCCTGACGTGGTATGCTCCAGGATGGTTGTGAAGCTATCTTATTCCTGTTGCCTGGTATAGTGTGGTGTTAATGAGTATTTGTCAACAGGAATAAATAAATGAATAGCCATCATTTTCTGGTTAAAAGAGCAGATAATGACATTTGGGGGTTGGGGCTGGTGGTGAGATATAGTGCTTATTGAAGCTGGAGTGAGTGACAAGGAAAGGTCAGCTCTAGATTTGGGTTAATGGTGGGTATTTCTGCTAGTTGCAACAATAGTGGGAATATATTGAATACATCTCAAGCAGTCAAATGATTTTCTGCTCTAGAATGTCTTGCCTGCTCAAGGAAAGCTCTGGTTCTAAAAATCAGTATATTGATGTGATCATCTTAATGAAGGAGTTCAAATTAAAAAGCAATGTTTTTAAATTCTGGAATCCTGGGGTACACTAACATGTTTCAATAGGCAGCTGTGTGTGGCCTACTCCCAGAAATACTGCCCTTGGGCTTAGGAAGGGTATCAGAATCCTAACTTTGAGTTTTCCCTCTGCCTAGCTTGCATTGTAATCACCTTTATTATTCTTCAGTTGAGAACTCACCTTTCAGCAAGCAGTTTTCCAGATATTTGGAATAAAGTGAAAGATAGATCCACCCCTGTCCCATATAGCACTAGTTCATAAGATAGTAGATAAATAAAGTTGGAAAATTTCAAACATTCCTGTAACTTAAAGGATAATTTCTTGAGAGACCCAGTGACAAGAGCATTGCCACTCTATGGGACTGATCATTTTTCTACTTAACACTGCCAACTCAAATAAGAGGCTTACTAGTATCAGAGTCAGCCTGTCATGTCAGGCTTCCCAGTACTCACCTGCAGAACCAGTCATCCGATTAGACGTCTTACCAGTTCAAGGATTATTTTAGGCATACCAATCACTGTTCTCAAGGTCATTTGCCAACCCCTAGCGTGCTCTCAGTAGATACATACTATGGCTTACTGTACTTGAAAACCAGGGCAAATTCAGCAGAACTCAGCTCTGATACCCCTCAAGAATATGGCCTTACAAGATTATTTGACCTTTCTGATCCACAGTCTGTAAATGGGAATAATATTCTTTCCTCTAAAGGTTTCTGTGAAGGTTAAAGAAGAGGAGATACTATCCTATCACAGTGTTCAGCATAGAAGCCCGTTTCCTTTCTCCACTCCTGTGACACTAAGTCCCACCAATAAAATATGCCAGAAGAAAGGAAGTAAAGGCCTAGGGAAACTGAAAAGTTGTTCAGTGAATTCATAAACTGGAGTGATTACCCTGGAGAGGAACCTTAAGTAATTTCTTGAAAGCTGTAATTTATTAATAACATTTCGGACAGAGTGGCCTATCCCTTGGGAAATGTAGGTGATGATGTAGTTTTCATAATCATTCTTGGTTATTATCTTGTAGTCATGTCACACTTCAAAATATAGTGACCTAATTGGTACATAGAAATAAATTTACAATAACTAAGAACCACTACAGCAATGAATTGTTTTGAATTCAAATCTACAGCATGCTTATTAACCTCTCTCCATGTATCACTCTTGTAAATTATTTTGCAATTAATATAAAGTTACTGGAAGAAAAGCTTTTCATGAAAGGAAAAAAAAGATAATTTCTTCTCAAATTTCTTTGCATAATGCCAGTTTCTGTGTGTGTTTTGAATAGCATTGAAATTTGGGACTCCTTTGTACTCTTTAACTGTTGATTTGCATTTGAAATCCTCCAACTAGCGTCGTCTAAAGTGGCAATTTAGTGATATTTTTATTCAGTCAATCCCCCCACTTGCTCACACTGGCTGTTCCTGAGGTTATGAGTCTTTATTAAGGTTATAAAATGCTTCGACCTTCATAAAAGGCACAGTGACTTCCCTGGAGGCCCAAAGAATTAATGATGAGGTGAAATGCAAAATGATTATCTGAGGGCAGCATCTCTCCAACCCACAGAAGCTATTCAAATCATCTGATTGAAAGGCAAACCTATCCAAAAGCTAATAAAGAATTCTCCCTGACAGTTGAAATATTGGATAAATTGCTTTTCAACCTGCGATAGGATGTGAACTGGGTGACAGCCAAATGCTACTGCTGGTTCACTGTCTTCCACCTCTGCAAGCTGGGTAATTGATGGTCTTTGGGTCCAGAGGTCAAAAGTTGTTGGTGAGTTTGCAATAAGAAACTTCACTGGAAAAGAGCCAGTGGTGACTGTGGATGACTTGCCATTGTTTCAGTACCAGTGTCTCTAAGAGGAAAATCCTGCTTTATTCAAGGTTATCATCACATTTGCATTCAACTGTTCGTGAAAACTCTTAAGTGCATTGGTGGAAAATTGAATACTGACAACATAAGAAAATGTCACTTATGTGAAAATAATTTAATAAAGCTGGGGTCTTCATTTCTTCCTTTCTAAAAGAAAGTCATATACATCACCAGTATATGTAATACTCATAGGTGGTGGTGGTGGTGGTGACAAATTAGTGTCTCTAGCAAAATTAATTATTTTATTTCATCCTAGATTTGCAGATATCTTAAAAAGAGTACCGGTGAATTCATCTTAACTAGTCTTTTCCAAACTACCTTTATATCAGTAAAATGCTTTTTGTATGATGACAAGAGTTCTTTGTGAGTATATTAAGATCTGAATTTATAGTAGTATGTTCATAGTGAAGTAGCTTCAGTTTTGATTGTGTAATGATGTCTGATATATACTACCAGAAAGGCAAAGGATGTCCTAGTTGACAGGAATCCAAAAGAACATGTATTTCGTGGGTTATTCTCTGATTCATGCATTCATAGAGGATCACCAATCAATGAATGTGGAAATATAGATTGCTATTCATTTTCAATATTTCATAAAACAAACCAGAGAGTAAAAAGTCAAATAAGAAAATATAGGAAAAAGGGCATCATGAAGTCTAAGGAATCTAAGGATAATCATTAGAATAAAATATTATCATTTCAAATTATCTTTTTAAAATAAAGTGTAAATAATAGGAATCTTAGGAAGAAGTAGGATAGCAAGTAAAATATATTAAACATAATTATTAAAATATTATGACAGAATTGAGGCTTATCAGTCATGTGAGTAAGTGTGAATGAACTGTACATGTTAAATAATGTGATTTTCAGTTTGGCTTAAAAATCAATATCCAGCCATATGCTGTATACAAGGGACATAATTAAAACAATGTGATTCAGAAAGTAAACAAGTCAAGTATATACCAGGCGTAGATAGGTTACCAGTAAAAGAATACCGATAAAAAGAATAGAAGTATACTTGATTTTTGATAAAGCAGTTTTTAAGACAAAAAGCAAGAAAATTGATGAGAGATTTTTTAATACTAAATACCATGATTCAAAATCATGATGTGAAATGTATGAATATTTATGAACAAAATAATACAACAACTACTATAGAGCATATATAGAAACACTATAATAATAGATTTTAATGAACCAATATCAGATCCAGTGGACAAACCAAAAGCCATTAAAGAATCAGAAGACTTAGCCAATGTAATCGCTAGAATAGATCTTATTATATATGCCAAAATTTAGGCCCCAAATAATAGAAAATAGACTTCTGTCTTCAAGTGACTGTTAAAAAAGTTTTCATATTCTATTTCACAAGGAGCACGTCAATATGTCCGATAACAGAAATAATACAAACAATAGTCTCTGATTTTGATGTTATATAGCTAGATATTAACAAGAAAATTTAAACACACTTCCACCAGGAAAGATTTTAAAAATCTTGGGTAAAACATGTAGACTCAGACTGAAACTACAGAATTGATCAAGTAATGAAAACACTATGCAGAAAAACCTCTGACATACCCTTGATCTCTGTGAAAGAAGAAAATTCATAACACAAACATTTCACCAATAAAAGTGAGAGAATAAAAACCAATTAAAAAAACCCAGCACAAGAAACTAGGAAAAGAACAAGAGCTCAAGAAAGGAAGTAATAATGGTAAAAGTGGAAGTTATTAAGGCATATTACAGAAAAATGGTGGACCTGGATATGTGTGCATATATGTATATGTGTGAGTTTGTGCAAGTGTGGGTGGGAGTTATGTGAGGAGGTAGTTCAATGAGAATGGAGCAATATCTTCTTTCAGATTTGAAATTCTATGGAAAATAAAGGCATCACGGGTAGAAAAATGTATGTGCAAATTTATATACATACATACACTTATGTGTAATTTTTTCCTGCAGTTCATTATTGTGTAAGTTGAAATTGGGAACTTACATGATTTACATTGCATGAACAATGATTACTTATATGGAAATGGCACATGGGAACTAACAGTGTACAAAACTCAGGCAGGATTTTTTCTCTCCATAGCAGTGATAATATGATTAAGGAATTTTATCTGGGTTAGCCAGAGTGCTGGTGGCTATAGGAAAAGAATGGTCATTACTCTTGAGCAAATGAGAGATATAATCCTCTCTGAATTTCTCCAGTAATATTTGAAATTTAGAATTCTACTCTTACAGCTTTTCAATGCCTGCTGTTACTAACATGTCAGGGAAAAAACACACACACACACACACACACACACACACACACACACACATACACCCCTTCAGTAAAAAGAGCCTGAAAAATTTTAACCTTACACTCCCTTTTCTATGAAGTACTCTCATGAAATGCTTTGTTATCAAAAGCATCTGCATTTTAGCAGAGCAAACATTTTGATTGGATGAACTGAAAAAGATGACTTACTCTCTTAGAGCATATTTCTACAACACAAGGCTGAAGACATTTTTTCGTAGGGTTGCGATTTTATCTTATACATCAGGGTCCTGCATATTCCAGGCTTTCAGAATATCTATTGACTAAATATATCGAAGAATGAACAATTGTTCACTTGCAACAGTTTCTATGCAGATGCAGTTCTCTCGTCTTTAGACATATTACAGGTTGTCGATTCCTTTTGTTGTTTATACCATTATTAACTTTCAACCCCCACTAACAAAGGAATATGCAAGTTCTATGGGACTAAAGTTAAATGATTTTTTTCTCAGTCCAAAAATAGTTTAATTATTTCATAAACTTTTCTCATTTAAAGCAAATTTATCCTGTGTCTTTGATGGTTAGCATAAATTACAGCCATGCTTCATTCTAATATATTCTATTACTATTTGGCTCCTCAGAAGATTTAAAGGATGCCAATTTCCTGTGCAATTTATCAGAAAATATTCAGCAATGCTGTTTAGAGGAAACTTATAAAAATACAACTTACAAAAGATTTATCACATTGCTTGCATTTTAGCATGTTTCCAGAACTGGTAACCTAATTCTTTCTTGCCTGCTTTTGACAAGAATAAGTTTAATATTAAATATTAACTCTCTTCCCCATAAAAAGGCACAGATATTATTTATTTAGAATATATTTGTTACAAAATTATTTAGAGATTTTCATACTCTGCTGTAATGCCTATATAAGGATAATTCTTCCTTATTTGATTTGATTGTCTGTCTCCATAAATTTTATTTAGTAGCCTTGTCACCTACACCTGCCATAAAAAGTAAATAACTAGCACAGTTCTTCAGTGTGTGTGTGCGTGTATATATATACTATATATGTACATATGTGTATATAAATACATATACATATACATATATGTATATACATATATATACACTATATATTCTATTGAGTCTGAATTCTAATGAATATATCTTCTAATCTGCTAAAAGTTCTCTCCTATTTTTTTCATTACTGGATGAGTTGAGTATGTATGACCAATTCATTTATATTTTTTTCTTTCTGTCGTACTATTCCTTTCCCTTTTCATGTGAATAGTTTACCAATAACGATATGAATTTTTCTTCAGAGGAAGCAAAGCCCAGGCTATGAACCCTGGTCTAACCCAGGGACTTCCATGTGGACTGTTATGGGTTAAAATAAAGTGATCTTCTCCCAAAGTGTGTAGCTCTCTGGAGAAAACTCAGATGAGATGGACAGGGTGGGTCCTCTGGGTTAAGCCATGTCTCATCCAGTCAAACCCTTACTTCTGTTTGATCCACACACATATTCTAATTCTTCCTTTTATTGAGGGATTTGAGGGTTCCATCACAAGATCCAAGCTCCCCAAGCCTGAAATGTGAAAAAGAAACACAAAATATCTGTTGCGCTCTCTCCCGGTGCCCACCACTGAGTTATTTGATTTGCTTCATTATATTAGTCATTAAAATCACACTCTAATCATGTGAAGTAAATATTGTCAGGAAAACACTTGGGATCACATAGCCCCTGAGTGTTGGAGCTGCAGCTGACACTCAGTCCCATGAAGAAATCTCTTTCTCCTGGGTCTCACCCTTGCTCCGTTGATCAAGGTGAGAGAGGTTCCTCAGACTCATATCAGAAAATTTTCATTTTCCATAGGTATTTGAATCATGTCCTTAAAATGGAATTCTTTACACATAATGAATATAGTTAAGCGTCCACAAAAATCATAGTCACTTTCTTTCCAAATTATAGATTTGGATGGAGTAGGACTTAGCCATCATTCCAGGGGCCACATATCTCAATCCTTTTGCAACTAGGAATTGACATGTACCTGAATTCATGCTTAAAACTCCTACCCACCCCACCCCACCCCACCCATTCATATATCTTGCTGTATGTAGTCTTTATCCTCTTCCACTGACTGGTGACCAAAGTATGACTGTTAAGGAAGTCATTTATTGAAAAAGGTAGAGCCACTCTTCCTGTGTCTCTCAATCATGGCAAGTAGGTAGCTTTTCCAAAACACTCTTTACTATTACATGAGCAAAATTAAGACTTTAAAATTCTTTAGCCACTGAATAAATGTGAATTTTCATTGCAGCAGAACAGTTGCGTCTATCCTAACTAGGGGGCATTATATTTATATTTTTAGTAATCAAAATTACAGAATTTTACTGTGTAAAATTAAAATACATTGCAATAATTTTTTTAGTGGTGAACTTATCTTGGTGATTGTTAATCGTTATGTAGTACCAAAATTAAACATCAAGCTAATATATTATTTAAAAAAAAAAGATTCCATCAAATAGGTTAGTGGTCAATGTATAGAAAAAGTATACATTTTTACTGACTTTTCCTCTCAGTTGTATTTTTAAAGTATGGAATGAACTTGATGCCAGATCAATTATGTCCTCACTACAAATAAGCAGGTGAATGTTTATTCCTTTACTATCCTCCATTGTAGTTATACTGTAAGTTTATCAAGAAAATTACCACTCCAGAAATATTAATAGAAAACGAAGATACATATCTCCAGCATTTGTTTGTTTAATCCATATTGTCCATTCGAATACTCTGATGTCTTTCAAAATGGCAGACCTCCTTTATTATTTATCGGTTTAGTAAATTCTTGATGAAAACAGGCCACGGAATATATGGTTCAATAGGCATGTCTGACCTCCTTCAACTGTGACAGGGTAATTTTTTAAAATAATTTTTATAGAAAGATGTCATTTTAAATTTAGTTTTTTTCTTACATAGCAGCTTAATCTAGTGTCCTGACAATATACTTAGTTTAGTTTCATAATTTTATAACAGGTAAGCAAGCACATGTTATGCAATGTCAAGCTTCATCAAACAGATAAAGATTTTCATGTGATTTTCACGCTAATCAAATAAATAAAATTTTGACCTAGCAAAAAACAAAAACAAAGATAAAACTAGACAAGAGTAATTACTTTCAGTCTTCATCCCCCATGTCACTCCAACTACAAATGATTTCTCTTTGCTTATATCTGCTACTTCTTTCCTTCTGATCCCAGAATTCTTAGCTGTATGATACAAGTTATGACAATATCTATGTCATATCACATTTTTCATCAAATTGCACTTGAGGGAAAAAAAAAAAATGTCTTGATCTATAAAAGGCATGACATGATCCTTCATACTTCAAGTTGTGGTAATAAATGCTTTCATCATTTCCTAGAAAATTCACCTTAGTTTTGGTTATTTTTTAAAGCTTTAAATGCTTTCCTACCTTAGAAACTTGTCACATACTGTTCCTTTGCAGAAATACTTTTCCCCACTCTTTCTGCTTCCTATTAATTGATGCTTCACCAAAAAGGCCTTTATCAACCTTTTAATAAGGTGCCCTGTATAAACGAATACTTACCAGAGTTGCAACCTGCTTTGGAGTCTCATTATTGTTTTAATATCTGTTAAATCTCTGCAGTGAATTCCTGTTTGCCTACTGAGTATTTCTCTGAATTTCCTGTTATTGTCTCTTACATTGTCTAGTATAGAAATTAATTCCATAATTTCATATAAGCACCTTATTTTTATTACAGCTAATTGGAAAGGAGGGGAATCAGAGTTCTTTCCTGGCATTTTTAAAATTCCAGTTTTCAAAGCTAGTCTTTTCCCCACTGTACATCTAGTGCTATTGACTGTCTTGTCCCCCAAATTTGGTGAAATCCTAGGTATCTATATTGGGAGAGAATGAGACTGACATGCAAAGAGAATTCGAGATGAGACAAGGATTGGGAGTTTCAGCATTGTTTCAGTGTCTGGTTCTAGTTGTTCCAGAAATCAACTTATAGCTTTGACCTTAAAGATGACTTGATTTTATGAGTTATACCAGTTTCTGTAATGCTTTTCCTTAAGTTCATCCCAGTTGAATTGCTGTCACTGACAATGGAAATTACTGATTATTAATATATCCTGGGAAAATTAAGGTCCAAGAAGGCACCCGTTACCTATTCATAATGTTCAGTTTTTCACTTTTATTCAGAACAAATAACTTTATGTGATGTTTTGGAAGCTTTAATCTATTTAGAGTATATTAAAGGACATGGTAGTAATTGTACTAATTGTACTGCTTCGTAAATTTCTTCATTTCCCTTTAGACCTTGAACATTTACGTGAAAGGTTTTATTGTCCTTTTAGTTTTTGTTTATTTATTTGCAATCTGGAAAGAATCCAGATTCTGGAACTTTACTTGCATACCCTAATTTAAAATCACCCTAGAATTACTAGAATTATTAGAATTGAGAATTATTTTTCTGTGATTTCTCTTCCTTCCTATACTCCAAAAATGTAAGCTTTTATTTGAAAATATAGTGAAAACATTTTTCATAATATATTTTATATATATCATAATATATTTGAATATATTTTTGTTATGTGTGTGTATGTATGATTTCTAGCATTTAAAACTTTGTATTTTCTGTCATCTTAGGTATGAGTGGAAAGGACCCAACTATTTTGGCACTTTTTCCTGAAAACAAAGTCAGAAATCCCACAGAGTGCTGTAAAAATATAGAAATCCCCTTTCAAAATTCCTACCCTGGGACTAAGCTTGTCACCTCACCATATGCCTAGAATATTTTAGGGAGTAAAGTCAAGTTAGAGTCACATATCCTACTGTTTCACCATGATTATTTGGAAAACAGATGCAGGCAATCAATCAACAACACGAAAAAGGAAGAGGAAACTTCTCATGACCACTGATTCCAAAACACAGCCTCAAATACTTGCTTAACAAAGATATAGACTATTATTTTTGACCTTTTGAAAACATATGTATCATTGATATTAAAATATTGAATCCATTTGGAAGTAGATTGAACATAAGACTTATGACTATAAAGACTAGCTAATTGGATGGGAAAAATAATAATAATAATGACAGTAGTAACATGTGACTAATCTTTTTCATTTACAAAACACTCCCTGAGGCATTCACACATTTAATGTGTTCAGCAGCTCAGACTAGGCAACATGTGAGAGATGAGGAAAATAGAATTTAATTAGAGGAAGTGATTGAGTATTTCCAGATAAAATGCAAGGCATCCAGTTAAATTGGAATTTCTGCTAAACAATGTATTTTATTCAAATATGTTTCAAATATTGCATGCTTACCTGAACTTCAAATATATCTAGGTGCTATATTATTTACTAAATCTAGGAACCCTAGATAAAACTGTGCTCACAAAGTCGGTAATGGGCAAAACAGGAGATCCTTAACAGCCAATGGGAAAGGTCATAGTTGACATCAACTTTGAAAAGAGTTTGGTGTACATTCAGATGGAACTGTTGTCGTTATCAGTATATTGCAAGAACTATAACTTCTTCATAGTCCAAATTTCAGGTGTGAAACTACTTTTAAATTGACGTTCAAAAGGTACCAATTCTGCTGTGTCTCTTTGAAATGTGGGGAGTATATTGACTCATGTAGGGACAACCATTAATTAGTCAGATTTCTTCTGTGGTGACCAACCACACAAGGTAGTGACTGAGGATTATTAAAACTTCTCTGAGCACAGTATATGCTTTGAGTTGTTTATGCAGAGCTAGCCCATCATTAATATGGGCTTCAAGTCTCAACTTGGGTCATTAGAAAATAGAGTCCCAAATGGATACAAAAATAAGACTCATTAGTCTCTTGAACACTTTGGAAATCAGTTTAAGTTTGTTAATGAAACTATGTAGATGACTTTTGTGACCTTCTTGGTTTTATCTCCAGGACAAATACTTACAGGTCCTACTAAGTCCTACATATATTTTCACTGATGACAGTGTTCAGACTTCTGAAGCTATATATGATTACAAAAAGGTAATCAGATTATAGCTTTCACAACAGAAGTTTTACCAAAAATTTGAGTTCTTAACTCCAGAGTCGGAAATAATGGAGAAATTCTAAAAACAAAAAACTTTGACATTCCTTTCAAAATGTAAAGGAATAAGAGTTCTGTTATTTACTTGATAAAGTAAATAATAGTAGTAGCATAATAGAATTAGTCAGTGGCAACTTATTGTGTACTTGATTGTGACTGTAAGGTATTTGTTGTAGAGTGGGGGTGTGCAAAAAGTTTACCCTTTTCAGTGGATTTATTCACTGAACACGAAAAAGAAGTATTCAGTGAGGGAGTCAGGGCCATTGAGAATCCTGGGGAGTGGACCCATTTGCCTTAGGTGGCAGGGGAGAAAACATGGTGCAGCCTCCAAGAAGGGAATCCGTTGAATATTATATAATAATCTAGTATTATTTGATCATATTCAGATGACTGTGCAATCCAGAGATTCAATCATAAATGTGAGTATTTCTGCAATAACGTTTCTAGTTACCGTATTAAAAAGGATGATGACATAGACCTCTATTATGGAAACAGCGATAAGAGTATATGATAATAATGAATGATAATTCAGCAAGTCTTAATCTGTATAAATTTAAATTAAGCAAGAAACAGAAATGTAATACTTGACCACA
>RJWH01001429.1:114294-378469 GCA_004363575.1 Solenodon paradoxus | reverse complement strand
GGGCGGTCATGAGAAAGTGAATGGTGATTGGTTCCAGGTGGTAGGGTGGGTCAGGACTGTCTTTCCATCCTGTGTTCTGCACAAACTCAAGCTCTCTGTCTGGGTCACCTTTAGGCAAAAAGGAAGAAACCTCCCCCAAGGGAGGGGCTACTGTTTTTGCTTTCCACTTTGGGGGCTGTCCTGCTAACACTTGGTCTAAGAGAAGTAGTTCTCCCTTCCCAGAAGGGTTAAAGCTGGAACAGAGGTGAGAGGTTCTCCAAAAGCACTACAGCAACAAATGCTGAGCCAGCTCCCAGCTCAGAGGAGGAAATGTGGTGTTTACAGGACTAAGGAGCAAATGCAAACATGAACAAACCAGAGAAGATAACAAAAGGCCCTCAACAGCTGGATTTCTGCAATGTTTAAATAGTGATAAACATCCCGTAAGGATCCATGACCTTCATGAAATCAATTTCTCTCTTCCCATTGGGTCCCCCTGCATAAGTCCAACTGGAGGGGAAATATTCTTATTCCTGGAGTGGGAATCAGTAATCATAGGGTTCCCAGGAAGATCCAAAAAACCCCTTTAGGTTGGGTGATTTTGGCTGCAGATTTTCAAATATGTTAAATGGGAGAGGGGGTGGAGCAAATAGATTTTTTTTTTCCCTCAACCCTTAAAAGTTTATGAACTTTCAAAGAGACACAGGAACCAACCTGTAGTTTCCCAGCAGTGAAAGCTGGAACAATTTGAGCAGGAAAATGAATAATGTATTGAATTATAGGATCAAAGTAGCAAATAAACATACATGAGGCCATACGAATATAAATAAATGATTGAATACGTGCTAGAGAAGGAATCTCTTTATAGAATAATTCCAAATAATATGTATAAACATTCCCCCTTCCAGGAGATGGGAGTTTAATTTTCCCCACCCTCCTCTCCAGTGTGGGCTGAATTTAGTGACACCGATGGAAAGAAAAGAGGATGGGAACAGCAAAGGAGTAGTAGCAGTGGAGAAACTCGGCTGCTGCCACTTTAACCAAGCGATGAGGGTCAGCACCCCCAGAATCAGTCGCCTTGCTGCCTTGTACCACTCTGACAGAATGCAATGACAGGAAGGGGACTTGATCTCTGTTGCTTTCTCTCCCAAACCTAAAGCTGCAGTCTACTCAGGAGGAAAACAACAGAAAAACCAAAAGCGGGTCATGGACAAAAGAGTTTAACTGACTCCTCCAAAAACAGCAAAGTCAAGAAAGACGAGCAGAAAAGACACTGTCACAGACCAAAGGACAGAGACGTGATGCTAAGTGCAGTGTGGAATCCCGGATGGGATCCCGAGAACAGAAATAATAGCGGCGGAAGGCGTGGTCTGAGAGTGGTCGGACAAAAGTTAATTCCTCAGTTTTGACAAATGTACCGGATTATGCAAGATGTGACTCTAAGGGGACACCCCCGGGGCGGGGAGGGACAAAGAGAACTCTATTACTTCTGCAACTTTTAGGTAAATCTAAAATTTCTCCAAAATAAAAGGGTTTTGTATCAGCAACAAAATAACCCACACAACTCTAGGCACTTAGAGTACAAACAGAACTTTTTCAAAAATTCTCCCCCTTTCATCCAACTGAACTGACAGTTGCTCCTTACTGGGTGCTGGGGTGCAAAGCGAGCACCCCAGGGCGTGCACGCCCAAGCTCCTCCCTGGAGCCACCCGGGCGCCGGACTCTGCCCGGGGCGCGTCCTTGGGGCGGAGGCGGGTCGGCGGGCGGTGGAGACACAGCAGCCCGCGGAGCTGACCGCCCGGGAGCCCCGCACAGGGGCGCAGCACCGACCCCGCGCTCGCTGAGCGCCCTTCCAGGTAGGCGAGCCCGGGTGATCGCGGCCTGACCCTGCGGGGCGCGCCACGCTCGTTCCCCGCCAGGTGGACGGGCGTCCAGGTGCCCTTGGAACCGGCTCCCCGAGCCCAGCGCGGGCACCAAGGGCATTTTCCTGCAAACAGGTCCTTGGGACGGAGAGTATGTCTCCGTGTGAACTTCTGCTGTGGACTCGGATTCCCTGGGCGAAGTTTCTGTTCTGCCCAGAAGAGATCTAGTTACCTTTCCGTGAGAAAGGATAACCCTGATTATTTAGTTAGGTTGCTGTTATACTATGGCTCTTCCAGGCGTCCCCTCGATTGCTATCTGCCATGTCGGGGGTCGTGGAGAAAGACCTCTGCAAACTCATGGTCACTTGTAAGCCCCAGCGTGACGCCTTTGACAGATCACTGCACCCGCAATTCTTAAGAGTAAACCCGCTGAATGAATGAATGAATGAAAGCAGGTGTCTCTTCCTCCAAGCATTCGGGCTGGTTTCTGTAGCTGCGGGTGTAACAGGAGAAATGCCCACTGGTTAGTTTTCCACCGGCTTGAGATTTTAAAGCAGGAAGTTACAGAACACCAGGTAAGTGTTACGCTGGACAATATATATTCTAAGAATCCTACATGACAGTGCAAGGGTTGTTTGTGATTGGAGGATGCCATCACAGAAATAGCAACCTTCTTCCAAAGCATTCAGGTATATATGCGTTATGTATATGTATATATGTATTATATATATATATATTCATGAAAGCTGTAGAAGATGTGTGTGAATATAGATATAGATAATTAGATATGTAGAAAGAAACAGCACATAACTAAAGTTGTGTCCATTTATCTTCATTCTATACTTGTTTCATTTTAGGAATCAAAACCTCTTTTACTTTCTTGGTATCTATAGATTAGAGGAAGAATTGAAATACAAAAAGAAATTATTCTGCATTTGCAATAGGGAGAAGATAATCTGTCCTTTTGATTTTACCTAATGCTATTAAATATTCAGGTCTGTAGAAGTCTGGTTTTCCAGAAATTTGATCTGAGCTGGAGTCTCAGGTATCCAGCAGACACAATTGGTGCTGTTGTTTCCTGTGGCCAGGCTGTCCCCTCCCCCAGCCCACCTGCTCAGGTCTTGCCTTTGAGCTCCAAGGGCTCTTACACAGGAATTTGTGCCTTAGGCAGGGATTCTAGCCAGGCTCCTTTACTACTTACAGAAAGTACGAAAAGTGATTCTACTTCCTGCAACCCAGGCAAATTGAAGTGATTGGCTAAATGCGTTTATTTACAAATAAATGTAGATGTTTTTTTCATCTGTATTACTCACCATTATGATGTCATGAATTAACAATAAGCGATGTTATTGTGTTGTTAGCTGTAATCCAAACTCGCACAGTCACAGAACCATTATTTATGGCACAACTGTTGTGCAAGCTGGTTCTGTGTTGGAAAGAAGACATACTCTTTCCTCTGGGAATTTACTCAACATGGGAGCCCTTCGGGACACTCCAAGACCGGAAGTTAGGAACCACATGGATGACCATCAATGACGACTGTGACTGAAACAGTAGTTTCAGATCATATACCGTCTTCCACTGATTTATTTGTCAAATCTGAAACTTGCAAAGGAATGTATATGTTACTTATGTTAGTGGTTTTCTCTTTTGCTTAGATTAGGTAAGAATTGAGGAATCACGCATTCTGGGCTTCATATTATGAAATATTAAAAAATTAAACGAGATAGTTAAATATAAATTTTATGCAAATTAAATAAAAAAGCAGCTTGTTGTGGAGGGTGCTAATAATTTAGGGGAAATAGTCGATAAATGAAAAATGTCAAATCAAGAAGAATTTATCCATCCAATTATCTTTTCCTGTACATTAGAAAGACTATAATTATAATTACATTTTACCCCAGAAGGCGAGAGTGGCTTTATTCAAGGTATTCTTGCTTTTTTTTGTGCTGTTTTTTAAAAATGACTCTATTAGAAATACAATTTACAGAATATATTCAAGTGTACAATTCCATGGCTTTCAATGAATGAATTCCATGGCTTTTAGGAAATTTACAGAATTTGACACCATCATCAAAATGGAATTTTAGAACATCTTCATCATCCCCCCAGAGATTCCTCTTTGCCTTGCTGAAGTCAGCCCAGACAACTAGTAATCCGCTTTCTGTCTCTTTAGATTTGACTGTTCTAGATGTTTCAGATAATGGAATCATACCGTAACATCTGAGGTTCATGTGGATTGTAGCATGCAGGAGTAGTTGCTTTTTATTGCTAACTAGTAGTCATGTCATTGCATAGCTATGCCGCATTTTGTTCATCATATGGAACACTGAGTGTGTGCATTGCTGCAATTGCTTTTAAATGGTCAGACCTTTACTTGGTCTAGTTTTCATGGTAGCATAACTTGAAAATAACTGAGAGTAGCCAACCTCTTCTTTATATTTATGAAAAATATAATCCTGGTATGGATTACTGACATTTCCTGAATGTGACATAACTGTGATCTTTCTGTGACACCCCCATGAAAAGAAAAAATAAACCCTTGCGAGTAGCAGGAGGCATCAGTCATTTAGCCTTCCAGGTGGGATGTGGAAGATGTTTAACTCGATGTTAATATTTGTAATGAGCATATGTCTCCTTGGCTATATTTTCTTAATACATGACAAACATTTAGAGTGGGGGAATTTGGAGGATTGTTTGACCCATCAATGACTACTGAAGTATTCTTAAAAATTTGAGCACTTATCTGTAACTTATTTCTGCCAGGCACTTCACAGAAAGCATGAATCATCTAGAACTTCATGCCAAGGGACCCTTTAAGAAGGGAGTGCATCTGAACTTAAATGCTATTAGTTTTATGATTCTGTATTTCTTATGACTGTGTTAAAGAAGGAAACTAATACAACTGTTTGCTTGTTTAACAAATCAGGCACTAGTGTGAGTTTTTAGATCAGAGAAAATCCAGCCACAGAAGGAATGCCTTTTTTTTTTTTTTTCCCTGGGAACTTGTTAAGAACTAGACCTAGACCGGAATGATAAACTACTCCAGGTTCCTATTGAGCAGTGCTGTTTTTCTGTGTCTAATTGTATGGTGAATGAATTCAATAAGAACTAACCCTGCAGAGGCATTGACTTTTAGTCTACGAATGTGAGCTGGTGTTCCATCAGACCTGTTACCTTGTACACTGCCAATTACCCTGCTTTGTGTCAGCTTCTTTTAGGGACTTCCCCTTGACAATGTGTGCTAAAGGTCCTCCTTAGATTCCTCTTGTTGCATAGAAACCCTTCTATAAAAAGTTGGCAGGTCCTGTGAAGCCAAGAAGAAGACACTCCATCTCAGAATGCTCAAACTGCAAGTTGCTATTGGGGAAAAAGGGCACTGAAATACATTTTTTAGCAACTTACAATGCTAAGGATTTTATTTTAAAATTTCTGAAATACAAAAGCAAGATAGCTGGGTTAAACAATATAATTTTCCACAGCTGACTGTGCTTGTGGTGTGCTATAATGATTAATTCTGGTACTAAATGGGAAAAAAAAGGTTGTTTGGGGTTTTATTTATTTATTTATTTATTTATTTAGGTAAATGTCAGTCTTTTGTCAATAGTATATATTTATACATTGTGCTTATACCGATATTTTAATCCCTTTTTTCTCCAAAAAGAGCTAAATTCCTTTTTGTGGTCATATCTAAGAGCTTTCTGTCATGCCGACTCTCACATAAATATATGTCTGTTTACAATGCATAGCGCGTGGTTGAATAATATTAATTCATTCTACTGACGAATCTTAGATTTCTTTTTTTTTTTTTTTGAAAACAGAATTGGGGTCAGTATTAACATGCCTGCCCTTTGACACATTAACATCATTTTCAGGTAAATGGCAGCGCCACCTGAGATTTAGCCAGCTGACACTGGATGTCACCATTGTGCTGTTGAATGTGCCAGCAGAACAGGTGCGCTTACTTGACATCCAGACAGTCACTCTCTCCAAGGGTTTGGAGACACCTCAGCTTTTCCCTTGACTGTTCCTTATGTTATTATCATATACTATGTCAATGTAATAGATTATGCCATTCTGTTATTCCTTTATACTATTTAATATAACTTTATTTTCCTTGTGGCACTTTTGTGAAAACTTACTTTTTCAGTATCTAGACTGACCAAGAATAATGGAGCAATATTTAATCTTATAGCTTAGAACTGAGAAGCTGAAACACAAGGACTGTTTTAAAAACTGACCGGGATGCTGAGAGGCAACCTGGAGTCATTGACTTCAGTAGAAAAAAAAATCTACTGGAAGACTATGGAGCAGCTCCCAGCCAGGGGAGAAAACTAGGGTTGCAGATGGGAGAATCCCATGTGCTATACACAGTGCTGCAGCAAAAACCAGGCTACTGTAAGAGTAACCAGGGCAAAAAGCATTGCCACCGATCCCTGGGGACCAGCTCTGCTCACTGGGCACCACCACGGCGTTCTGCCACTGGACACAAAGCACAAGTCTGTGCCACACTTCTTTCCTTCCCAGGATGAATTGGGTTTTCCCTGCTCCTAGCCCCACAAGCCCAAAGGCCAGTCCCTTACTGGCAAGTCAAGGTGAGGTGACCTGGAGCTCTCCACCGGCTGAGTCTAGGCGTGGTACCTGTGCCCCAGCTCCAGGGAGGGAGACACGAAAGGCATGGGACCTTCCCAGCAAGATGATGATTCCACATTTCTGGGAAGGAGCTGCCGGAACATGGTGGCTCTCCAGTGTGCTGCTTTCCAGTCAGCACTCAGGGGAGCAAGTTGAGACTTCATTATCCTTCTCTGCATGGCTCTGCAGTCAGCTGCACTTGCATGGTGGCAGCTTTGCAGACATTCCTAACTCCTGCCTTCGCTGCAGTTCTCAGGGAGCTAGGAGACAACTCTCTTAGCAAATTGGAAGTCTTCAGTTTCAGTCTACTGAAAAAAGCTTCTTGTTATCTTAAAAATAAAATATGATAGGCTGCCTCCTACGTTCTTACCCTTTTGTTCCTAGAACATGAGTTTAAGAACATTCCAGCTCTGTTATTTCTCTTCCCTTTGCCTGGAGCCCTCTTCAGCCAGAGAGCAACCACACAGCTTCTTCTTTCATTCATGTCTTTTGCTCATCAGCCACCCTTCAGATTGGCCTTTTCTTTCCACTCATCCAAATAGCACCTATTACCCTGCTCTGCTTTGCTTCACGACCCTTGTCACCGTCCCTCATTGTAATCCCTAGATATGTTGTATTTAATGTCCATCTCCCCTCTGTTCTAGGAGTCCCTTGAAGGCAGGGTCAGGGACTCACCAGTGACCACAGTTCCTAGCACAGCTGTAGGCAGTAAATATTTACTCTGTGAATGACTGACTCAAGGGCTGAGCAAAGAAAGGCTACACCTGTGCTGTAAGCGCTAGGCTATAAACAGTACCTGCATTCGAGTTCTAGGGTCGCCATGACAACTTGCCACCAAACAAATGGCTTAAATACAGACAGGTGTGTCACACTTCCAGCGCCTGAAGTCCAAGATCAAGATGTCAGCAGGGTTAGCTCTGAGAGAGCTAATCTGCTCCATGATTCTCCTTCCACTTCTGTTAGTTTGCTGGCCATCTTTGGGTTTCTTGGCATGATCTCTGTCTTCAGATTTCCATGGCCTTTTCTCCATGTGCATCTGTGTCAAAATTCTCCAAAAGCACACCAGCACCAGTCATATTGGTATAGGGACCCACCCTACTCCCCTGTGACCTCCTTTTACCTCATGACATCTGCAGATACCCGATGTCCAAATAAGGTCACATTCTGAATTACTGGATGTTAGGACTTCAACATGTGAATGGGGAGGAGGGAGACACAATTCAACCTATCACAATGCCTCATGTGTGTTTATTGGATAATAGTTAAGTTTCTCGCCATTACACACAGTCAAAGTTTTAACTACATTATCCTGGGTGCTCAGTGACGAATTGGCTTATTGCCTAGATGACAATGCACAGTGACATGGGGATCTTGCTCTGTTGATTGTCAACTCTTCGTTAGATATTAACATCCTCAGTTGAGTATATTGATAGATTATTGATGCATTATCAAGAAAGAACAAATGTTATGGATTTTCTAGCCTTAAAAAAAAATCCCCAAAGCAGCTTTCCCTTTACAGCCCAACCCAATCTATACACTGTTTAAAATATTACCCACTACCTCTCCACCATGCCGACAGCTTAGACAGTTTATCAGTAATAATTATGGATAATGGTTGTGTATTTGATTTTTACTCATCTGACAAACACAAGTCGTTAATTAGAGGTTAGGCACTGTTGTAAGTGCTTGACAAATATTAGCTCACAAACACGCCCATACTGTTTGTTATTAGTATTATTATTAATGATTTGCATTATCTGAACTTGACGGATATGGAAAAGGAGGCACAGAGAGGTTAAGAACTTGCTCAATTCACTTAGCTAATGAGCAGCAGTGAGGCCTTCAGAGTAGTCAGTCAGCCTCCAAATCTTCTCGTTGTAGAACCTTTCTTCCCAGAAATTCTCCTGGAAAAAAATCAAAGTGTGCGATGGCACCAAGCGGCACTGCCCATCTGCTCAGGACCTCCCTGCCTCTGGGAGCCCTGCTGGAAAAGCCTGATTCGGGGAGTAATCCCTCCTGGCACAATGCTGCTTGTAAACTGCCTTCAATCCCCTCTTGCATTCAACAAATAAAATTCTCTTCTCACTTTAATTAACTGATCGTGTTTTATTTTGAAAATTTTATCTGCTTAATCTCCTTCTGGCTGAAATCGAAGCTAAGATGGATTTTTTCCAGGATAATAATGCCATATGGCAATTTGGACTTAGCTGGTTTAAGTTCCCCTTGGGTTTCTTTATCCAAATCAAGAACTGTGGGCACAAGAGTTTTCTGAACCATGGAAAGAGGTGAACTTTGATTTCACACGGATAGCGTTCCCTACCAGAGAGGCATGAACTATTCCCTCGGGTACAGAACGCTTGTCTTCCGTGGTTACTAATCAGACAAAATAGTAAAAGCAGCAATACTAACAGTTACTGTCCACTGAGTGCCTTCTGCAAAATCAGGAATAAAAAAACCCCTAATTTTGATGAATCTAGGTATTACTGCCCCTATTTTACAGGTGGGTAAGTTGAGGCTAAGATTTGATGTAACTCGTTTATGATATTCTAATCAGTGGAGGAGGTAGATGTTTTGAGAAATTTCAGTGATTAAGGAGCAGAATTTCTGACATTAGAAATAAGAGAATTTGGTTTGTATATAATGTGAAACAATGCAATTTTTATATTACAGAAGACTGAGATTATAGTAGGGTCCAGTCTAAAAAGTAATTGATTTCCTATGATAAAATGTCTCTTTGTTAATGTATGCAGTGTATAAATACTAAAGAACAAAAAAGGTTCATTAATCAGATGAGACTATAGATCAGGGAGACTAAACTGGAAAACAAAAAGCAACTCAGTGGGGAGCCCTTGTGACTCAGATGACTGAGCTACTGAGGTATGAACCTCTAAAGCCCAAGGATCCTGGTTTGTGACCCTGGGTGTGGGGTGAGGTTGGGTATGGAGGAGTTTGGGGATGTGTTGGGTATGTGTGAGGCGTGTAGGGGTGTGGGGACCAAATTAATCCTTCCTTCCTTCCTTCCTTCCTTCCTTCCTTCCTTCCTCCCTCCTTCCCCTTCTCTCTCCTTCCTTCCTTCCTCCTTCCTTCCTTCCTTCCTTCCTTCCTTCTTTCCTCCCTCCTTCCCCTTCTCTCTCCTTCCTTCCTTCCTCCTTCCTTCCTTCCTTCCTTCCTTCCTTCTTTCCTCCCTCCTTCCCCTCCTCCCTCCTTCCCCTCCTACCTCCTTCCATCCTTCCCCTCTTCCCTCCCTTCCTTTCTCTCTACCACCCTCCTTCCCCTCCTCCCTCCTCCCTCCTTTCTTCTTTCCTCCCTTCCTCCCTCTGTCCCTCCCTTTTCCCATAGTCTGACTCCCAGTCTGTCTGTCACACCTTTACACAGGGGTCAGCACACTTTTCTGTAAAGGGCCCCTGAGCAGACATTGTAGGTGTGGATTGTCACATATCTTCCCTGCTGTAGCTGCTCAACTCTGCAGTTGCCCTCCAAAAGCAGCACAGAGTTTGAACACATGTCATGGTTATATGAGAGAAAACTTCATTTATCAGCACGAAATTCGAACTTCATATTGAATTCCTAAGTCACACAATGTTATTCTTTTGATTGTTTTTCTAATAATTCAAAACTGTTAAGAACCGTTCTTACCTGGGAGGCTGTGCCAACAGGTGGGTGGCCGGATTGGGCTCCTCATCACCCACTCTGGTTTCCAAACACGTGCCATTGTGTTGTTTTGGACCGTGTGGACGTGTCCTAGAAGAGACTTGAGAGGACTGAGTAGCAGAAATGCTGGTTGCATTCTGCAGGAGCAGACTTGCAGAGAGAGCTGTTGCTGCTGAGTCACCTCCAGCTGAAAGAAATGGAGGCCACCGCAGCTGGCTAAGGGATTTGCAGTCAATGCAAAGGTCTTGTTGCATTCTGTCAATGTCATTGAAGATGAAAGCAGAAATGCAGGATTTGGGGTTATCTCCGCAGCAGCTATCTAATCAGAAAGTTATGCTAGAAAATAGGAACATTCTTTTGTGTTTTGACAGTAACATTTTAAAGATTTTTGTTGTTGTTTTTCCTCGCTAGGGAAGTCAAGACTGAGTGGTGGGACCACCCTTGAACTTGATGTCCAAAAGACACGAGATGCCTTTCAGCTCTGCTGGTTTTTTGTGTTTTTCTTCTTTTCAAAGAAAAGGTGCAGGTAGGAATAAAGGCGAGCAGGCAGGCAGGAGGAGGCATCTTTACTTTATTTTTATTGAATTGATCACACTGCTGTTTCCCTCGCAGGACCAGGACTCAAACCCAGGGGTGTGTGGCCTGTGTCTTTCCAAGGAGATTGATCTAACGGCTGCTCTACCAGGGCACACCTGGCTCTGTTAGTTTTACTGTGATCTTGGGTAAGTTAACATCATTTATGGGAGTCTTGACTTTATCAATACAATCAAATGAAAAAATCTTACCTCATGGAGCTTTCTATTGGATTTAATTTTTGGTTTTTGTTTGCTCTTTATTATGAAAATTTCAAAGAGAAACAAAACCAGTAGAGGAGTAGAATAAGCCCCACACACCTTCAGTCTTCCACAATTCCCTGCATTTTGCCAAACTTCTTTCCTATTGACCCCACCCTGTTATTTTCCTCTCTGCTAAGTTCAAGCATGCATTTTAAAGCAATTTCCAGTGTAATATTATTTTGTTTGCAAATATTTGAGTATCGTGACTACAAGTTCCGTATTATAACCTATAAGAACAGTTTTAAGTCCCTCATAATTCGATTATGTCACCTAGCAAAATTAAAATAATACTTTAACATCATCTATTAGCCATTTTAGTGTTAAAATTTCCCCAGTTGTCTCAAAAATCTCCTTTTAAAGTAGGTTATTTGAATCAGGAGCCAAGTAGATTCATATATTTCATTTGGTCATGAGATACTTAATCTTCTTAATTTATGACAATTACTCTTCCTTTCTCCCCATCTTTTTTCATGCAATTGCTTTGTGGAAGGAGCTGATATTTGTCCTGTAAAATTTCAGAGTCTGCAATTGACTGTTTCCTTCATCCTTACAGCGTCACTAAACATTTCTTTCTGTTCTAGATTTCTGTTGTCCTTTGATAGAGGGGCTTCATTAGACTAAGTTTCCCCCTAAAAACAAAACAAAGCATTCTTCATGGGGGATGCCTTTACTTCTGCTTGTACCACATCTAGAGGACATCGTGTCTTGACTTTATTCTGTCCAGATCGATCAGTGGGATTCTCAGGTTAATGCAGTCTTCATCGGTTTCTCACTTAAGATTTTTAGCACAGGCTGATGACTGGCACTGAAAGTCTTACTTCAGAAGGGGTTGCAAAGTCTAGGTTTTCTAATGCTGTCAGTTCTTTTGGGTTTATTAGCAAGAGAATTCTCTAGAACAATTTCCCTTATCAACTATTTGGTTACCATGACATAAAGCCCATATAGTAAAGGCAAAATAAATGTTCATTAGTTTCTCCCTCCACCTGTTTTAGGGCCTAATTTTTAGTATATCTGTGATCTGTCTCCACTGAGTTGGGCGATGAGGGTAGTGGTGGGTAGAGGTTGTTTTCTGTGTCATTGGAATTTTCGTACTATTGTTTGCTCTGTTTCAATTCCTCACAGTCGTTCCTCTTCAGGTTGGCTTCTGTGTCTTAGTAAAGTAGTATTTGACCACATCTTTTGTTTCTGAGATGATCTGATGTCTCAGGCTTCCCTTGGGCATTTTTTTTTTTTTTTTTTTTTTTTTGGTGCCATATTCTAGACAATCAAGAAATCTTCATTTCCTTGGGGTAGAAAATGGTAAACAGATCACAGTTTTGATGGGCTGGCTATTAAGTATTAATTGTTCCTGTTTCTAATTTTTTCAGTGCATAGATCTAGAATATACATTTTTTAAAAGAAAAATAAATCATTGTATATGCACAATTTCAGTTCGGATAAACATTTTCCATTACATTCTTGGTTCTAATTTGTATATATATTTTTTCTCTTCTGCTAAAATATTGATTCTTAATGACACGAAGATGATGACTTACTGGTTCCTGTCTAAATGTGTGTCTGGGCTAGAGCGCAGGCACAGAGTAGTTTCACAATAGCGATACCACTATGTCCACAAATAGTATTAGAGTGCAGTTTGAGATTCTCTTGTAATTCTTTTTGTTGAAGACATTACACACTTGGAATAAATAGCACCTGGTATGTGTTTTAAAGTCACTTCAAGAAGTTCATGTGGCTACATCACCAGTGTGATGTACAGACATATTCATTGGTGTTCTTTCTTATTTGGAGGAGCTAGCTCTTTTCTTTTGAAGTCAGTTTTCTTTTATTAAACATAAATATATAAAAAGTAAAATAATTAATGGTTTATTGTCAAAATTGTAAGTCACAAGATTTCCCTCCCTTATAGAAAATACACTATTTATTCTTTTCTGTACCATGCTTTTTCAATGAACAACATTTTCTAGGAAAGTCTCCAGTAAATGTTTTATTTGCCCAGTTCCATTTTTGTAGGTATTTGAGATTTCCCCTAGTTTTTTACTATTATAACTAGTTCTTTAGTAAATGGCCTCATAGGCTATTTGAAAGTTAAATAATTTAAGTATGTTAAAAAATATACACATAGAGGTGATAAGTAATATATATCAATGGAGAAATAGAGATCAATGATTTTGTTATAGTTATATTTAGTTCCACAGACATTTAGTAAGCACTTATAAGTGCGAGACTACAAAGATGAAATGATTCCAACTTTTGAGGTTTTCCAGTCTAAAATGATAAGGAATAAAAAGGAAAATTTCACATTGCCCTTCTAATAATTTAATTTAATTTTTAAGTTTCTCATCAATGATAGTTTCATCTGATGTTGTTTCTATATTAAATTAGTTCATAGATTTATGGACATATGCTTATCTCAATAATTTATGTTGTTTTCTGCTATATTTGATTATCTTACTAATACAGAACTTCCTTCAGTTGATGAACCATATATTCAAGTAATCATATAATCTTTTTGCCTTTTTGTTTTGTAAAAGCCAGAATTCACAATGACAACAGTAACAGAGACCACAGAAGTCACCCCAAGGGGTAAGACAGATCATTCCGCCTTGTATGAGTCCAGGGCAGCTCACATTATTGAAGAAACTGAATATGTGAAAAAGGTATGTGGATGCCTGAAATCATGTTAGCATGTATGATTTTGAAAAATAAAATCTAATACGTATTGTTGGACTTTGTTTCTCCCTCCACAGTACATATGAGGAAGAAACAAATTTAGTTTAGCAAAGCACAGCTTTAAGAGCTGAATATTTACACACAGGTTTAGTCATTTCTCTTGTAGATGTGCCCCTCTGTCTCTACACTTGGAATAAAATTGAATAATGGGATTTGGAACACCTATCAGCAATTTATTTGTCCTAGACCATGCATCATTGGTTTCCCTACTGTTTGATATTATTTTCCAATTCTTTCATGGATGTTCCCAAGAAGATGTTTGTTTCTTCCTGAGAGTCTCTTCTCCTTACCTTGTTCCTGTCACAGTTCAAGATGCTGTCACCGGTACACACATTGACATGTCACTCTATCAAGATGTGAAATCCAAAAATCCAAGATGATAATGGCTAGGAAAAAATATTTTTATGAACTGTATTTTTAGAACAGATGGAAAATGTGATCATAGTTTGTAATATTTTCGGATCAATTACTTATCCATCTTTGAGTTGTTCAATTCACTAGGTTACCAAGACAGAGGGTTTCTATTTCATGCATAAACCTGTATGAGCGCCTCTTAATGACTATTTTGTAGTAGTTACTAAATAATAATGTTATTTTGTAACAATTATGAAGTAGTCATTGTTTTGCAGTAATTAACAAATAGTAAATTAGTACTAATATATAAAAAAGAACTAAACAGCATTTAATGTTAATTACAAAATAGCAATTACTTTCATTTAGGTTATAGTTTAGGTTGAATAAGAGTTAGAGCAAAGGCTTATTTTCCATAATCTAAACAATATTAGCCTCAATGTAAGCTAGTTGAAGGCAGCTATTTAAATCTGAGATTGGTATCTATACATTACTTTCTAGATAAATCAGGTACCCTGTATCTAGTATAGAGAATAAAATGTATTTGGCATGAAATACTTTTAAAAATAATATATTTTACTTCCAGATTCGAACTACTCTGGAAAAGATACGAAATCAAATGTTTAAAGATGAAGTAGGATCTTACGGTACAAACCACACACTAGATGCAAAGGTAATGAATTTACCAAAATGTGCTATTTTTATTCCTTCTGAAAATAGGCATTGTACCATATAGACTTTATTTAAATAACTTCTGGGGGCTATCACTAAATATTTGCTGAAGCTTTGAATAATAGTAATAAATTATAGGTTTGTAATGATGTTATAGGCTTATCTATAAATGTTCAACCACAGATGTCATTGATAATATCAGATTGGAATAACACCGACTTCACTGAATATTTTTAAAAGTTTACATGTCTAAAGCATATGGGGAAATGCTGGCTTAGTCAGGACATGTGGCAGCAATATGCTCCAATAATTGACAAAGATATAAGATTTTAGGCTCACCTGGGTCACACCAGTGAACACGCAGGGGAAGCTATTCATTCTGACTGATTGATCAGACACTCAATAAACTTAAATGCACCCTCCATCCCTCAAGACAAACCTTATATTCTATATGTTGAGCAATTTGCACTTAGCCTTGTCTGGATTGTGCCATGTTAAACCTCATCTGGGACAAGTGCATCGCATCAATGTCAGTGTTTCTGCTGTGTAACAGAACCACAGAGCACCTGACACAGGCTATGGTGCATAAGCAGTTTCCCATATCCTCTTCAACCTGCCTTCCAAACTAACACAACTAGGTCAGCTGGATGCATTTATTTTCTTAAATTAGGTGCTATGAAACAGGGGGGGAAAAAAAGGGTTTTGGAAAAATAGAAAAGACCAACGACTCAGTTCTGGTTGTGATGAGTTACCTGTTAGACCACCAAATGGAAGTTTCCTCTTTTCTTCCCCTCTAGCTTTTTGGAGACATAATGTAACATAATGCTTATGTTTAAGGTACACAATACAACAAGTTGATTTATGTATATATGTTAAAATGATTACCAAAAATAAGGTTAATGAACACATCCATCACCTCCCATAGTTACAATTTAATTTTTGTGGTGAAAACTTTTAAAATCTACTCTCAACAATTTGTTATATATGCAGTGCAGCCTTACTGACTAGAGTCAACAGACTTAAACTTCTGCAAATGGAGATTGCTAGGAACATGAGTGTGGATAGAAATGAGAAAAAAAAAAAAATCTAAGCACTGAGTCCTGAGATTTCCATCATTTGGATGTTGTAAAGAAGAATCACAGGAGGCTGAGAAGAAAGGCTGGTGAGTTAGGAGGAAAAGCTGAAGAGGAGGACAGCCCATAAAGATAAGGGAAATGGGTTTCAGAAAGGATAGCGGGACCAGTGTGTCAAATGTTATTCCAGGGTCAGATTGATTGAGGACTGAGCATTGATCATTAGATAGCAAGTGGGGGGTTGCTGGTGACCTTGATAGGACCTGGCTTCTTAAGAATGGAGATGAAACGTGCTGCCACTGTGTCTGCTTCAGCCATCTGAAACCACAGAATGTCAGCAGACAAACAGAATCAGTATGCAGTCCTGTGATGCTAATGTGCCAGTCAATGAAGGACCGCATGTATGAAGCTGGTTCCAATAGGCTGTTTAATTCCACTTGGTGATTATGAAGAAACTGCCCCATGATGCATTTCTCAGAATGTATCTCCATCATTGAGCAACACATCACTTCATCCACCCTTTCTCCTTCAGGATCATGGCACTGTCGCTGGAGAGATTTAGTCATAATGACCTAGGCTTTTACTACTCTCACAGTGTAGCCTGTGCTCCTAGTAGCATAAGCTCTACCAGTGAGTTAGTTAGAAATGCACCACTGAACATGCACCCCCAGGTTCATCGTAGCATTTTTCACCATAGTCAAGAGCTGGAAATAACCTAAATACTATCTAAATGGCCACTGACAGATGAATGGACAAAGAAGGTGTGTGTGTATGCATGTATGTCTATATGTATATATATGTATGTATATGTGCACTATACATGGCTACATACGCATACGCACAATGGAATACTACTCAGTTACCAAAAATAGAAGAGATGAAATTCTGCCATTTGCAGAAACATAAATGGACTCAGAGGAATTATGCTTAAAGAGATGACTCAAAAGGAGAAAGACAAATACTGGATGATCTCACTCATGTGTGATCTCTAGAGAAAAACAAACAAACGAATGAATTAAACCAAATAAAAATAGCCTTTTAGACAATAAGACCAAATTAGTGATTACCAGAAGGGAAAATGGAGTGGACAAATCAGGTAAAAGGGGTGGATTAGATGGTGAAGGATAGAAATGGACTGTGAGTAGCAAACTAAATGTCCTCTATACAGACGTTGATTTGCAGTGATAATGCAATGCTGCTTCAGTAAAAAGCAGAAATGCCGCATTGAAAGCTCTACCCCAGATCTCCTGAACCAGAATCTGCATTTCTGTCAGATTGTCCCCAAGTTGTTCCCATTTGCATTAAAGCATGAGAAGTGCTGATGGATGACCCAGTAGTCGCCTACAACTGCCTTCTCTGGGAGTCTTCTGTCAAGTTTCTTTGACCATTCAGAATGAAAATAATTGCTCCTCTGCAGATGGAAAGTGGGAGGAGGTGCTAGGGTCTGGACTAGAAAAATTATGGTGAGAATGATGGTGAGGATATTCTTTCTACACACTCTATTGTTTTGGTTTTTTATCACCATACATGTAGTCGTACATTGTAGTAGAAAGAACACAGTCCTGTTTGTTAAACAAGCTTGGATGCTAATCTGGTTCTGGCAGTTCTTTTAGATTTAACCTTGGCCTTGTTAGTTAAACCCTATTATCTTCCATTTCCTCATCTGATTACTGGAGACAGTGCCTGGTAGTGTTTTGGGTATTCAGACAAAGGTGGAGATGTATAAAACATCTAAAGATTCCCAGGCACATACTGTGGCTTCACAAATGAAAGTTGTTATCAGAATTGTGGATTTTGTTAACCTGAAAATCCAGGTAACCATTAAGAAAGCAAAGTGCATTTATTTGATGGGTCAAACATTTGTCATTTGGGGTACACAGAACAAGGTAAGGGATGAAAGTCAAGGGTTTGGGGAAGAAAAGAGAAAGATGAGGTAAGTGGTTAAAGAAAAAAGCTTATTTGTGTTCATAAATTTAAACTATTCTTGGCTCTACATAGGTGGTGGCTGATTCATTCTATCCTTAGGAAACCTTCGATAATCAGCTCATTATCTATGTGTTTTCTCCAACAATTATTTGTTTGATGGTTTCTTAAAACAGTGGCTTCTTTGGTCCAGTTCAAGGGTCTTTAACAGTTTAAATGAAACAGGTAATAGAATTTCTCTGCAATGGTTCCCTAGCTCAATTTTTAAAATGATTCTACGCATACCAACTTTTTGCAGCACATATAATCGTCTAACAGTTTCTCAGTCTGCAAATAATCCGGAAGAGCAGAAACAGCACAGTTGAGACCATTGAGAGATGGGTTCACTAGTTTTGCTGCTCACTCGCTTGATTCTTGGGCTCTGGGTCTTGGTTTTCCTGTCTATAAAATTGAAGCGTTTGAGTTACATGGCTTCAAATTCCTTCTTATCTCCACTTACCCATGGTGAGATTTATTTTATGTTCCAAGTGTGGAGAGTTCACATAGAGTTCCACTGGCAGTAACCTGCAGTTCTGACATCAGATTGGAAATTTACTGTGGGGCAATCCCGAGGAAGCATCACTGATCAGTGATTATTATGTACTCTAACTCTTAGGTTCAATTACATTCATTTTTAATGCAATATAGCCATAAACTTCAACTTAAAAAAAAAAAAAAACACCTGACTTTGTGGATATTATTTCTCTCCTAAAAAGGATTTTCCTTTTAATTTAATTTAAACTGTAGAGAAAATAAAAGACAAAAATGTGTACTCCTGTCTTTTTTTCTATAAGCATCTAGTCAAATGGAAGCAAATATAGAAGCCAGGTGCTTCAGTTAGAATTTCCCACTGGTAATTGAGAATCAAAAGATTTATTTTGTCTGTGCTGACCTGAATCTTCCTTGCCAGATGTAATCCTGAGTGATAGTTCTTGCTGCCAGTGTTTACAGAGGAGAAGTCAGGTCTGATCTGCACGTCTGTTCGTTGCAGCACCATCGAAACAGGCAAACTGGCTCTGGTTCTGAAATGGGGCCCTCTTGTTGCAGTTTGGATGTGCTCGTGGAGAGGATGAAGGAAAAGGATCTGCAGTGCTTAGAAATGAACAAAGAGAATCAAGTATTGAAGATCAAGGTATGACCAGCAGGACACATTTTTAATGTTGCGTTTTGAGACTTGGAGTCAATAGGACAGATTCTGGGATCTGTGAAAACAGACAAATATCCACGCTCTTCTGTTGAGTCGTTCACACGCTCACATGCATAGACATTTCACAAATAAAATCAAAGTTTTATTCTGGAGTCTTTCGTTGTTAAAGCAAATCAACAGAAATTCAGTGGGCATAGCACTTCAGGTGGGTGTGAAGCAGGAATTAGTTCTAGAGATCTCTCTACAACACTGTCCACAGTTAATACTTTATATCCCATGTAAAATGTATTAGCGGGGTAGGTCTCATGTTAAGCGTTTTTCATACAATAGATTATTAATTTTTTTTGTAAATTGAATGGATTAAATATTAATTTTAGTAGGTATTAACTGAGCACTCATAGTCTTGTTATTTTGTTTAATTTATGGTTGGATGTTTTATATTTTCCGTTTGTGGGTTTAGATATGTAAAGCCCTATAATGAATATCTTGGGGAACAAATCTTTGCAGACACCCTTAATTATATCTTAGGTTCAGTTCTTGAAAAACATATGACCTTTTGGTTTTATTGCCCTTGATATGCCAGTCTTGTTCTACTTCTGTTTCAAAAGTGCGATTTATTTCTTTTAGTACTGTTGGGAGCTCTCATGATCAATTGCTTGCAGATAACTGCCACAGGGCCTGAGGTCACGCTGAAGGGTGGCGCCTCAGCGCAGGACACCATGTGAGCAGCGCTCTGGTGTGGCCTGGCCAGGGCCAGCCGCCTAGGGGCAGCCCCACTAAGTCGGGGGGTTCTCATTTCCTGCTTTCCCCTCTTCAGTCCATTGTCTACCAGGGTACAAACGGTGCGGTTCAGACTTGGTGGTTTTAATTACCCATTGGACTGTTCTGCCTTTAACCCTTTTTATTATAAATGCCAACACATGCAAAGTGACCTTTTCTTTCTAGCTGGAAGCTTCTAGGGAAGCAGGAGCAGCAGCCCTGAGAAACGTGGCCCAGAGATTATTTGAAAACTACCAAACACAGTCCGAAGAAGCGAGAAAAAGGCACGAAGACAGTCAGCAGCTGCTTCAGGTAGGAAGCCAGCAGCCTGTCGCAGAGCGGGTCCCGCTGCCCCCTTGTTGGAGGAGTTAGCGGAGCAACAAACACTGATCACATGGTGTGGGCAGGAGTAGCGGCGTCTTCTGTGCTGAGCTCCCGCCGCCTCCTATGTGCCCTGCACTGTGTAGGCGCTCTTGCTCAGGGCTCTGCAGACACAGGGCGAGGTGGCCCTGTCACCACCTAGGGATCGCGGTGGACCAGCGACTCTGGCCAGTGCCCAGTTTTCAGGTTTGCCTTTGGTTAGTTAACTTGAGGACCCAGGTTGAGTCATTCTGCCTCTCTGGACTTGAGGTCCCTTGTCTCTGAAATGAAGAGTTGGGCTAGAAAAATGATCTAAAAATTTTTTTTTGGTTCTACACTATTCTTCAGATTAAAACAAAAATATGTATTTATGTATGTATACATATAAATGATATTTTAATATATATAAAAGCCATAAGTATATGTGTGTGTTTATAATAACAGACTCTTGTTTGTTTTAAAATCTAAAGCATATGCTCTGTGACCTATAAGAAAGAGCTTCACAAATGTGCTCTAAGACTAGAAGGGGAAAAGTATGTGTGTGTGTACACACACACGCACACATGGGTGTGCACCTGCTGAAATTCTAAGTACCCAGTTCACCAGGGCGCACACAGGACAAGCACTGCAGAGGTGTCAGGCCCTCCTGTGTCCACTGCGGCAGCGATGAGTGTACACTCACGTGCATGCAGAGTGAGTAAGCGAGGTGACGGCTGGGGGCACAGGAGCCCTGTGCAGGTGGTAGGCCTGGGGGCCTCCAGCCCCAGCCTGGAGTCTTCTGGCAGAAATGTCCACCAGGTGCTTTCAGGGTAGGCAACCATTTTTATTTTTTACTGTAAAATTTTGAATTCCCTGAAATAAACATGCAGATGAGTGTACCCAGGTCGGAAGCCTGCGGCCACACCTGGCCCACGGGCTCTCCATGAGCGCGTCTCGTGATGTCCCAGCACAGGTCCCGCTGTCAGCCTGGGAGTGATCCCTGACACAGAAGAGAAAATTACTCCGCTTTTATGGCACTTTTACTTGAACATAGAAGATTTTACTTTTGCTCTAAACAAGTTTTGAAAAAGTAAAAAAAAAGAAAAAAAGAAAGAAATGCTTTTCATAGAGTATGCTTTATGGTAACAAGTGTAAACCTTCCAGGAATAATATTTTTATATTATTAATTCTCCATTATTGGGAGTTGCTGTGATCCATCAGCTAGGTTTATTAAAAACACACCCACACACAAAAAAAACCCCACTGAATTCAAAAAAGTTATTTCAAACACATGTAAATTCATCTTTTTGCTACTCAGAAAATTATAGAGGGAGATAATATCTGTACCAGTTTAATGCAAATAATAATCTGATGATAATTTTTCTGACCGAAGGTTAACAAACATGAAAAAGAACAGAAATGGAAACAACAGGTTGAAAATCTGAATCAAGTTGCTGAAAAGCTTGAAGAAAAACATAAGCAAATCATAGAACTGGAGAGTCTGGTACAGAGAATGGAAAGGGTAAGCCTCTGAAGATTTAAAGGGATTTCTTCCTGACAGGATGAGGGTGAACATTAATGAAAATAACATTAAGTAAGATCATATTAAGTAAAAGTTCTTTTTGTAACTCCTAAAATTTGAGGAAGGATTCAATAATGTCCTGTTTTCCCCAAATGTAATATGATTGGTCCTATAGTTACTGATTTACCTCCCTACAAATACAACAGTATTATCATTGTCCGATTATCCCTCCCTTTCTCTTTCTAGTAAGTACATGCATGGCTTAGGAAGGCCAGCCAGGTGAGGCTGAACATGGAAATAATGGCAAAGCTCCCAAGGTTCACCTGGTACTAGTATGAATACAGTGGTCTTTTAATGAGAGCATTAAAGGTGGGAGAGTCCGTGCAGTGTGTATTCTTGGCCAACTCATTCTTGGTTCCACCTGCAGTTTGGAAAAGCCAGAGACTCTACTGGGACAGGTAGAGTTCATATTAAGAAAGACATTCTATGGCAGTTGGAACTTTCCAAATAAACAAAATTGAGGAAAGAGTAATAATAAAACAAAAATTGTTAAGAGCTTCGTGCGTGTTTCTTTAAGTAGTTGGAACTTCAACTAGACACAGAAAGGGAGCACCTATCTATTTAATTATGCATGCCTTAGAACTCAGAATTCAGACCTACCTAGGTATATGGATTTTCTAACAACAAAACGAACAAATGGAGAATGGCATCTCTGAAACCGAATTGGGAGTAGATGAGAAATAGGCTTCTAGTTCTAGTAGATATTGCCCAATAATTATTTTTTAAAGGAAAGGTGCACGCAGGAAGGAAGAAAGGTATGAAAGCAGGCAGGAAGAGAGAAGAAGGAGAAGCATTTGGTTTATTTCATTGTTCATCTTGGTAGTTCTCCCAGCCCTGGGATGCGAACCTGTGTCCTTGGGATATATGTGGACTGAGCTTGGTCAGAGGTGACGAACCATCCAAACCGCTGCTCCACCAGGCGTGCATCCAATGAATGTTTATGTTTATCATATGAATTCCCTGATTTGCCCCCACTCTTCTCAGGCTTATTTTACTTGAGGGACTGCCTGAGTGGGTATCATTTTAGAAATGTCACTTGGAAAACATCACATTTCAATATTCAGTTTTCTTACCAAAGAAACTTAGATTACATTAAAAATTATCTCCCAGTAATTTAATTTATGATACAGTGGGTTTGGCTGAATATGTAATTTCAGTGAAGATACTATGAGGAAAAGCAGGAAAAATAAAGTAAGCTCCAATTTAACCGAAGCTAATAATCATGTAGAGCTAAACCTGTGTTGTTCAGTGGGTTACTGAATATTGTACTTTAGTCAGAATCACTTGTTCTTCCATATATGTTTTACCAACAATAATAGAAATAATTTCTATTTCCTAACAACTCCAAGAAATCTACATTTAATGCTAGTTCATTTCAGAATTCTGAGGTATCTTTACTTGACAGTTTATTAAAGAACTATTTGAGCACCTATCAAATGCCAAATATAGGTTAGCTCTGGATTTGTGAATAAAGAAGAGAAAGTCTCTTTTTGCGGACATCACAGTGTAACCTATATGGATTTCTTCCCAGATCTCTTCCTTTCTCCTCAGGGTCAGTAAGGAGATTGAAATCCCTAGTGAATGTAAGGATGTGTATCCCCCAACCAGTTTTAGTGGCTCAGAGACTGACAGACATTCCTGAGGAGTGATGGCCTAGCATTTGATATTGTGCCTTGATACTGATCCTGAGTGGTGGACTCTCTCTAGAAGTTCTGAGATGGAGAAAGGGAGCAGGATGTCCATAGTTTGGCAGGCCATGCAGAACCTTCTAGAATCTTCTAGCTCCATGATTCCCTAGAGTGGAGTCCATTGGGATTTCTGAGAGGCAGAGGCAGTTGAGGATGAAGTAGAGGAATGATATGCAGGAGTTTTTTGTTCTTTTTTGTTTGATGTTGAACATAATGAGTTTAAAGATGCTTTATATTTGTAAAACAAGCAAATAAAATGATCAGACGTAAAGCTTGGTGACGTCTTGGTTTGAAGGCAATACTGAGAACATAGTGAAGGTTTTCTCAGATGAGGAGTGTGTCAGAATGAGGGGAAGGGGCACCCAGACTTTGCTATGAATTGGAAAAGACATGAGTTCTAAGGAAACAAGATTTAAAACACATACCCACAAGCAAGGTTGATAAATCCTGCCCTACTAGTGGGTGCCCCCTGGAGAAGGATTCATTTTCTACTCACTTGAACAAGTTACTGCTCCAGTAAATAGCCATTAGTGGTATGAGGTCTGGTAATGAACACATTACTTAAAACCTCCACCATCTGTCCCACTTTCATCAGAATGCAGTGAGAATGAATTCCATAAACAGTGATAAGCCAGCAAAAACTCCCAATCAGAGCACTTTAATAAGGCATATGTTCCTTTTGCTAGCAGTACAATTCTGTTAGTTCATGTTTGTTTTCTAGTGGCATTGATTTAGCTCTATTAGGATTTTAGTGCTCAAAGACACTTTGGAGACCACCTAGTTCCTCATCTTCATTTTATAAATAAGGGCAGTTTGAACAAGAAACTATTCCACAGTCCTCTTGTTACCAGTTCATAATCCTTTTGATTATGCCCCTACCTTCTCTGATGCCAGATAAAAATGATTTCCTCTGCTCCTAGATTACTTTGCAATTAACATTTGGCAATGATTTAAATTGGTATTTGCTCCATGCTGATCCGAGGGGCAGGGAAGTCCTTACTTCCTCAGAGCTGAAGTCTGGAACCCAGGAGTCCCCACTGGGTGGTGCTGTGAACTCCCTTGCCTTTTCCAGAAGACTGTGTCAAGTGCTAGCTGGTATAGTATGACTTTCTGTTGTCTAAGAGGAAATGTTAATAACCCAAACTAGGTGGTCGGATTTGGCCAAAGCTGAACACTTAGGTGTCTAGCTGTCTGGTCTGCTTATGCTCTGGTTATGAGGGTCCCTTAATCACTAGTAAGTCCATTAGGAAGAATATTAATTAGACATGATTTCCTCGCTACAAATTCAAGCTGTATTATCAGCGATGTGTTTCTTTGGTGATTCAAACTCATTATAATCAGTTTGAAAGGCTTATCTGATCTCCAGAAAGAATTTGAGCACAATGAGGGCTGTACCAGAACAATTTCTGTATGTGACAAGAATGCTAGAAGAAAAACTTGAAAAAGTTATTTTTAAATAACAATGTGATATGAACACATAAGAAATGAAGTATTTGGCATCTTAAATGATTATATATTGGGGTTCTACAATGTGCCAGGGCCGTTTACTTGTATTGTCTATCATTATCCTAACCTTTCAATATTGAGCATGTTCAAAAAATTAAAACCGTGACAGACAAATGTAAAGTGACTACATGTCAAATGTCTCATTCAGCTGAATTACTAAGGGAACCAGTAAGACGGTAAAACTGATATTAACACAATATTTTGAGACTCTGGCTATTACAGCATTTTATAAAAAGATACATCGAATAAGAATTACAGGTTAGATGCATATCTGCTTAATATTCTTCAAGGCAATTACACCATAATCTTTCAGATTATATTTTCTACCAGGCAGAGATCCACAAATTAACATGTGAATTTACAGATGCAGGACCCTAATGAAATAATAATGTCAAACAGGGAAATTCTTTGAGAGAATTAAACAATCCTTGGGTCAGATTTTTAAACAATGATCCTAATATGCTATTAAAACCACAGGCTGTATTGTTTTGATTTCTAAGTCTTGATTATTTTTTCTTAATAGTGATAAGACTCAGAGAGAGAAAGCCTTGGCAAAAATTGTGCAAACACGTCTCAAAACCAGATCAGTCCACGTCCAAAGACTTTCCAATGTTTTGGCTGTTTACCCCTGTCTTGTACAGAAAGTACCCATGGCAAAGTTGCAGCAGGCATGATTTTAAACAGCGTTATAAATAGTGTCAAAACATTTATTATCCAAATAAGAAATAACACAATTAACCTAGCTTGGTTTTTCCTGGACTTATTTTTCCTTTGTATGGAAAGATTTTGGTTCAATAGTGGCCTTAAGGGATTTACTTAGATATTATTTCTCAGTGCTATGAATTCTCTTATATCCTCATTGTGAAGTGGCCTGGATCCTTTGCTAAAATGCATTTTCTACCCTTCTGCTTTCTGACAGATGTCATGGCAGCAGGTCAATATCAGGAGCACCTGTGTCCTTGCTTAATGTAGGAGAAGCAAATAGAGGGAGAGCCATTTGCTAAAAAGAGACGAGCAGGCAGTTTGGATTTGGGGTGGGATGCAAAGAGGCCGGAGAATTGTTACAGATCAGGTTCGACTCCAGCCGTGGGCTGAACAAAGAGCAAAGACTGAACAGGCCAGTGAAGCAAAGAAGACAACTTGTCCTGACCTGTCACTGTGCTACTTGAAACCACTCAGGAGAATGCCTGGCCAGGCTTTGCTAGGACGGGTCAGAACAGCTTCATCTGCAATGACCTCTTTAGCTCAGACAGATTTCTGTTCTTACAAGAGCATCTTTTATGAACAGTTTGCAAGAATGCCTTGCCGGAAAACAAAACAAAACAAAACAAAACAAAACAAAACAAAACAAAACAAAACAAAACAAAACAAAACAAAACAAAACAAACCCAGAGAGAGAAGGAGAGAAACAAGCAAAATTTCTCTTATTTTCTCTCCTAGGAAAAGAGAACACTTCTAGAAAGAAAACTGTCCTTGGAAAAGCAGATGCTTCAACTCAAACCCAACGCTACATATGCTGAAAGGTTTGCAAATCTACCTCCCAAATCAAAGCTGTCCCAGACACCTCCCTCTGCCCACATGGGGATTACAGTTTGACACCCTCCCTGCTCCCAGGAAGCAGGAGGACAGAAAGGGTGTAAGGAGGGCTAACCTGTGTGTCAAGGTTTACACTTTGCTAAGTCACAAACAACGTAAATCAGTATGAATCAGATTCTTTTAGTCAAAGAAATAGAGTCTGGTTAAGTCACCACAAATAAAGGGGGTCTCTATTAGGTTAAGACTGGAGAGACAGGACCATGAAGAGGATGCTCCTCAACTCACAGAAGGGCCATCCTTTGCCACCTAATGTGGTTTCTAAAACTAGATGATTGTATTGATCTCATTCAGTTATGAGTGTTTGTATGGTTTTGCTCTCCTCTTGTTCTTCATTTTTCCCTATGACTCATTAACATTTTATTCCTTCACCACATGGTATATAGTCTCTATATTTTCCTTTCACATTTCAGAGGAAAGAATATGATTGCCCTATCTCTGCTTCCTGTATTGGTCAGATTAATCATGTTAACCAACCCAACATTGTTAACCAACCAATGGCCTTTATCTGGTACCCAAACCCAGTTCTCTGAGTGACCTCCCTTCACTCAAGGAATAGTCTAGGGCTGCTTCCCTAGACTGGTGGCTATGGGTGATTTAATTTCCTTTAGGCATAGATGGTGGGTTTGACAGGTTCTATGACTTTCTTGAATCTCAGTGGGGTTCATTCTGCCATTTTGGTACAAAGATTTAATATGACCTAACTTGGCCTTTCTAATATTAAAAAGCATTTCTGAGGATAATTTTGAAGCCTTTGTAATTTAGAGGAAATGACAGTTATTTTTCTTATACAGATAGGTCTTTTCATTATATTAAGCTAATCCTCACAATCACTTTTGACAAGAGTAATAGTTCATTAAGAAGGATCTCTTCTTAAAAACAAGATTAACCCCATATTTTTACAGTCATCACTGCTAGCTGACACTTGTATATTGCTTTGCAGTTTGTAGAGTAACTCCATGTACTTTATTTAATTTAATCCTTCCACGGATCTTTCAGGGAGGGGATAGAATTTGTGATTTGTCAATATTACTTGACTACTTAGAAGTTGTAGTGCTAGGAGTTTTGGCTTTAGTCTCTTAGAAAATCTTGTTTTCGTTCTCCTGTAGACAAAATTTGACCTTTCTCTATTTTTTTTGGAGCCCTCTGGTGATCTTTTCTCAGACAGATTTCCACATCCCCTCTGTGACTATGAACAGAAAGCAGTTTCCTCACATCTCTCTGCCCTGTGACATCACAAACATATAGGCCCATTTCAGAGTTTCCTTGAGAAACACATTTAAGGTTTGCAAGAATGAGTAGTGTTGACTCATGGCAAATTCCTTAGTGGAGCAAAGAGTGTTATTTAGAAGTGAGATTGCATATCAAAGCCTACTGGTGTTACTTAATTTGGACATTTGTCTCTGGTATTTTGGGGAACTCTCTCAAGTCACCCAGTGAACATGGGAGTGCAGATATGTCTTCATAATCCTGTTTTTGATTCCTATGTATATATACCCAGAAGTGGGTTTGCTGGATCACATGCTCTTCAATTTTAATATTTTAAGTAAACTTCATACTCTTTTTCATAACAGTTGTACCAATTTATATTTCTACCAACACTGCTTGAAGGTTCCCTTTCTTCCACATCCTTGTCAAAAATTATATTCTGCCTTTTTGTTAATAGTCAGTCTGACAGATAGGAAGTGACATCTCATTGTGGTTTGGTTTGCATTCTCTGATGATTAGAAATATGAGTAGCTTTCATGCATTTATGAGCAATTTGAATTTCTTCTTTTCAGAAGTAAGTGTTAGATAATTTGCTCATTTAAAAATTAGGTTTTCTATATTTTGGCTATTGAGTTGTATGTATATTTTGTATATTTTGGTATTAACCCTTTATTGATATATGACTTGCAGATTATGTCCCATTACATAGATTGCTTTCACCTTTTGCTGATTGTTTAAAAAACGCATATTAAATTTGAGAAGCAATGTTTTAGTGCATGTTTAGTGTAATGTTTTAGTGAAAAATTTGTAGAAACTCTTTGTTTTCCCTAGTGAGAACATGCTCTGTACTTTCACATGAATTTCCATGACCTTTTTAATATTTATGGAAACTAAAAAATTGCCTCCTGCAGAATTGCTTTGGATGTTGGTGATCAATTGTAAAACCCATATAAACTAAACTAATAGTAACATGTTACTTTGTAAAACAACTTATCTTACACCAGCACATTTAATATGCCTCTTTAAGTGTACAGTATAACCTTGTAAAACAGTAAAGACAGGAATTATAGTACCTGTTATACTGAAGCTTAGAAAGTTGTCTGACTTCCTTGACTTTACAGGGTTCCCAAACTTGGTGACCTTGTCACAATGCATGTTGTTTCTCCTACTTTTTGAATCATACTTACAGATAGTAGAATTATCAAAAGTAAGAAGTCTAAAACAAAATAAGAGAAACGGTCTACTGCATCTACCAACCTTGCATCACTGAAATTTTATGTCTGGTTATAGTAACTGAATCTTTCTTTGTGACTCCATTGTTTAATGACATTTCAATGTCATTATCTGAGTATTCTGAAGGGAGTTGGGTCCATGGGTGCTTGTAGTGAAGGCAGATTAGGTAAGTTCTTTCACTCAGATCAGCACACCTTGACCCAACTACCTGCTGGAGGGAGAGGAGTCACAGGGGACCAGAAAGGAGTTTTGGGCTTGACTCGATGGTGTCATTCAAGCTCCTATCTGAGCTACTCCGGCTACTTCAAGCTGTGCATCTTGGGTGACTTATGGGACCTGGATGTCTACCCACATGATACTTATGAGGCCAGAATAGCGTGCGAGGAAAGCCTTGCAGGCCAGCTGTAAAAATAACTATAATCCACCAGTGAATCTTCTCTCTCTTTTTCCCTTTCTTCTTACAGTTGCCAGGATCTTCAGATGGAGATTTCCCTTCTTCAGGAGCAGATCTCTCACCTGCAGTTTGTGATTCATTCTCAGCATCAGAACCTGCGTGGTGTCATCCAGGAGGTCAGATTAATCAAGTGTGTTTCTCTGGTAGATGGTATGTTTACAGAGTGAAGACCAATGCAAGCAGCTTGTCTGGACATACAAGCCACGAGATTCTGTTCCCCTCTGACATTTCCTTTTTCTTTCTCATGCAGCCTGACTCTGTTTTCAATGTCCTCTCTTGTCAGTCTGCCAATGCTTACAATGCTTTCAATGGAGACATTTGGGAAATTGTGTTTGGCTGCTCCAAAGATGTTTCAGTGATTTTCTTTTAAAGTGTTCTGAACCACTTCTCTTTGGAAGGTTTTGTAGATTAGGCAAGTTAGCCCTTTCTTGAAGAGGAAATAAGCTGTTTTCATAACCTCATAAATAGTACATTTACTTAGATGTGTTCGGACGGGGCTGTAACCCAGCCCTTCTTCTCTGGGAACTTTCCGGCAGGTGTAAGGGGAGAAGTTGTGGTGGTGGCTGCCAAGGGGTTGGTGAATGGTGCACTCCTGCAATCTACTTCCAGGCATGTGGATCTGGCTTTGAGCATCTGCTTTAGACTTAAAATCAGAAATTCATTTTTTTAAAAACTACTTAAAATGCTTTTCCAACGAAAATTAGTGTCTGCAGGAGGTGAAGGGGAAGAGGACAGCAAATTGTGTAGGAGGGATCAGTTGTACAGCGAAGCATCAAAATGCTGTGGATGAACCTCGTGCATTAGATACAGAGGTTGATTTACAAGGAGATAACCTGAAACCTGTATGATGTCATGATGCACTGGTCCTGTAATAAAATTAATTAAGAAAAAAAATGTTTTTCCGCAAGGAGTGCTCTCATATAACTCCAATGCCTTCCTAACATGAATGTAGCACCTGTGCTGGCTTTGTTGTGACCTTACCAAAGGGCCTGAGTGGTGGGTCATAGCACTTGAGACCTGGGAGGATATCCCACACTAGGGGGTATCTCACACTCTCACTTTACAGATGAGATGACAGAGGCCCGCAGTGGTTAAAGGACAGTGGCAAAGTTGGCTTTAAGACCATGTGCTCCCTCTCCGCCCCAATTGGCACCTCACCCCACACCCAACCCCACCTTCCACATTGCCTCTTGGCCAACGTCTTTCTTTTAAAGAGGAGCAAGCTCACGGCCTTTTGTTGCTAGTTGACCAGATCTCTCTCAGGCCTCATGCCCACTGGCCTTTGCATCTGCAGGATGAAAACATTATTTGGCTGAGAATAAAAGGATGACCCTGCCTTTATTGGCTTGCCTTTTCTGGTGACCTCCTTTGACTGACTTCTCCCTTTCTCCTCCTCAACCTCCCTTGTCTCTAGCTGAAATAATTTGAGGAGGTGATTGAAGCCATTTTCATCAGATATTCTGCTTCATTGTGTTTCTCCCATGTATACAAGAGGCATACATGTTATCATTAAACTTTTTGTTTGTTTGTTTTTTCTCTTGTCAAACAACAATGAAAAGACAAGGTGACCAGTGCTGCTATCCACAGGGTGCCCTTCTGCTGAATTTGGCTTAAACAGGTTTCCCAGAGATTAAAATATTTAATAGCATTATTGTCTGTGTGCTTTCAACCCGAAGTGCCAATTTGTTTGCTGTTGTCTGTAGCCTGCTGAGTCTGCTAATGCTTTGGGTTGTTTGTTGTTTTTGTTTTATTTTTTTAATTTGATGAACATTATTTGACCACAGAAACCTGGACAATTTCTGGCTTATGTAACTATTCCCTGTTGACTGACAAGATTTTTTAAATTGCGTTTCCTAATTCTTAGGTGGAAGGATTGAAAAATAATTTAAAAGAACAAGATAAAAGAATTGAAAATCTGAAAAAAAAAGTTAACATACTTGAAGCCCAGGTAAGAAGGTAATCTGTTGTATATTTCAGTGTGTGTGTGTGTGTGTGTGTATTTGTGTGAATCTGTGAGCCTGTGTATGAATGTCTTTGTATATGTCTGCTTGAATGGACTGCATGCTTCTGTAACACGATGTCTGTCTGTATGTGTGTAAATGGGTGTGTGTGTTTGTGTGTGACTATGCATGAGTGTATGTTTAATTGTCTGTTGTACATATGAGTGTCTTTTGTGGAGTATATATATGTATCCTCTTTGAATAAGAAATTATAGCTCTGAGAGAGATACTTAGGACAATTATTAAATATTAGCTTATTATACAATGAAGTGATTAATATGAAGTATTATTTAATAATTGCTAAGAGTTCATCTGAATTTTCTGTAATGTCTGCTGTTTTGGGGAGACCAATAATAATGTCCCTCCACGTCAACTAGAATTAGGAGCTTCATCAAGGCTGCTCTTGTGTAAATTCAGCTCTAGCTACAAAGGCAGGTCTGCTGTCTATTTCTCACCCTGAGATATGCCCCTTCCGCCTTTGTCTTCCTCCATCCATCAAGACTTCCATGCTTTACCTCAGGGCTCACCCACTTCAAGAAGCCTTTTGCAATTTTCTTGATTTTTCAGTCTTTTAAAATTGAGCAGAAACTTTGTGATTTACTCTGACCAGACATTCTTTGCTCTCTGCCTGCTCACTGCCCCCTGACTCTGAAGCCCTTTCTAGACTCTAGTGCTTCTAGACCTAGATCTAGTACAGGAAGTCCCCACTGAGGTCCGAGTGCTTCCGAGGAATCTACTGGGGCTCCCTCAGCTTAACCTGGCCTTCCGTGCCACCCTTCTGTCCCTGTCCAATAGGCCTTCTGACTTCCAGGAACAGTCACCTTTTCTACTTCATCCCTCATATTATTTTGACTTTCTGTTTACTGTCTGCCTGCTGTGTTGTCCTGTCCAGTGGCATTCACGGATGCTCTCACTCCTAGTGGAAATGTCCTCATCTTGTGGATTATTTCTCCTCCTCAGGACCCGAGAGGAGCTACAGGAATTCTCTCTACTCCTGTTCCACCCCGGCACACTTCTGTGCTTCTTCCACCACCATTTTCTGCTTTTCCCAAATTGGAGGAAAAAAAGTCATTCTCACATAGAAAGGTGGCAAATAGTTTCACATCTTAAATTTTGTAACCATTGCCCTGTTTGCCATTTCTACTTTCCCAGAAGACCCTCTCCTCTATCCCCCTGCCCCCTGGAGGATAGAGTTCCTTCCTTAGATTCTGACCTTCTTAAGTTTGTATGGGACTGTTTGTTTGGCAGACAATAATCACAGACCTCAAAATTCAGTGATTGTGGAATCATTGGTTGAAAGCTAGTGACTCAAGTGCCTGGTAATGCTTCATCAGATTACATCACGGGGCCATGAGGTGCTGCGATTCATGTCACATTGGAGACTATTCTTGCTAAGAAGGGAAAGGCATTTTCTTCCAACATTTCTTAATGAACTCTTGGCAAATGTTACTTGATAAAATAGTTCTTATATTGTTTTGTTTTTTTTTTTATAAAACTAACTTATATTATTGATTCCATACAAATTAGGAAATTTGGATAAGCAAATATATTAAGAAAATTATGCACACATACCATTTGTGGGCAATCACTCAACACAGTTATGTTTTCCTCTAATTCTGAGAGATTCTGCATGCCTGTTACAAACAGTGTGGGTATATTAAAGATATAGTCTGTATATGATGTCATACTGTGCCCAGTTGCTGTATTTTTTAAACTTTATTCATTTAATTTATTTATTCCCATCAGTAATCATGCAATTAATTCTGTAAGTGCTTACTGAGTGGTTAGTATGAGATGGGCACTAAATTTGAGTAAAGAATATTGAGTAAGATAGATGTGAGTTCTGTATTCTGGAATTTACTATCTAGTGAGAGGGACAGACACAAATAAACATGTGAGCAACAATATCATGGATGTTTCCGCAGGAAAAGACCAGAGATAACACCTCATAGAGGAATGTATGGGGCTGATTTAGAATGATTTTTCTACGAAAATGAACTTTAATGTGAGCCCAGTGGAAAACTGGGTGTTAGGGCAGATCAGACAGGAAACAGTGTTGTCAGTGTTTCTAAAAGGTTGTAAGGAATAGGTTGGGATAATATTAGAAAATTAAGAAGGGGCTAGATCATAAAAGACCTTAAAAACATGCTAAGAAGTCTTTTTCTCAAAATAACACTGTAACAAGAAGGTCTTTGCTTGTGTCAGATTACATTTACGTGACCTCTGTTAAAGAGTCACCAAATTTTCTACTTTACATAATTTAATCAGCAATTACCTGTTGTTAAACATTAGGTTGTTTTTCAGTATTGCCTTTGGAAACAACAGAATTCAACAGACTTGTACAAATATCACTGACTGTTTAATTACTTCCTTTCTGAAGATAAATTTTCAGACATAGATTTAGTAGCTCAGGATATATTTATTTTTAAGGTTTTAGGATATGTGTTTTCTGATCTCCAGGCTTCTGATGAATAGAAAATCTCCCTCAGCTTCCCCAACTGCAGCTCTCTCCGCTCTAGCAGTTAACTCTTACTCGTTTTCTTTCTTTCAGTCCTGATATTTCCGATCCACTGATAGTCCTCTTTTTTCTCTTCATTATTAAAGGATTTCAACATTTAAAAATCCTTTATAAGTACTTTACTGAAATCTGAAAGGGAAGAGATGATAAATGCATGTGCTCACGTTTTCTTCTTGAGCTGGGAATCTCATTTAAATCCAAGTTTATCTGTAATTCCAAAGGTATGAGGTAGTTGTTTAACTTTTCAGTTGCCTCACTTTACTGAGTGTTGTCCTTTCTTCATGGTTTTAAATGCCTATTTATCCTAGACTTGGTGTTCATGTTTGAGGTCTGTCCTAATGGCATATCTGCCTATCCTTGACTCCAGTGCCCTGATATGTTTAGTGTCGCACGTCTGTGATACATTTTCATTGGAGAGGTGGTTATCTCTGCTCTTCCACTCATTATGCTTCTAAACTTTGGTCAAACCTAATGAAGTACCTGTTCTCATCACACAAGATATCATTGGTGCTGATACTTCTAATTGAATAATATGTACTTTATATTGTCCCCAAAGCAGATTTCATTGTTCTAAATAAACTGAATCTATATACTGTTCATTATCCAGTTGGACTTCATTAGACCAGAATAATGTATTTGTTTCCATTGTATTGCTTCTATAGTTCACAACTCAACAAATAATTGCTGACCAGCCACCTTGTGTAATATGAGGAAGCAACCTGTGCATGAAATACATATGCACATATATGCATACAATATAAATTCAGAAATTAGTAGCTAAAATATTAAATGTGTGACATAATTTATATTGATTTGAACCATTCTCACAGTTGATATGTTAAAATATTTTCTATTTTTTCATTTTCAAACCATGGAGACAATACCTCTTTTTCTGTGGTACACTGTCTTAACAGTTTTTCTCTCCCTCCACAAGGGGGATATAATTCACTGATAACTTATACAACTTCAAAAAAAAAAAAAAAAAAAAAGCTTCTAGATTGATCTGTTTTACATATTACCAGAATATCTCTGTGTAACTCTACCAAAATTGCTTTTCCTTCTGCTTTTGCATGTCTCTCATCATCTTAATTTACAGCGGACACTTAACTCATATCTCATGTAGTTTCTTCACTATTGACCTGCTCATATGGAAATCTCTCTTCAGGAATTGCTCCATTTGCTAAGTGGTGAAGATTATCCTACTGTATATAATTATATTATCTCTAAAATATAATGTGATTTAAGGGTATTGATAGAAGATTATGCATGCAGAATTCTCTTTTGGAATGCTGTCTGTCTTAGATACATGCTGGTCAGTGATTTTGAGTTTTGTAAACTTATAATGAAACACATGTTAAAATGCATGTATATGGCTGATCTAGCTATAGAAAAAGCTACTGGTATGCCCTGGTGGAGCAGCGGTTATGTCAGTTGCCTCCAGAGGAGCATACACCACACACCCTTGGGTTCCAGTCTCAGGCCCAGAGGGAGAAACCAATGTGAACAACTAAATAAAAAGAAAATAAATAAAATATGTTTCTGAAAAAACTCTATGCATCAAAAAGAACTACTTCTATCTGGTAGATGAAATAAATCAAGGTGGAAGTTGAAATAGAATAAAGACAGTTAAACATGATAACTCTTACCCTCTTTTACTGTTTGGACAACTGGAAAAAACTAGCAACTAATTGTGGAAAAAATTCAAACAGCTTTATCCAGCCGTGAAATATTTTCGTTTCGATGTTCATTGTAATTATATTGTAATTCAAGTTTCTTCCTATCTTGAAAATACTGTATAGAGAGGAATTTTTCTCTGTCACCTACTTGGTCTATGTTTCCTGCCTATACTTGTTTAAAGTGTATGTTAGATTTATCTTCATTCATCACAGTGTTTGCATTATCAATTTATCAAATCTGAAGTACATTTCCTGGGTGAAAACTTAAGTGCTTAGCTCTTTAAATACCATCGTGAAATGATTAATGTGTGAAGATTTTTGCTCCATCTTTTAGTTCTTCACTATAACGCTGAAGGGTAGAGGGCAATATCCGCCCCTTGCCTCCCTACTTGAGCAGTTCTCCATCTTGGAATATTAGAATCATCTGTAGAACTTTGAAAACCGAACCCACCCTGCTGCCAAATTAAGCAGAATCTCTGTGGGTAGGACTTGGGCATCAACAGATTCTAAATCATCCCAGGTAATTCCAATATAAACCCAGCACTGGAAACCATTGCTTCAGTCTATGGTTCACACTTGCTAAACATCAGACTCATCTCTTGAACTGAAAACACATTGTCTTAGCCACCCAGCTTTGATTCAATCAATCCAGTTGGGGATTGAGGATGTGTAATTCTAGTAAGTTCCCAGGTATTACTGATACTGCTGATCCCAGGACTACACTTGACAAACTAAGTCTTTTTTCCTCCCTTCTTTTCTACCTAGCCAATGTCACTAGGTTGTATGAAAATGCCATGCATTATTTTGTGATTTGTTTATGCCTTTAATATAGTATAAACTACCTACGGCCTCCTGGAATTTCTTGAATTATTGTTCTTACATCTATTTATTTAAAAAAAATGTTGATGTTCACATGTTCATTTTATCATTGTTATCATCCTATGCCTCCTGTATACTGAGAAGGAGGGTGCATGTCACATTTCCTCTGCTCCTAGCTTGGTGCTGTAGACTGGACGGGGGTAAATTCATTGGGTGTGTGTGCATGGGGTTCCATGTTGGGGTAGATTAATGGTTGATTAATTTTCTGACAGTTTGCTTTCTTGTATTTTGTATTAATCTATATCTCAAATCCAATAGATTTTAGTGGCACAAGGGCAGGAATAGTTCCTTTTATGTGACTTTATTACTACATTGTTGAGAATAAGAGTCTTTAATAACTACCTAACAGTGAATAAATCAAGAAATGATTCATTTCTGGAGTCTCTTTAGAAATCACTAAATCTTTGTATCTCCCAGGACTCACCACTTACTTCTTTGTAACATAAGGATTCTGGGCTAAGTCCTCTGGTCACAGAAAGTGAACATCTTGCAGGAAGTAGAGCGTGGCATAAGAGAGTCCTGCATCAAGCCTGAGCATGTCTTTCTTACTGATGCATACATGAGCTGTGAGCTACCTGAGGCCAGCAACTTAGTCAGTTTGAGTTTTTCCAACATTATTTCTTTAATATGTGTAATAATGAAAGTTACTCCACAGAACTGAGTTCATATCCATGAAATGACTAGAGACAGCAACTGCAAAGTTTTGACTCATAGTTAACTGTCTTTCCTTAAAGTCCTATGGTCTGTTTTCAAAACCATGTATTTTGGTGTTGGCTTACTCCAAATCATCAGGAGGGATCTTTGGAAATACCTTTTAAAATTCAATGACATGACTCTCTAAGTCTTTAGTTTTCTAAAAGGGAACGAATTGGTTTGTTGCTCTTCTTTTGAAGTCACAGCTTCACCCGTCGTCCTTCCACTCGTATCTCTTAGTAGCAGACCTTCCTACACAAGTGGACCCTGGAAGGACTTCTGGCCTGCTGGGGGGCCCGCTGCCAGCTCAGCCTTGGACGCTACCCTTCACTCTTTAAGTCTCGCTCTGCAGATCCGTGAAGTTGAATAGTTTGCCTTGACCAGGTTGTTCAGAAAGTATTGACTCTGGACGACAGGGACCTGAATTTGAGCTCAGCCTTGAACATGACATCAAACACTTACATTCTTTGAGTCTCAGTTTTTAGTTATAAAAATGGTACTTGAATGCGAAATCAGAGCCATTTTAAGTTTTAAAATCTGTGCTGGCCACTGAGTTGGATACTTTCTGTATTTTTATCTGACTTCAGAACGTATGATGGAACTGTTATACAGATAATAGGCCCACAAAGTGAAGTAACCTAAATGAGGTCACCTGGTTGTAAGTGACCGTGCCAGGCTTAGTACATGACAATTAAACTCTCATCCTGGTTGTCAGAATCACAGCACTATCTCTCAGAATTATAAGCACACTTCTATATTTAAAATATTATGATCATATATCTTTTTCTTCCAATAATTGAAGTATAGTAAGCAAGATATGTATCATTTACCATTAGTTGAAGAAACTGAGGTTTCAATGAGAAAATCAAGACTAAAGATTTAACATGTCATAAAGAACAGATCATGCCTATTGACGTGGAATTTACCATCAAGAGGTTGTACCAGAAAGACACACATGTAATCAGTATCATAGATGTCTTGAAAAAATTCTTTAATAACATTTTTACATGAAGTTCTTTGCATCTGTTTTTATGAAAGTCTGTGAACTAAGTATACGTCATTCAGCTGTTGAATTTCAGAGGCTGTAGCAAGACTATTTTGGTAAATACTGTCCCCAAATTGATGCATTTTTAAAGGTGTGCTTACGATTTCAGTGATAAATGTTGGTGATTCCCAAATGGCTTTACATTTTGTTCTAACAGAGCGGATGGAACAACACATCAACAGTCGGTGGTGGGCTGTCAGAAGCAGGGAGCTTGTGGCTTAAATATGCTAGCTCAGTGATCTCTGCCTGTTTTTTTTCAACTTTAGAATAAAGAACTAAAATACAAGGTGACGCTTAGGTCTGAAACCCCCAGGACAATGGTGTCTAAGGCTGTCTCTACAAGGTAAGTGTTTCTTACCCACTTCTCTGCCTTCACCTTCTCTGTCGAACATTCTTGAATGTTGATATTTATCCCACTTGAGAACAATTCCAATGTATGCATTCTGATGTGATTATTTGTTGTCTGTCACCCAGTTGGCTGAGAATAGCAACTGTGTTAATTTTGTTCCCATTGAATCTTCAAAACCTAACATATAAATACTTAATGAATAAGCAAATGAATAGATTTTGATATCTTTTTCTCTTCTTCCTTGTAGCGAAACAAACCTGATTTTGGCTTCCACACTTTCTCTATAAGCAGTACAGATTACCTCCTCTATTTTCCTTTCCTCCATTCCTCATCTTTTCTGTGCCATTAGAGGGCATTGAATTATAAATTGTGTTTATTTAAATTTCCATATCTGCACATCAAATCAAATAGGTCAAGAAGGCAGGAATAGTTCCTTGCGTTTCACTTTATTTCCTCCATTTCTAAGGACAACTGTCTTCAATAACTAATAATACCTGATAATAAATGATGCAAGCAAAGATAATGCCTTTCTTGACGCGATGGAAATGATAGTTGAAACCATCAAAGTCACCACTCATGTTGACAGAATCTGAAATGACACATTGTTGTAAATAAAAAAAAAAAGAAAAAAAAAGAAAAAGACTTCCGGGCTCAAATCTCATTTCCGTAACACTCTGTGAAATGATCACTTAAAAGAAAACATAGTCTGTAATTACATGAATGATTTAAAAAGTGACTAAAACTTCCTGTTCTGGCAGCTTTTACATTTCTCAGTCTCGTCCCTCTGGAGCAAAAGCTCATTTTCTGAAATTCTCTGTGGACAAAGTGCTGAGGTGGAGAATCAGGCCTGTGATGATTAACATCAGTCTAGGCATCCAGGCAGATTCATTGTCCTCTTCAAAATTTACTGCAGCAGGACTTGACTCTGCTAATGATATCTGCAATTAGAGATGAGAGCTGGAATCTTGAGGAATCATGCCTTCTAAAATCCTTGACTCTCCTGATGCTGTTATCAACATTTTGGCCAGTAACCCCATAACTTCTGATAAAGAAAAGAAATTAAGCCACAGAAGAATGAAGGAAGTGAAATGCCTACATTTCATGAGCAGCAAAAGGAGAGTTCTTTCAGTGGGGGAAGAGGTGAAGTGTTTAGAATAGGGTGATTTTCTGAGGGAAGGGAGGATGGTCGACTGTTTTGCGTCCTTACCAGATACCATTCCCAGTGGGAAGGTGAGGTGTCATGGCCCATCTTGGCTGTTTTGTCCCTGGAGGGAAGGGAGTCAGAGGAGAGAACAACTTCTCTCCTTATTTTAACTACTCCAGTATTGAAATCTGAGGCTGGCTGATTCAGAGGGCATGTGTTGGTGAGGATGGTTTCTTGGGACAGTACTTTAGTTTTAAAGACTTTTCTCTCCCTATGACTTGGGAAAGGTCAATGGGAACATTTCCTAATTAAAACAGGGACACTAGAGTGGAAATGTTCACTTCATTTTGTGTGTGGGGTGGGGTGGGGGGGGAGGGTGTGTTTTAAGAGAGGAAGGAAGAGAGAGAATGAAGAAGCATTTGGAAGGGAGGGAGAGAGGGAGGAAGGGCATGAGGCAGGGAGGAAGGCAGGGGAGAAGAAAGCACTTTTTATACTTTTTGTGTATTTGTTTTGATTATCCCAACCTCACTGCCCACACTCACCCCAGGTGGGAAGGGGTCCTTGGGTTTTACATGGTGGATGCCCCAGCCACAGACTTAGTGCATGAGCCATTAGGATGTACCTGTTAGGGATTTTTTTTAATAGAAATACCAACGATGATATAATGGTAGATCTCATATTTGCAAATAAAATATGACTTACAGGCTTCTTTAGCACGTTTGGGGGCCAAAGAAAGTTTCCCCATTTTTTTGTGGTTCTTCACAGGCTGGAAGAACAAGCAAATCAATATTAGGCATGATTAGTAAGAGAAAAGTCCAAATTTAATAACATACATATGGAGAATTGACATCACTGTAGATTCTGAGGTAGCTGAATGAAACTTTGTCTCCTGTACTGAGGCCTGGGAAAAGGGCCTGGGCCTGGAGAGGAGGAGAGTCTAGAAAGGAAGAAAGATTCATTTTTACTGTGAAAGTAAAGATAGGTTTCTTAGATGTCAGAAGACATGTGTAGAGATAAACAAACTTCTCTTCTCCATTAAGGTCTTCCCAAGCTATCGTATTCTAGAAGATAAGGGAACAGTGACCACTTCTAAATTAGGGGATGAGTGGAGGCCCAGAGAGTGGTAGATGGCCTCTTTGATTAAGCAAAAGGTGAAAGTGTTAGGAGAAAGACAAGGATGTCTTCAAGGATGGCAGTTCTTTCAGTACAAAGTAATCCATATGCCAGAGTGGGGTCTTGATACAGTTGGGGTGATCTGTTTCAGTTCCTTCAAATGTAAGGAGCGATATGGTTTGGCATATCTGGATTCACAAAAATACTATGTAATTATAACTCTAGGGAGGGACTGGAGTATAAAAAATATAAAAGCAGCCACTAAAGCAAAAAACAAAATCATGTGCACTTAAAATAGGAGTCTTGGCAAATCTCTTAAATCACTCATGAAATAAAGTTCTGTTATCTCTGTTAGGCACAAGCGAGCAGGATGTTTTTTTCTCAGGCATTGGAACATACAGGTGTTTCTTGAGTTGAACAGCAGAAGTAGATTGCTGGAGACTAGTGGTTATGTTGTTAGATATGCACAAACAGGAGAGGGGGAGGTGGGGAGGGGGGGAGAGGGGAGAGGAGAGAGAGAAGTGTTAAATGCTAGACTTAGAATCACACAGTAAGGAGAGAAGATCAGGCTATGAGAAACCCACAAAAGTAAAATATCCTGAGGCAACAGTTGATTTGCAATTTCCATCTCCAAGTCGCCCTGGTACAAGTCTTCACTGAGATGGGTAGAATAGCTGACACTTGATCTAACTCTTGCTTTGTTTCACTCTTCCTCGCTCTTGTCCTGTTACTACTAGATGAGTCAACTAAAGGCTTCTATCATATGATTGTGTGGTGTTTCCTGTGGAATTAGTCAGAACGAATCTATTCACCCCTGTCTCTTAGATCAAAACAATTAGCTCAGATTTGGTAGTACTGGGGTAGTGGATAGTAATGGTGGTGGTATTTAAATTATATATTACTATTGTCTAATGTGCTCAATTTGGGTAATTGTGTGGTCTTTCCTATAGTGACTCGAAGACTGAAGACACTTCTCCCTATTGGATGTTGATTAGGCTCCGGAAATGAACCGACTGTTTGAAGATCTGAGTGGACAAAAAAACCACGTGGGTCTTATTTACTCTATGAAATACAGCCTGAATTTGCATATCAGGAGGCTTGGTGCCATTATTTAATACAGAAAGTGTTTTACAGGAAGATAACATTCCATAAAATCAGCCAAATATATATATTTGAGGGGAAGAACTCTTTCTTCATGATTTCCCATTATAGAAAATGAATTTTTACTTTACACTTTAAAAAATGTGAATTTTTTTGCAGACTTTAGCTAAAAAAGACTGTTTTAAGGTTGTCAACTTGGACCTTTTGATAGTGTTTTTATGCATATAAAATGATGGAAAATGTATATGTACATAATATATTTTAAAGTTGACCTTGGACAATAAAAAATATCTTACCATGATACAAGTTCATCTCCTGACCTTGTTAATGAGGGAATTACTCACTACTGAATTATTGGCAGGAAAAGGAGTGGAGTCTTTATTGTTAATTTCCCAAACCATGCAACCCCCCAAAATGATCACCTCACCCTACCTCAGGGATCCTCTGTTCTTCAGTTCTGGTGTTAAAAATTAAATCCTAGAGTCCACTCACACATAAGCATAAAGGGATATAATTTGTGAATAACACTCTTTTTTAGTATTCATTATACTACCTAAGTAAAATATTTGTCAGGAGGAACAGAACACAATGCTGTCATATATATTCAATATATGGGTGTGGGTGTGTGTGCATGGTTTACTATACATCAAGCGCGCACACACACACACACACACACACACACACACACACACACACACAATGTGTTTGAAGGAACAGAGGCTGCTGACCAGCTGCCTGGAAGAATCTGAATTCATGAACTGGAATATGTCTAGTGCTTTTGTGAAAGTGCTTGTTTTGATACATGTGTTCATTAAAGGTGGCGTGTATGATTCTGTGAGTAAAAACCAAATTCTGACTTGTAGAAATGAAAACAAACTGACACTCAGGGAAGCAGAAAACACGTCAACTAAAAGAATGATAGGAGAGTCATGTCATCCTACAAGGGTGAATTACCTTGTTGCCTTTTTCTCATTTTCTCTGGTGTATCATCTAAATATTTTCTCAGGAAGGACTCTAAGCTTTTCAATGTACACTTGAAATATCAGCATTATCTACGTGATGTTAAATGTATGTTGAGATGAGGTGAAGTGATGTATTTAAATTTAAATTCTTCAAAGTACTGTAATTATTGAATTGTGTCTCTAAATGTAAGTTCCAAACTTCATGTTTTTATTATTTACCAGTATTTGAAGTTTACTTATCCAAGAACATGTAGGATGGCATCTATCCTATACCAGGAATAATCTAACTGTTTTACCTGTATTTATTGCTTTCCTGCTCCCAACAATCCTCGGAAACAGGTCCCATTGTGATCCTTATTTCATAGAGGTTGATACTCAGGGGTTAAGGGATTTGCTCACTTTCTACCTGTGGGGCAAATCTTCAAACTTTTTACTTGCTGTCCAGATTCCTTCCACCTGCTCTTTTGGTAGCTGAGATACTTCCTATCTTAGAGATTCCTTTCTTTTGATTCCTTTCACAAACACAGCTTCCAAGCTGACTTTCTGCATTATCCTGTGGGTGAGAGAAACTAACAAAGTAAATATTTTACTGAGATGAGTTCATCTTTCATCTGTTGAACTTAGTTCAGAAAAGCTTTCCTACTGAAAACCTGCTTGTTGTGCTTTAATCATTCAGGACTTTATGCTGCAATATGGTTTGGTAATATATTTTTTTCTTGTTCTTATTTGTTTTTTAAAGGAAAAGTACAGGCAGGAAGGTAGGTGAGTAGGCGGGCAGAAAGAGAGAAGAGGAAGAGGCATTTATTTATTTACTTAGTTGTTCATATTGGTTGGTGTCCCAGGTCTGCAACCTGGGTCCTTTGGATGCACGTGGACTATGTTCAGTGGCCTTGTCCACTGCACCAACAGGGCCCACCTAGTAATTTTCAAGCACATATGTAGGGAAATTGGGATCATGAATTCAGCTTCAAGCATTTTTCAGTGTGCATAAACTCACCTTTCACTTAGAGTTCAGTTAAGTTTCTCTTATACTTCAAGTGTTATGATTGTTTAAGGTAAATATGAGGATTTTGGAATGGAACTGTCTAACGACCTGGATGATTTCTATTCAAATAATGTGTCCGAAAGTCAAAACGGAAATGACATGGTTGGGTTTTGTTTTGATGTCACTACTCTCATTTTGAACACAGACAAAATACACGTGGATACGATACATATAGGAACTGCTGATGTTATCTCTGGGTTCATTTTGGAACGATCCTTGTATTTCTAGGGAATAAGAAAAAGCAGTTTCAGCAGCCTATTATGAGCTGGACTCTGCAAATACATAACTTTTTTTTTAAATAGCAGCAACAGCATTAATTATATCTTCTATCGGTGTTATTATAGCATTTATCATCTGAACTGTTCTTAAAATAAACTTTCCTGAGTAATAAAACTAACAAAATTTATTAGTCTAAATAGAGAAAAAGAAACACATTAGTATCCTAAAGAATTGTACTCAAAAATTATACTAATCAATATATTAGATAACAAAGTCTGAAGTGGGCCTTCAAGTGAATGCTTGAAGTTGGGAACTGAAAATAAACTCAGTTTCACTTGGATTACAAATATTGCTGAAAATTATCATTAAGTAATGTCTGAACTGATATTATATATGCCATATGATAGTTGCTTATAGTATGCCTCACAATAAAGGACATAGACCTCACATCTTGTGAATATTTTGTTATTTATTTTTACATTAAAATTATGCATAAATGAATTAAGTACCTTTCATCTGATTTTACTGATATAATCTAAAATCCATGGATTGTCATCAGTGAATGGGTATGTAGATAGCTCTTTGAATTTTTTCTAGTTACTTCTATAACAACACAAATCATCTATTTTTTCTTCCAAATTTGAAAAAAAAACAGTAGCATTATAAAATTAAGAAGATACATACACAGTACTTGAATTTTTCATGTTTCTTTTCTTTGAAGATCTAAAGTGGGTGGGGAACAAACAGCATGAACAGCTGAGTGGACAAATGCTTCTTTCTCTTCTCTTTGCCTACCTGCCTGCCTACCTGATTTCATTCCTGCTCCCTTCCTTCCTGTCCTCCTTCCTCCCTTCCTTCTTTCCTTCTATAAATAAATAAATAAATAAATAAATAAATAAATTTTTAAGAAAAACAAGGCAATGTATTAAACATATACTTATAACAAAGAAAATGTATATGATTTTAATAAATGAAGAAAATATTTTATAAAATGTAATATACTAATAGTGGTAAATATTCAACAAACTAGAAATAGTTGGATTTTTATCATTCTGATAAGGACTATATCTATGAAAAATACTCAGATAATACACTAGTGGTAAAAAGACAAATGCTTTTCCTGCTAGTTTGGGAATAAGGTAAATAGATATTGATTCACCGCTCTTCTTAAACATTACACTGGAGACACTGGCCACTGGAATATGACAAGGAAAAGACAAAGAACAAAAAGTGTAAAATTGGAAAGAAAAATTAAAAATGTGCATTTTTAAGTTAATTTAATTGTTGATGTGGAGAACTTTAATGAATCTACAAAAAGAATACTTGAATAAGCAAAGTTAATAAAGTCACAGATGACAAGAGTAAAATACATGAACCAACAAATTATCAGTTTGGTATTGGGGAAAAGTAGAATATATATATCAATGAATGGAAAGTAGAATTTTTAAGTGAACTCATGTGTAGTTGATTTTTGATAAAGGTGTGAAGGCCATCCAATGCAAGAAGACAAGTCTTCTAAATTGTGCTTGAATACCAGAAGTATTTGTATAGAAAAAAGTAGCATCAATTCTCAGCTCACACAATACAAAAAAATTAAACTGAAATGGACAATATACCTAAATAGAAACCTAAAACTAAAGTTTCTAGGAGCAAACATAGAGGATCACCTTTGCTATATAAAAGGTGGCAAGGTTCTTAAATAGTACAAAAAGTACAAATCATAAAAAAATGGATAAATTAAACCATTGAAATTTAAATCTTTTGCTCTTTGAAAGCTACCACAAACATTTAAAAATCATGCTAAAAAAGGGAAAAAATATTCAAAACATGTAGAGGATTTGTATCCAGAATAAACAAGGAACATATAATAAGATAACTAAGTCAATACAAAATAAAAGCAAAAATGACTGAAAAGTCACTTCAACAACACAAAAAAGATGCACAAACACACACTTAAAATATCCTTAGCACATTAGTTGTCACGTAAATGGAAATTAAAACCACTAAAAAGTAACAATGACCACCCATTAGAACAGATGAAATTTAAAATATTGGCCATGCTAATAAGGGGGAGCAAATGAACTCACACACTAAGGCAGGAATGCAAATGGTTCCACCACTTTGGAAAACAGACTTTCTTAAAAAGTGAAGCATGACCTTCCATATGACCTAGTCATTCCATTCTTTGGTTTCTGCCTGAGAGAATCAATAGCTTCTGTCCACATAAAGATTCATACAAGAATTTTCATAGCACATATTTATAATGACCAAGAACTAAAAACAAATGTCCACCAACACCTGAATAGAGACAGAAAATGTGGTACCTTGTACATTGCACTATATCTCAAAAACAGATAAGAGCAAATAAAAACAAACATTCAGTCTGTAAAATCAAATTAGTGGTAAGTGAGCAGTGGTAAAAACAATAAGGATCTCAATCCCTTGTTTTGTCTGTTTCCCTTACATACCGAAAAGCCCATGTTTTTTGGGAGGGAGAGTGAAGAGAAAATTACTCTAAAAAGATTCATTTGTGTGATCATGATTTGCCCTACTCCTTTGGCCTCGGGAATTTATAGGAACTGTTCTTGGAACTCAGGCAAGAAGGGAACTGGGAAGTTACTCAGAGTGGAATAGGAAAATAAGTGTTCATAATCTGATATATGTACTAGCTCACCTCCAGATTGCTCCTTCTGGTTCAGTTTTCTATGACTGAATCTTCTATTATTAACTAAGTTGTTGATTTAAAAACCCAACCAAAGGGTGGACTTTGCAAATGAAAAGTTAAAAGAATCCTGAATGATTGGAGTCTTGAATTGGTCTTCATCATTGGTCCTTTCACCAGCCTGCAACTACAGGCCATTCCTTCACTTGGTTCACCATCATGTTATGTGGAAGAAATATGTTATAATATGTGGAGATACTTAGGGACCACAGAATACTGCAATATGTTAACTGATAATTTAAAAAAAAAAACATGTCGTTCATAATTATTAGAAAAGTTCCCTCACAAATTCCTGTTCATAAACAGATAATAAATTAGAAAGTCTGGAGAGATGGTTAAAACTCGCTTGGCTGAATCCAAATCACATCTTATTTCCTAGTTCCCAATGGATACCATTTTCAATGTGATTCTAATTCCATGTTGATACATGAGTAATCCCTACTCATGGCATATTCAACTTCAGCACAGAAATAACGTGGTTCTGAGTACACAATATAATTGATAAAAATGAATTTTTATTTGAAAAGTGTGCAGAAACAATCACTGAGTACAGTTTTCAATCATAATATTCAAGCCCTGACACCACAAAATCATTGAATGCTATCTATGATTTCTGAAACTACTAGAACTTTGGTACAATAAAATAATAACCTAACAGTGTTGGTCAGGTACCATACCCTATTCGTGGGCATGTAGAACAAAAACTCCATATTTAAAGTGTTAAGTTATATTCGTAGCACTAGACAAAACAGAGATCTACATAAATAACAGACAAAACAATAAAACATGCTTTGCCTAAAAATGAAGGTAATATTACTTCAAGGTAGACTGTTGGAGTACAGTGAAGCACTTCAGAGTTATACTGGAACACCGCCTACCTTTGACACATAAAGCAGAATAACTTACTGCTCTAAAATAATGACAGATACAGTGAGTATCTTTGACAAGGGTATGGACACAAAAGCCCTATTTATACCAGGAGATTTGGACCAAGCTGTAATATACTATTTAGAATGTAAGTGGATCTCTTAAAAGAAATACAAAATGGCAGAAAAATAAATGAGATCTCATTTTTTAAATAACTTGAAATACGTTAAACATTTTCAATCAAATACACGGACTTCAAATTGACTATCCTTTTATAGCATCTAAATACGTTTACCCAAATTAGGATTTTGTCCCTGCTATATCTATTCACAAGTGGTTTAATTATGACTTTTTTTTTTTTTTACTAGTTATTAGCTTGTGCTAATAGTGTCTGTTTATGAAATGGAACATAACTTACAAACCAATTTCTTATAGATGCTTTCCTTTGAGTCTGGCATGAACACTGAGAACACAAGATTTATTAATTCCATGTGAGAAGCCACTAAGATATTAAATAACATAACTGTGGTCCCCAAATTGCTCTTTTTCTTCTAGCCGCTGTCCAAATAATAGGCTTCCTTTCAAAGAGCATTTGAAAAATTAACTTGAAAAAAGGAAAAGTAATGATAATCCTGTTATTATTTTTTAGGAACAGACACTATTTTGATGTGCCAATAGACATATGGACAGTCATTGGTTGATTAAGTGATACATTATGTTAAGAGAGACGTGATGGCTCCTACAGAATTCGCTAACGATCCTTTAAGACTAAGTCAGATGAGGGAAGTTAGCCATGACTTCCATGATCTGTCTGAAAGAAAAGGAACCAGGATAAAATTTAAATGACTCCATTCCAAATGAGATTCCTTTGTATATTTTCCCCCAAAGATGACACTCATTAAATAATCCCTCTATTATGGTACTGTTTCTGTTTGGTTTTTGTTCTATGTTAAGTTAGAAAATATCTCAACCATAGACTGTTGGTTAAAAATATATTCTGCAGAAAAATCTTTGTGGTGCCACTCCTTGAAAAATCAAATACAGAGCAATTCATGTGAAAATTATATTGATATAGACAAACCAAATATTTCCAAGTTTCCCAAATTTTTATGCCAAAAATGAAATAGTTGATCTTTAAATACTTTTTGCAACTTCATTTTAAGGTCATAAATATTTGATAGAGGGCAATAAATAATTGGTAGAAAAAACAATGAATAAATATTTTCCATGAATCTAGTAGCAAAAATTCTGTTACTATATCATTTTTTAATTTTCCTAACTAAACATCAACCTTGTAAAAAAAAGGGGGGTATGCAGTTTTTCAAAGCAGTCTCTGTATTATTCCATATTTAAGAACTCCATTTAAACAACTTTGGACTCTTATATCGCTATAGTTCTTGCTAAGCAAAGTCATCAGGAGTGGGTCTCCATCCAAATATTGTAAGGCAGTAAGTTTATAAAATTCCTTATAGGTCTAAGAATGTTTTTTTTTCTCAATTCTACTTTATGAGACGAGTATCTTTATGGATTTTAAATCATTGATACAACACTCATCTAATATTCTTTATTTATTTTTCATGTTTAAGAACTTAGCACTCCCCAGAAATAAGTTTATATCATCTTGATCAAATATCAGGAGAAAATATAGCTTATGGTGAATTCCTTGACAAATTTTCAAATATAGACAGCATTTTGGCATGTTTAAAAGTGATAAAACTTTTTTAAAAATATTCAAGTATACTAGACTTATGCTCTACAAGTTGGTAGTGCAGGGTAAAAGACAACTTTTTTTTTTACCAATTTGGCTAGTACAAGCTCCCTCTTAAACTCTCTGAGTTAGTATCTTAGGAAACCAAAAACATCAATGTTATTTTTTTGCACTTTGAATTTTAGATTATAACTCTCAAATTCTTAATAGATGAGAGTTTTCCCTCTAAGTGTTAGTGTGATACACTCTGAAGAGAACATATGTGCCCTTTCTTAAAGTGAACTGAGATGAAATGATGAACAATGTTGTTTCATGGACATGGGGTCCAGGTTTATACTATACCTAGTTATATTCAGTACCTGCCACACATAGAGCTTCTCTTTCTAGTCACTGCCTTCACTTCATTGTTGAAAATAGAGAGGAACTTCATCAAATTTGTTGATTCCCAGTGGACTCCTTCACCATTTAAATAATATTTCAACTATTATGTTTAATGCAGCCATCTCCTTTTTTATGATCAAGTAAAATTTTCTCTCTTATAAAGGAGACAAGAAAGAGCTTATTAAAGCTCTTGCCCAGTTCTTACCACCTCTGGAGAGGGTACAAAGACTAGTCCCAGAAGCATAACGAAAACAGCCATTTGGTATACATCTCTACTTTTAAACAACAGATAAAATATTTACTTTAGAAAATGCTGGTTTGAATTTTTTGCATGGTGGCAACTCACAATATGGAAATGATAGGAAATCGGCTAGCACGATGACTAGCAAGAATTTTAAAACTTACATGGAGCTTCACTAGTTGAATTCCTAGCATTAAAACATTTTCTCTGCCAATTCAAGACGTGCTACTGTTACACCAAACATTACCTTCTCACCACTATTTTTGATAATTTTTTTTCAGGGATTTTTCTTTTGTTTTCTTAAAGTCAAAGGAAGCCTTCTACCTAATGACAGTTAAGGGTCTCAGGTAATGCCCATTCATAAGAAGTGAGCTAGGGGACCAGGAAATGGTGGTAATAGTTTTCAGATTCTGATAACAACTTTGCATTCCTTGATGAAGACATCAGAAGACTTGCAGCTGTATTAATGTCTCTGTGAGACCTTCCTATAAAATGGCATTATAAAAAAAGAGCTTTGTGGTTGGTGACAAATTTGGTCACAGAGTTATCTGAGGCACTGTGTCAGAGCAATGTAAACACTGAACCATTGTAAACACTTCAGAAATGGTTCCTATGTCAGAAAGGAATTTCACATACATCTTAAAATTTCACCAAAATATGGCTTACTACAGCCTTTGGGAGAATATCAGTAATAGAGCATCTGTGGGCTAAAATTCATGCTTTTCTGTGTAAAAAGGGGTATGCAGTTTTTTAAAGCAGTCCATATACTTCTTCATCCCAGATTAATTTGAACTTATAAAATAAATTACATAGAATAGTTCTAAAATAATAAGAGAAGGAATGTCTAGTAAGTGGCTATATGTAATTTGGAGTCAGATATCAAACTTAAAAGAAAATACATTTTTAGATCAAGTATTTATTTAGAAGTAGAATATCTATTTTTTCCTAGAGTGATCATCCCATCAGGGAAAACTACAAAGGAAAAAATGTTAATGAGACACAAATAGAATGCTATTTTAAATTAATTTTCTTGTCTGTTTTAAATGTCATTCTTCTTGAGATTACTGCCCAATCACTGCTATTTTTATAGTCACAGTTCTATAATTATTGACATCATCACCCTCAGCTTCATGCTACAGCTATTAAATAACAATCTTGAAATAGACCCTGAATAAGTGCTTGTTAGACAATGACAGAATGTTGACAAAAGTAAATCAATCATATAATTTAAAAATGAATGAAAAACAAGACATATCCACAGTACAAATACCTTTAGGATGTTACAAAGGCTAGACAGTCCCTATGATGACAATGCAGGGACATCACACTGAATCCAAAGAAGAAATGGATGAAGTGACCAGAACTGTTCATGAGATTTTGCCACAGCAGTGGTCCTATTGTTTCTGCTCCCTTATTCTTCAGAAGAAAACATCTTTGATGTTAGCTAATAGCTTTCTGTGCCTCATGGCACAGGCACCAAGGTCATGAAGAGCATCACAAAGAAAATATCATGTAGGAAATACCCAACCGCAGCCCATCTTAGAACCTGGCCTTATGTGCTACAGAAACAAAGGAATTGGACACTTGATACTAGGAGTTTCATAAGAGACTAACCCCATCAAAGCTTTCAAATTCATGGCACATGTCTGGGCCTAGTCCATCCTAAGAATATTATAAATAGACAATTTTTTGGATCTGTGTTCCTAAAATGAATTCAATACCAGAGTTCAGTGTAGTTACTGGGGAGAATATAGGAAATTATGGAACTTAAGGTTTCCAATGTTTGTAACTTCACAAAAGCTATGCAGTGGGTAGAAATGAAGTTTAATTGGCAAAAATTGCATAGGATGAGGAACCAGCCTATTAAAAAAATCATATACTCATAATAAAAGAAAACTTAAAGTACAATGCCTTTGTTATTAACAAAGTTAATTGAAATAGTTAAATAGAAGTGGCTTATGCTTATCTGAAATTAAGATGAAAATTAATTTAATGTTAAGTTAGAAACCGTAAGAATAGGTCAGAGGAAAGTACTTTTGTGATCATTTTTAGAAAGAAAAGATAGTTTTATATGAAAAATTAAGTGACTAAAATTTTTGTGATATATGATATAGTTCTATCTCTGCCAAACTCAAATATAATTCAACCAAGGGCATTCTGCCATAGGCAAAGTAAAAATGAAAGCTAAATAAATTGTAATGGAGCATGAGGTATCATCAGTTTAAAATGACCATAAAATTAATCCATCATTATTCTGTAGTTATTGATCTAGAAAGTGATGCATCCACGTTTTTACACTTGATTCAAAGTCATGAGTGGACATAGACCAGAGGGGAGAATGTAATTTAGAGTCTCCAACCTTCTTGTAACATAAAGAAATGCACGACTAACTGTCATCTTTTTGTTTCATATCATTAACTTATTTTTCTAAAAATAATTTAGTTAGTTTTTCTTGACTTCATTTTAAAAGATATATTTAGTAAACAACGATCTTTAATTTCTCCATGGGACTATCACCATTTTATCACCATTACTGAGAAAAAAATGAAACGTGAAGCTGAGCACAGAATCACTTCTCAAATTTTGTTGAAATGGGAACCTCTGGAGATTCTCCTAATCCCAAGTGATAATGTCAGCCCTAACTGGCTTGAGTGAAATTTGGTTAAGTAACTCAGATATTCCCTTCCAGTTGTCCAAATGCCACACTCCCATATTTTCATTTATCTCCCAGGACATAGCACTTGTACTCTGTCATTCACACAGTTCTGTTCTTGTCTATCTGGCATTTTTTAAAGAAAATTAAAGTGACATTATTAAACAATCTCCTACATTTTAGCATAAGTCTAATATTCATCCTATCTCATTACCTTATCAGGAATTAATTCTACTACACCTTATTGGATATACATAGTAAATTTATTCTCAATGAACCATTAAGCATTCTCTGCTGTGCACCCGTTTTTAGCTAATATATTTCCATTAACCTAACATAAAACTATGAATCAGATTGTATACAATAAGCAAATCAAATGTTCAAAAAAATTCATCTTTCTTGGTTCTTCCTTTAGAAGCCTATCCCATTCTACAATGTAACAAGGTCATTTTTGCTCTAATTTAAAAACTCACAGCTATCTCTTCTTGTATGCTGTCTTATATACTCATCTTTCAAGAAAAATAAATGGGAATCCATGATGGTGAGATCACACTGGGAAATCTTTGATCTTGTTGAAAGGGGCCTCAGAGACCACTGGCCAATTCTTTGGAACACTGCTGACTATTCTGATTTCTTTAAATAGATTTTCTGGCAGGAAAAGAAAGACATGCCATAGGCACGGCTTATTCAACAACAGTGCTGTGGTTTGTTGCTGTGTTGGAAAATAACATGTGGGTGGAGCTCTTGATGATCACTTCCTACAGAGGGTTTAGCAGGCACACTTCTTCTCTGCAGGCTTCTCCTCATCTAACTTTCCAGAATTACCCCCATTGACTGTGTCAGGTACTTGTGTCTTCTCCACACACTGTTCCATACGCTTCATTATTAAGTCCAGAAGTGTCTCCACAGCTTTCTCCACATTCTGGCCTGTTGCCGCGCTTGTTTCAAAATACGGTATGCTAGCAGAAGAGATGTGACAAATATTGTTGAGAGGAAGAAAGCAGAAAAGAAACAAGATTTACAAATGAGTCACACAGGCAAATATACAATTGTAGAGAGATTTGAAATGATGATTTTGCTGGCTGAGTTGGGAAGTATCCACATATTTCTCAGTGAGTGAAAACTGATGAACTGCTTTTTAATATGGGTAAAACCCATTTTAGGGGCAAGAAAAACAATAGAGGAGGTACTCAGGAGCTTGTAAGCCAAAGAATGATCATTCCTAATTTTTATGTAGGGCATGCCTAAGAATGACCATTGTTATTATAAGATTATTAAATTTTGCTTCCCTTTCAATCAATTATCTAGCAATCTGATTAGAAACTCAGCATGCATTGAGTAGGATATTTATGTGAATAGAGTCTATATTTATTTCGAATCAAAAATTTCAAGAGACATGTACATTTTAAAGCTCTCAAGGAGAATCATTAAAAAAAATTTGGCCGATATGATAAAACTGCTTTACATTTTTTTAAATGACAAATTCTGCTATGGAAGTCAATTTATGATTGCTGAGGGCATTTTAAATTTCTTTTCTGCCCTTTAAGCTCAGCTGGGATAATGATTGCAGTATTACGTTCATGCCAGGTCTTATTCCTTAGAGTTCTGTAATCATCAATGGAGAGGCAGGAGATGTGGTATTGAAGAACATGAGTTCTGATAGCAGTCTGTCTAGGCTGAATTCAGGTTCTGCTACTTACAAGTTATGGGACCATCCATCAGTTATTTAGTCTCTCTGTGTCTCAGTGCCTCATTATAAAATGGGATAACTCTAGATCTCATACATATGGCTATGAGGGGTTAATTGAATTAAAATCTAGGAACAACTGCTGGCACTCATTAAAAATTCAGTAAGATTAGCTGCTGTTATTATATCTAATTTATTGAAAACAACAGAAATTCATTCCTCCAGAAGATCGTTTTCATTCGCACACTGCTCTCCAATCAAGGGCATTGCTCCTGACGTCAACCTCACGCCCCTGCGCTGTCATGAGTAGCAGAGCCAGGGCAGATGCCATCTCGATGTGACTGGCTTACCCATACTTGTCAGCTAGGTCCTGGGCTTGTCGTTCATTGACTTCCCTCTGGTCTGGCAGGTCTGCCTTGTTGCCAATCAATACGATATCTGGATTTTCACAATAAGCATTTGCTTGCAGTTGGCCTTGGAAAGAAAGCAGATGGAAGCAGCAAGTGAGTTATAAACAAGTGATGTCAAATGACTGCTCATGCTTTAGATGCCTAATCTAATTGTTCATCTCCTGCTTGGCTACTAGTGATATGCTATTAGCCAGTTTTCTTAACTCTTCACAGCAGTTTCCTCATCTGCAAAATGAAGATAATGCCTCCCAAATTGCAGATGGTGAAGATTACTAATAATTAGCATGAAGACCTTGTATAAACACCTATCAGTGCTCTTCTGAATCAGGGAAGTGCTCTCTGAGATGGAGATACTGCTCCCGATGTAGCAGATGTAGCACTTGTTCCTCCAGACAAAGAAGTAGACATGAGTTAGAGGGAGGGAAGGGGGGGAAGGAGGGAAGGAAGGAAGGATGGAGGGAAGGAAAGAAGGAAGGAAGGGATGAAGGAAGGAAGGAAGGAGGGAAGGAAGGAGGGAAGGAAGAAAGGAGGGAAGGAAGGAAGGAGGGAGGGGAGGAAGGAGGGAGGGAAGGAAGGAAGGAGGGAGGGGAGGAAGGAAGGAGGGAGGGGAGGAAGGAAAGAAAGAAAGAAGGAAGGAGTCTCTTAATCTCTATTTTCAAGCATTTGGGGGCTACTTCAGTGTGTGTCTCAAAGCATGCTACGCAGAACTTTCCTGAGGCCAGGGGAAGAAGAAAAAGGCTTATCCTGTGACACTGATTATTCGGATGTTAGAAATGAAAGTGTTACTAGACAAGGCAATTAATTATCTTAAATCTCAACAGCATGCCTCAAAAAGTTTTTTAAAAAGGCAAATTCTCATTTTCTTAAAAAAAAAACGATGAACAAATCTATCTCAGAAAGAATCGAATAAACTTATCTCCTTGGAATCTAATTATACCACTAAAGTTTGACTAAAGAAATGTAATGAAAAGAAATAGAGAAAGAATGGAGGAAAAACACTCATTCACTCTGAGTCAGATAGTCATACAGGCTCTGGGCTTTCGCAGTGGAGCAAAGCACTTTCCTAGATCTCACATTCTCATGGTGGAAAGATTCCAAACTACAAGTAAACAAAGAAACACAGAGTATAATGTCAGGTGGTAGTGTGATCAAATGAAATGTAGAAAGCCTAAGGGAGTACGACATAACGAAGGGTACTATTTCAGGTGAAATGGTCAGGGAAACGATCTCCTAAGAGATAAATAAGGTTTGAATAAAACCTTGAAGGAAACATGCCCTGATGGACTATCAGTTTAGCTCACTGGACACAGTCCACATACATCTGAAGGTCACTAGTTCAAGACCTGGGCACCGGGGAACCACCCAGATGAACAACTGAATGAAATGAATAAAGTACTTCTTCCTCATAGCTCTTTCTGCCTGCCTGCCTGCTCGCCTTCATTTCTGTCTGTACCTTTCCTTTAAAACAAACAAACTTGAAGGAGATGAAGGAACAAGCAATCAAGGCAGGGGGAACCAGAAGTAGGAGGTGGGATTGTGCCTTTTCTCCAGGAAGCAGTGGAGAGAAGAGACATTCAGCAGCAGGTCAGTGCACAGGCAGTGGATTAACAAAGAAATCAACACAGAACAGGGCACCGAAGGCAGGTGAAGGACTCTGGCTCTTACTCCAATAAAGACGGAAACTCCCGAAGGACGCTGAGAAGAGAATAATGTCTTTACTGTAAACAAAAAGTATCACTGTGACCACAGACAATTCTGGCAAAACTAGAAATGCCAGAGCAGCAGCAACCCTTTAGAACTGCTAGTACGTCCCTCTAGCATAGAAATTCATATTTGTAACAAAAATACAAATGAAATATTTTCTTTCATGCTCTATCAAATAAACAGTAAAGGAAAAAAAATCAAATACCACTATTCTAGGCTGATCTATATTAATATGGTTTTAATTACTGATTAGACCACTTTTAAACTTCATTTTATATCTGAGCTGCCATAGAAGTTAGAGATTTTTCTATATAGGGCTTCCTCCTACTTGAACTTTTTTTTTTAAGTATAATTTCAATATAAGTTCATTGGTTGACATAGAGCTGGTCTTCTCTGGAGCATTTTCTAACCCAATTAGTCTATTAATTAATTAATCCATTAGTTTTCCCATATGCTGGGTTACCCATTTCAGATACTGCTGTTCCCGCTCAGAAAATGCTGTTTTTCTCTTTGTCATTCCCAAATTAGATGTGATTGCTCACTCAGTTCTAAGAAGTCCTTCAATACTTATTAGACAAGTAGATTAATGACCTTTCAATCACAATCAAAAGACCTTAACTCCAGGTGATGATGAAGTAGCACAGGTTTCTAAAACATCAAAGGGTGATACAAGCCCTCTTCAGTGACCCACATAAAAGCCACCATTTTGAAGGTGACACAGGAAACACTACACTTCTTTGTGACACCCAATCCAGTTTCATCTTGTGAAGCAAACAAGGAAATAGAGCTATTGGGTCCCAAAGTGGCCAATGCAAGTGACTTGGTCCCACTTACTCATCCAGTTCCTGACATTTAAGAAGCTCTGTTGACTGGTGAGGTCAAACATTAATAAGAAACCCATGGCATCTCTGAAAAATGCAGTGGTGAGACTCCGGAATCTGCCAAGAAAGCACAGTGGATGATCGGAGAGTTAGTCTGCATACACAGGAGGGTGACAGCACAAAGTATTTCTCTTTCAAATCTGAAACTTCCATGGCATTCTTTATGGACTACTCTACAGAATGGGAGAGTGGGCAAAAAGACTGCTGAGGGGTTATGGGAGGACATCTGGTTGTGGATTTTTTAAAGACCATATCCTGGCTTTATGTCCTACAGCACTTGCATATATAGAGTTTGCAACATCCAATCACCCATTTGTTTACACAGCTCCTTGAGTTCTTTCTCTTTCTGGCTTATGAGCATTTGGTAGTCCACAATAAAAATGCAAGCCACTTTAGAATGAGGACTTCAACTTATGCTTCATTTTGTGTATCTGTGCCCAGAAGAAAGTTGGCTCATGATAACCCAAAAATGAATGCTGGTGATTACATGCAGAAAACCAGCTTGTTAGCAGCTGGAACTAGAATTCTTTTGTAGGTAAAAATAAATGTGGTGAGAAAACTGTTATAGAAGTACTTTTGGAGGGGGTGGTAAATTAGGTTTAGGCTGGTACCCATGTCTCATAAGCAAGAGGAAGGACACTGAAGAAAAAAGGAAGTGGAAGATGACGAAGAGAATCAAAGAAAGGTCAGAGAGAGTTAATTATTGGGGAGACAAAGCAAGAACACTCATCTCTAATGGAGGGTTTTGAAGAATATATTCTATCATGTTCCTGTCTCCCCCACCTCAACATTTCTGTGAAGTCGAAGATGTGGGAGCTCCACTTCAGTGGCAGCCGTGGGCAAAGCCAGAGACAGTGAACAGAGACTTGAGCAGATTTGGGTTACAAAGATAAGTGACATAGCAATGGGGCTTTAGAAAGATATAATTTGAAACGTGAAAGGGTATCTCTTCCTAACGTCAATATTCTCCTAACTTTGGCCTGCAATTTTAGCCCAGTTATAGATTTGTTTTGTTTCCTCGGGGTTCTGTTCTCTATTACTTCTCATTCTGTATACATTGACTGAGTAACTTCACATCCCTGGCTAACCTATCATGTATATGGTGAGGAACCCTGAATAAATCTAAATCCTTCCTGCTAATCTAATAAGCTGTCAAGGCTCTGCATGAAGCGATGCTTGCCCATCTATCCAGCTTCATCTCTTGCTTACCCACAGGCACAGTGTTCTTCTTTTAGCTCTTAGAAAGTTCACTCTCTCCCCTGGGCTCTCAGACATGCTGTTCTTTCTGTGGATAACCTCACCTTAATGCTTCCTTTACCTCCCATCTGTTTAGCCTGGGTAACACTCTCTCATACATTGTGTATGAGACTGCATTTAATAGTATTGAAGGAAATGTCACTTTTCCAAGCAACCTTCCAGACACCCTTATGTGGATTATGGGACGCTTGTGGTACATCTGCCTATCATCCTCTGTTTTCATTTTACTATGCTAAGGTTAAATTGCAGTTGTTTGTGATTTGTCCAAATGTCCACCCTAGATTGTAAGACCCAAGAGGAAAGGAGTCATATTTCTAACTTGCTATCCATTATGTTTTCATGGCCCCTGAAAAGAGTATCTGCTCACTGAGTATCAAGCACAGAGGCAGAAATTTTAAAAAAGGGAATAGCAAAGGATATAGAATTACTAAAGTTTGAAAATGACAAATAAGGAACAATACTTTAACAAGAAGAAAGAAGAGCTAAATTAATGACCATATATTTCTAAATCAGGATGTTTGTGGTAAGCCATAACCATGATGATTCTGAAATACCAAAAAGCATGCTCACCTTTTTTTTATAGATCTGCCTCTACAGGTTGCTAGAAGTTCAGAGATCATAGTGCTTTTAGTGAATAGTTTTCATTCTTTCAGGACTAGCTGTACTTATAGTTGTCTCCCACTCAACTCCAGTAGTGTGGCTAACTCAACTCCAACAGCCCCTCTCCTCTCTCTCCCCTTCTCCCTCTCTCTCTCCCTCTCCCTTTCCCCCAGCCCCCACCCCTTTCTCTCTCTTTTTGTGTGTGTGTGTGAGATTTTGAGAACAAGACTTTGCCTTACCCACTTCTCACTACCTTTGGCACATGACAAAGTCACTTTAAAACATACTTGTATGGATTTCAGTGGGACAAACACTTTTGCATCCACAGCAAAATGATTGGACCCTCTTCCTCTAGGGAAGGCTCATCTTCTGGGCCATTCTGCCCAGTCCCTTACTAACTCCCTTTCTTTCCAGAGTTTACTCTAGGGAAAAGGTCATTGGTTTCCAGCTTTATTCACTGACCTTATTCTTCCTAGTGACCAGAAGGGTGGGTGGGGAAAGCTAGAACCACAGAGGAAAACAGATCCCAGAGTTACACGTATTACTCTTTCTCACTGGGAACTAAGACCATACCCTGTACCCTTTAGGTTGACAAAAGGCGTATGATTCCTTTCTTCTTCATGAAGTCTCAGGCACAGGACAGAGGTGTGAGGCATTGTTTATCTTGTTGCTTGGTTACACTTGAATGATACAGAATGCAAAAATCTCAAGGAATGAATAACCTCAATGTCACTAAGACTGTCCCCAGTATTCCCCATTTCCCTCAGAGAGCAGCTGTCTTCAGGGGATAGACAAGAGAAGACTGCCATCATGCTAGGCTGACATATCATGTGCAAGGACATATGGGGACCACATTTTCTCATAGTACTTCTTCAAAAAGGAATTAAATTGGTCTATAAAACATGCATCTTTGTGACAACAAAACTGACATATGAACAGAGATTCTTGTGAGGAATGACTTCAAAAGAACCAGCAGTGTTGAAGGATGTGTGTAAATGGAATTCACAGTCAAAAAAAGCTAACAGAGAGGGCCCGGCACCTCTCTTGGCGTTTAACACCCACTGAAAGTGAGAACGTTTTGGATGCATTTCAAAAACTGAAGTGTTTACATGCACAAACATTCTGAGACATGTCGTGCAGAATTTGGAGGTATGTGTCTTCTAAATATCTTCTCTGCCAATGTATTGCCAATTTTTTTTAAATTAATCTAATATTGGAAAGCTTCAGCAGCTTGGGGGCATTAGCACTTTGAAAACTTGAATCCCAATGAAATCAATTCTCATTAATAATGGAATGGCTCCTCTGACTGGGAGCAATCCACACTACTGACTACTTAATACCTCTTATTTGGATATTGTATCAGAGACAATGCTAAAAAAACAGGAAAAGTACTCTTTCCTTACAAAGCTGGCAATTTTGTTTGAGGTGATAAGGCCACCAGTGAATCAATGAGTATTAGTTAGAGACAAAAATTAAAGTTCTGTCATATTATGAGATGGTGTGTAATTAATTAATTTAAGGGATGGTAGAACAGTGTTGTCAGAGTATAGAAGAAAGAGGGCATTTGTTTTTGCTGTGGTGTTCATAATAGCCGCACGGAGAAGATGGAATATGAGCCAGGTCTGGTGAAAAGATCTGGTCAGGGAGGAAGGAAAGAGAATACAATATTTTACATGGGGCAATGGTGTGATCAAAATCCTAGAGAACAAAGCCAGCTAAATGGTCTGAGACAGAGAGATTGTCGAAGAATGAAAATTGCTGAAAAAGATAGAACCCCCTTTGCTTCGACTTCCTCTTCAAGCAGCACTTCTAATGATTTGAATTTGCCAGAAAGTACATAGATAAAACATTGACAAGAAACTTCATAAAGTTTTTTGAAAATATGACTTCTGAAATATACACACTAAATACTTAACACTAGTGGAAGTTAATTAATTATAAACAATTTATTTTTATTTCCATACAAATGACTACTTTAAAGTCAGGGGAAGAATTGCATGGAATCTTATTTTCAAGTTTACATACAACATTCCCCTTAAAATTAGTTTCTCTAAGCTACTTGTAGCTAGAAAGAAAGTAATTTAGTATTACCGCTCTTGTCCTGCAGTGTCCCAAAGCTGAAGATGCACCTTAAATGCTTTCCCTGAAGATCCATTTGGTCCCTGTGTGTTATAAACCTGAAAGATACAATTTTTGTCAGTTGATACTGCTTTGGATTTTGCCAACATTCACATTCTCTGGGTTCCGTCAGCATGTTTTTTCTCAATTACTATAATCAAAGTTCATAGTGCAGAATAAATATTTGCTCTGTTTTTTTTTTTTTTTTTTTTTCCGGAAGTATCACATATACTCTCACTTTTAAATGTCAAGTACAAGTCTGATTTTCAACACAATTTAGGCATACTGCAAACTTAAATTAGACACCTTCTGTCGTTTCCTCTTGGAGGCAGCACACATTAGATTTAGGACTCAAGTTCTAGGTTCAAATATCTCAACTCTTCTCTTCACTTCTTTGAGTCTTATTACCTTATTTGTAAATGGAGACATGCAATCTCTTTCTACTTTACAGAGCTACTACAAATTTAAATGAAATAACAGATGCGATATTAACAACAGTAAAGTGTTTCACAAACACCTGCACATATTTTTACTGTGAATCGGACTTACAACATGACTTAACCATGAAACATGCCCAGATTTTCTCAAGTTTACACAAGATATTTCAAGTCTTCTTTTACCAGACATTGTGTCAATGGATCTTTTTAAAATATTATGATCTATTGATATTTTATTTAAGCATAATAACAATTTTAATATTAATCAGTTCCCCGAAGTACGGTCTAGCAAGAAATGTTTCAAAAGGAAAACTTTGCAAGGATGTATCCCTGGAAGGGGGGGCACTTCGAGGGAAGAGGAAGAACTTGGAAGGGCTGGAAGTAAATTTGCTAAGACTACATGACAAGGTATTAACTTCCAAATAAGGTGCAGGACATTATCAAGATTCAATGTCTCAAGCACCACTTCCTTTGTTTAGTTTTCTTCCCCAGTTCCTAGAGAACGTGTAGATCTGTGACAGCAACCGGAAGCCACAGCCATCTTGGCAATCAGGCATACCTTGGGTGGCAGTGAATCTGGTTAAGCTCATGTGCCTATGTTACACGTCTCACATGTCACAATATGCTTATTCCTGTCATTAGTGTCTAGCATAGGAGAAGGAAGTGGTTGTGATTCTCACTTAAACTCCCTTATCTTAGAAAATAGCATGGATGTGTCTCACATTCTGTTCATAATAAGCCAGTGATTGATGGCTGAGTCTCCACATAAATAAAAAATGCAGCAAGAATTTACAAAGCTCATGTTCAAGCTATTTAATCTCCTTCTTAAGAACAGGGCAATGAACTCTTTTTTTTTTTTTCTTTTATTGAAGAACTTAACTCAGATCAAGAATAAATGCTTTTAGATCCTGAATCATTTACATGTTGAAAGATCCCAGTAGACTTCATCAGAAACACACTCTAAGCCCCCAAATGAGTAATTTTCAGTTGATCTCTATACTCCTGGAGACAAGCTGTAGTCCCACTCAATTTGTTTCTAAACAAAATGTTATTTATAATTGAGAAACTAAGAAACAATATTCTAAAGCGAATTAAAGTGGCAGGTTTGAGGAACTGCATGTGAAAATGCAGACACTGTGCACTGCGATCAGCTCAGCTTCTTAATTCTTATTTTACACGAGAGAACAGCAGCAAGGGAGCAGTAGTGTTAGAAACTCACCACACGCTTTTCCCGAAAGTCTATTCCTACAGTTGTGATGAATTTGGGATTGAATTTATTGTCTGTGTATCTATAAAGAAACGTCGTCTTGCCCACTCCTGAATCTCCAAGGGCCAGGAGTTTGATCAGATAATCATAGTCCCCATCGGTCATAGTGATGATCTTGATAGGCCTGTACAGGAGAGGGAAAATAGCATGCTATGACTAAAATTGGTTTTCTTTGTTTTCCATCAAAACACAACAAAAATTTAGCTTTCCAGGTTAAAAAGTGTGAATGTCCCCTATTCAACCAAATTCTGAGTTAACACGTTCAGAGCGCTTCAGAGTGAATACACCTCTATTACTTCACATCGTAAGACTTTTTACATCGTATTCGTTAATACAGAACACAAAGTGACATGCTACCTATAATAGTCATTAACACAGCAGTGGTAGAGCTTAAAGAGCCATAGTTTTTCCACTTTAAAATCAGGGCTGTTTGGGAGAAGAGGTCCTGATGACAGGAAAGGAGAGAATCATGAGAACAAAACAGTTTGCTCAAGGTGATGCAGGTGTGCAAGAGAGGGAGACTGAAATTACCTCATGGTAATGCTAGGTCGCAAGTCAGCCATGAGCTGGGAAGAGGCGGGGAAGGGAACAGAGGCAGTCTTCCAGTCAAAAGGCAGCAGACCATGAGTGTCGCCAATCTGAAGTCCTCCCATCAGTTTAAAAGGGGAACCACTAACAGACCAATCCCCTATCCAGGAGGTAAGAGGATAAGGGCTACCAGATTCCTTAAAAACCTCAGCAGGAGCTCCTCTGGCCTGCTCCCCTCTTGGAGGATGGCCCGCCCTTATCCTATCTCTTACAGGGCATACTGTCTTCAATAAATCTCATTTGATTTTGCTGTCATCTGACTGTGCTGACTTCTTTGTCCCCAAGTGAGTGGGCACCATGCAATCTTCTCTCAGACTCACAAGAACCCTAGAGAGAAACCCCAAGATTCTCGCAGTAGCAGTAATAGGAGAGAAAAGCCTAGGGAAATATTTTGCATCTAATTATTCAGGATCAGCTTTCTGTTACATGCCTACAAAATATCCCTTTTTAATTTAAAAAAATTAACAACTGGTATGACAACCTTTAAAAACATTGATTTGAAATCATCTCAAAAGCCAATGTTTAAAAATCTTCTGTTTTTAAATACCAAAGCCTCTGTTCCTCACTGGAAAATCTGCTACATTTGGCAAATCTGTTGAATATTTTCCAGGCCTGGAAAATGTGCAAGAGGTTTTAAAGGCTGTTTCAGAACCTTGGTGATCATCGGCTGGCTGCTTAAATATGAGATAAAGTTGGGAGATACGTGACTCCCTAGAAAAATAAAAAGATTCGAGTCAAAGGTACATCAGATACTTTTAAATTTTGCTTCAAGTGAGCTCTGTATTTCTGCAATATTTTTGTGGCAGTGCTAAGAAAGGCTAAGTCTTAAGCAAATCTAGTTTCAATATCTTCAGTATATAGCATCAGACCCCAAGGTAAATTTCAAAAACACGTAATTCCTAATCTAGTTTCCGACAAGCATGTATACACTTAAATGTTAGATAAGGTTGCAAGAAAATACAACCTAATTTTACAAGATGGAACATGATTGATAAATGAGTGATGCACTCGTGCTGTTAGCGCAGATAGAGCAGTCTTTTTCATGGGCTTCAGTAGTCCGAAAATATGTTGTAGAGAAAGATGAACTTGCATTTAACCTTTAGCATAAGGAAGACATAAACTGGAGAAAGTTACAGGACCATTGCATTCCCACTTGTGGAATAAAACGCACAATTGCCAGCAACATGACTTACTATGCCCATAGATCTCTGCCTGATCTTCAGCCAATTTGTTCTCTGTTGTTTGTACATAAACCAGCCTGGGGTGATACTGGAGTTGCCTCCCAGCCAGGCACTAATCCAGAAGGAACCTCTGGCTAACACAGATCAATTCCATTGTGGTTAGGTCAACATATCATTTTAAATGGGACAGCACTGTTTTTTTCATATTTCCCAACCATTCCATTGTTTTCATATCAGTGTCAAATTTTGCCCCTCTTTAACAAACGAGGACCATCATTATTGCGGGACAGAAGGGGAAGTTGCGTTGCCTGGGCTCAGTCTGCTAAGAGAGCCCAAAGGCAGTTGCTCCTTTCACCCTGCATTACAGACAGCCCTGGCCAGTGCTGACTGTGGCAGGAAGATGATTCCCCAGCCCCGCATGTGTCTGCTTCTTGAAAGGGAACAGCACGCTGCAGAGGGGTTGAGCCAGACGGGTTAAGTTATCTCTAGCACTGTCGGTACCGGGCATTTCTGGCACTGGAGGGTTAAAGTGGTATGAGTTTTATGGCAGGTCATTTAGAGCGGAGCTTTTAGGGGTGCCAAATTTGGTTTCTGCCTAAGGTGTCAATATTACTTGCACCAGCTCTGGCCATTTGTAGGAAGTTTCACCAGACCACACGTCGTTACCATGCGATCACTGATAGGCATCACACAGCACTTACTTGTTGCTGGCCTGGCTACTCTGTTCCTGCTCGGATTGCTCTGCCTCCTCCCCTCCCCTTAGTCGCCAGCACATAACCCCGCGCTTTATTTTTCATCCCAATGCCCTATTTTTGTCTGAGGGAATATGATCAGCCTAACTGTGGTCCACACTGAAAGGCAGTGGGTATGTGGCATTTAACACAAATTCCGCTCAAAACATTAAAGCTGGCACCATAGAAACCTTTATTTTGTGTCTCCAATAGACTAAAGAAACTGACGTTAAACTAGACATGAGATCACTTTACAGTAAGCTTTTTCAACAATGAATTTCATGTTTCATTTTTATGTTACCCCTCAGCAATACATATCACACAGTTATATACGCTAGTGCATTTTGTTTGTTTACTCTTTTGTTACCACCAATTTGCTGAGTCCAAAAATCATAGGCTCTCCATCCTTGGCACAGTGAATACAACACCACAGAGAAAAGGAAAAGCCTTGACACAGTTTCTTCTCCAAGAACCGGGTTAAAAACTGATCTGGAAAAGATCAAAAAGCTGACAAGTTTTGCCATGTTGTTTATTCCTGCACTGTGATGAGTGGTCTTGTCAGTTCTCCATTCTCTGAATGTAAAAGGGAAGAGGAGGTCAGAAGACTGCCGTTTCAGGAAATGTGCCTGACTTGCCACCTTTATCACTGTGTCACAAGTCCTGCCACAGGAGTCAGGAGGCCTTTTAGACAAAGAAGCGAACATGTCATCCCCAGAGCCCTTCATGGAAAGGTACAGGGCTGGGAAGAGAAAGAAAAAGAATTCAAATCAGTAACACCCAGGAGGCTCCATTTAATGAGGAATCTAGAGACCAAAGATATTCCAGGGACCACCCTCCTCCCCTAAGCGGAAATCAAAACATATATCACCTAATTCTATGTACCTAAGGCTCCTGGAACATTAAAAAAATTTTTTAAGAGAGGAAGGAAGGGAGAAGAGGAAGAAGCATCTTGAAAAAAGGAAGGTAGGAAAAGGGGGAGGAGGAAACACCATCATTTGTTTGTTTATTTTGGTTGCTCCCTCCACCCTGGTCCTTGGGCTTTACATGGCCCATGTCCGTACCACAGACACCCCCAAGCCACCAGGGAGCACCAGCACCTCCTTTACTTGTCTTTAATGTTCAGAACCCAAATCTGTTTTGTAACAAGTAGCTACAAACCCAGACCCAAGACTCAAGACGTAAGGGCTGTTGTTACAAAAAGTCCACCCAAACCATGAGGCGAGCAGTCTGCACAGAGCAATCTGACTGTGCCCAGGACTGAATCCTCGTAACTAGTTGTTGAATAAACTCTTTATTAATAAGTGTTGCATTTTCAGGCATCATTTTACTTCATTTATCAAATGTTAAAGGTAGAAGGAAATCTAAGAAATCATTTAACAGATGAGAAAAGTCATGCAGTTAAAGCTATGTGACTTGTGGGGCGATAGTTTTTAGTGAAGAAAATCCAAGAATACTGTTCAGTACAATTTGGATTGAAAAGTGGGTTAGATAGGTAGAAAGTAGAAATATTTTCATTCTGAGGGGGAGGAAGTTTTCTCAGGGAATTAACAGGAAAGTGATCTTCAGGAATATCTTAATCACGGTTTCCTAGAGCTTCTGCACACACCCCCCAACCAGGTTTCATTTTTGCCCAAAGTAAATTCCATCAGTTTAGAGGCTTAACCCTTGTGCAGTGGTGTGTCCACAGAGCTAGCACAGTGGCCAACATAAGAGTCGAAGCCCAGTGTATACACACACACTGAGGCTTTATAGCTAAGCTTCTCAGAGTCATACAAAATGTCCTGATGAATGAGATTAATCATTGAGCAATCTGTGGAAGTGGTTTCCCTCCCAGCTCTGGACTTATTCTCCTTCCTTCCTCATCTGTGTAGTGAACATTTAGATTAAATGGGCACTACGGTTTTCCTTTCCAAAGCTGGCTTCATGAGTTCATTTTTCTATTTTAAGTTGTACCCAAGTATAAGAACCCCAAAATAGATTATTTATTTCTTCAAAAGACCAGCTTCAAATAACCCAGGAAAAGAGAAAGTACAGAGGGGCTCTCATTTTTGATGGCAGAGAGCAAAGTTGTCAGTTGAAGTCAGGACTCCACTGGGAAAGCATTCATTTCCTCTTCTAACCCATACTCACTGGTACCTCTAACTTTGCATTATATTTTGCATGACTTTGGAGATGAACTCTGCCTTTCTCCAAGTGGGGAACTTCTCACATGCTGCAACTACGAATGGATGATTACTATGCAGATGGAATCACCCATGCAAATCTTAGTGCTCTTTGCTAGTTCTCCAGCCAAGAATATCATGACAAATGTGACTACCTTATTGAAGAAATACCATCTTAACATTCTTAGGTCACTCTGGAAAGCTTCAAATAGGAGAGAAAGTAATAGTGGTATTATTTTGCATTCCATGTAGATGGTTTCTATAAAGCAAAATTATCAAACATAAAATGGTCAAATGCTGAATATTTCCTCATTTTTCTTTATCTGATTAGTTTGTGCTGGGCTTCGGTAGGTACATTTTAAGGTCTGGGATACTCAGAGTAAGCACTTCATTGTCTCAGGTGATAGCCTGAGGGTGGATCTCATTAACTGACCTTCAAGTACTGCTCCCATAATAATCACACTCAAGTCCTGGAGGTTAGGGTTAAATTACAGATGGCAGAACGACTACTCTCAGGACATGCAGCCTGTGCAACAGTAGAACAGAAGGCATATTCCAGAGGGAAGAAAGAAAGTGTACATTAAAACAATGTTTTAAGTGTATTCGATCCCATTTTCTTCTTTTAAGAAGGTTTATTGCAGTTCATTTTTATTTCAATTATTTTCAAAGGCTAGTTAGAATTAGTAGGGTGTGAGCCAATATGGAAGATGCTAAGCAAATTGCAAATATAAATCATTATCAACTTGATTGAACAACTTTTAACTCAAGCTGACATTTGGTCAGTGTATCTATTGTAACAGTCAAATCTAATTAAAAAAACAGAAATATGAATTTTGTTTCATTTTGTGACCAAGGAATCGAATATAATAAAGATAAACCAAGAATTTATTGCGCTCTGAAGTTTTGATTACTTATCTTGAAAGTGAAGGGTAAAAACCAGAATACAAGTCAGCTTTCAATTGATTTTCGCAGATAAGCTACATTATCATTATTCTCACATATTAAACTTACTTGTAGACCAGTGAATATTTTCTCTGCATTTTTTCCTAAAGTAACTGTTTTTTTCCCTTTGATTTAATTTTATGGTAGCTTTCTAAACTATATGAATTTTTTCTTTTTTCTTACTTTAAAAAACAAATTATGGGAAATCTCAAACTCATACAAAATTTGATGGGATAGTAGAGTGTACCACCATTCATCATCTGCTTAATTTCTGCATGACCATACGTGGTCATTCTTATTGACCCCCCAATACTCCCTCCACCAGATTATTTTGAGCAAATACTAGGCATTATAACATATTTTCATAATTAATTCAAACTCATCTCTAAAGAATTCTTAACTTAGCATTATTGAGATTGTAAACAACTATAGAAAAGATTGCCAAACATTTGACTTTTTCAGTATTTGATAGGTCAGAAATCATATATTATGATAGAAAACCTTTCCTTGACCCTGAGGCAAGAGACCATCGGCCAGAGGTTGTACTCCCTGTGGAAGTGACCAAGGGCAGGCAAACGTATGTTCCTTCCCCTGCAGCTGTAACCGCTGATCAGACAGGTAGCCATACCTTGCAGCTGTACCAAGGGGATACAACTCTTTCCCAGGTTATAAAAGAAGCTCCCCTAGACCCCCTGGCTGCTCAGCTTTGGGTAAAGATGACCCTGAGCCAGCACCAGTGCTTGCGATAAAGTGTTTTTTCTCCACCTTCGAGTAGCTGGTTGTCAGTCTTCTCGCTGTCTGGAGGCCTTGCCATAGCAGTATCAACACCGCTTAACCTGTAATTCTCTTACGATGGTCAAAGTTAAGCATGTTTTCACATGTTTAAGGGCTGTTTGAATTTCATTTTCTGAGAACAGATGGCTCATATCTTGTCCATTTAAAAAAAAAATGGTTTTATCTGTTGGATTTTTAGAAGCTATTTTTATGTTAGGGATACCAAAACTTTGTTATTTAATTTGTAAATACTTTTCCCATTTGTCTCTTCACTTTGCTTGTGGTGTTACGCCACCTAAAGGATTTTTTATAGTTGTTCAGCTTCTGACTCACAAATCAGATTCCAAGTCATAACTAGGAAGATTTTCCCACCCCAACGTACACAGGAAATCATTCATGTATTCTGGTACTCAGATGGTTTCAGTTTTACACTGAAATCCCTAACACATCTGGAACTTAGAATGTATATTATGAAGAATTCTCCCAAATGTGTGATTTTCTATTTGTTCTACACAGTTTACGCAGAAATTCGTGTCTTCATCATTGATATGAGATGCCATACAGTAAAACTCCAATAACATTGGGTCTATTTCTGGATTTTTCTCTTCTGTTCCACTGGTCTCATTGTTTCTTTGTGAAACACAATTTTAAATATGATTCCTAAAATATTTACTACTTGAAAGGGTTAGTCCTTTCTCATTATTTAAAAGTCCAAAAACATGTCTTTCTATTTCAACTTTTAGAATTGCTTTATGGTTTTCCTCATTCAGGTTTTGGATCATTTTGTTAAATTTTGACCTAAATTGTATTTTCTTTATTTGCTCTTCTAATTAGGTATTCATAGGTCATCTTCTGCTTGTCATTATTTTGTTGTTTGTATGAAATTATTGAACTTTGTATATTGGTTTTATCACCCAATACTTTGTCAAATTTTCTTACTATCAGTGTTTTTTTCAGTTCACTGTTTTGAATTCTCAAGACATGTAATAGTATTCTTCATTAACAGGTATAGTTTCAGTGTTTCCTTTCAAATTCTTATACTTGTATTTGTTTTTCCTCCTCTACTTTCACCAGGCCTTTTTGATAAAGTGTAAAGAGCAAGAGAGTGTATTCACCCTTGTTCCTGATTTTAGCTAGAAATTTTCTAGTGTTTTCCATGGAATAAGATACAGGCTGCTTTTAACAAATGGATGCTGAACTTGTAAATTATCCTTTCTTCTTCTAAGGAGATGATCTTCTTATCTTCCTTTAACTTGGCTTTCCTAGCAGATTAATTTATGTAGTAACAGCTTCTAAAAATTTTTTTTACTTGTTCATAATGTATTATTTTTTCAATGAACTGTTAGCTTCTGTTTCTTATATTCAAATTTTTTCAGCAGTATTAAGATTTGTCTTGCTATTGAAACAGTCTTTGATTTTGATCATCACTTATTTAAAAGAATAGGACAATTGGACTTCTTTTTTCTGTACACTGGAGTAGTGTAAGTATTAGTGAGATTATCCAAACCTTAAATGTGTGAAAAAATTTCTGTGTGAAACCCTTTCATCCTGATGGTTTTGTATGTTGTTTTTATGTTTTGTTTCGTGTTTTAATTTCTTCTTTGGTAATTGGTCCATTTAATCCTGTCTCCATGTGGGGCAATATTACAAAGCTGTAATACTGCAGTGCAGCCATTAAAATGCATTTTTATGGAGTTGTACAAACTGCTCTTATATGATTTTTAAAATTCCCTCTGTTTTGATAATTTTCCACTTGACGTGTTAATTCTGTATAGTTCTACTTATTTGTAGAAGCCTTTAGAAAACCAGTGAAACTACTAGTCTTCTTACTTGAAGAGTTTAATTTCCACAATCTAGCCCAGTCATCCTTTCTGTTATCATTAATGTTTCCTTTAAAATGTTCTCTCTACTCTCATTCTTTCCATTCTAAATTCAATCATATCCACAACTTGCTTGTTAATGAGTTCTTCCACTTAAGGTCCTCAATTTTATTTTAGTTTCTGTGCACCCATGTGGGACGTGGGATCTAGTTCGAGGAAACTTTGCAGTTCTGGACTAAAAGTTGCTAACACCATCAAGGAGCTTTCCATTTTTGCTGAGACTCCTGCAGCTGCCAATAACCCTCAGTCAGGCCCTCAGGGTCAGGACAGGGCAGCTCCCTGATCCAAGACATTTTTAGCTGAATTGAAAGAGCCATAGCATTTTATTTACTGATATCGATCCATTCAAGTCAATCCTTTTCATGTGTTTCTCCACTACGGGATCACTGCAGCTCAGCAGGAGCCAGCCATGCACAAAGCTGTTCCTCCCCAGTCTGCACGCTATTGACCAGTCTTCTAAAGATGATCTTTCTGAGAAGGACAGGAGAGCAAAGGCCTAGTGCTACCCCTGGAGCTCTAAAGTAGCCAACGATAGCAAGCAAACTGCTAACTGTGCTTAAAAACACTGCTTAGCAGACATGACACACGTCTCAACGCTGCTTAAAGCTGTTTAGGCTTTGACTTCAGATGAGTAACTGGTCAGCAGGAACAAGAGTGTTTTACAAAGCTGCTGTTTCGGACTCAAAGAAACCTCTGCTAAGACTTGTGTTTGTAGGTTGAGGTAATTGAGGTAGAATTTCAATTGCTGATAAGCTAAAATATCTTTTTTAAAAAAGAGAACTTCACAGCTTCCTTAGAAATATAAGTGGGTACAGTTCCCAAGTGTGTCCAGGGCCATGCTGCGGGCACAGGTCTAGTAACATTTCCACGCTTTGTACTGAACTGTCAGCTTGTGTTGTCCACACAGGAAAAACACCGGGGATGCAGACTCTGGTTCTTGCAAGATTTCCTGGTTTAGCGTCTCTGAATCCTAATCTAGACGTGTGCGCAGCTTGACAGGCATAGACCCCTCGACTGCTCGGTTGCACCATGGAGATCAGAGGTGCTGAGCTACGCGGGCACGTTTCTGGCATCCTCCTGCTCCACTTGAGGTCACGGTTCCTGTTTGATCTTGTCCTCTGTCACTTCATATCCATCTTTCTTTCCTGGCCCTGGTTGTGCTGACTTCAGGTTTAAAAACAACAGAAAAGCAATAGGCTTATGTGGACGGCTGGGGCCTCTCCCACACTGTGTACAATGTAATCTGACTAATAACATCTCATTTTCTGTATCTCTTTTAATGATTCTGATTTTTTGATAAAATATAATGGATTCAAAATATTAGAATGCTGAAAATCCAACTTCAGGTATATACCATTTTTCAGTGTAAAAATTATGCAATAGATGTTGGAACATCTAAGACAGTGTCATAAAAAAGATAACTATCTTATATCTGACCACCTGCATGACTTACTTCAAATGTATAAATTCTAACTTTGAAAAGGCCATTCACATGGGTAATTTAAAATGAAAAGGTTTGCTTCTAGTCTATAGTGTATTAAACCAATGAGAGAAAAATTATTTTATGATTTTGAATAAGTATCTTTTTATTAGTCTAAATTAATTTTATGGAAGGAACATCGCATCAATATGCAGTTTTAAGATGGGCACCATACTAAATCCACATCTATATATGACACATTAAGTTCATCACCATATCAGTTCTTTCTTCACTGTACAGCTGGTTCCTACTATGCTGCTGATCACCCAGTTTGAAATAAGTATCTTTATATGTCACTCTTAAAGACTTCATGAAATCTAGAAATTGTAATTTAAAACTTCATAGATACTTTTCAACAATGTAGGATTTTATGATTGTTTCTTGTCAATAAGACTTGCTCTCTGGCACTTATAGAATACACAAACTAACCTAATTTTTATAGAAATATAACAATCTTATCAAAGAAATAAATTTTTGCCTGTGAAGAAAAAATGCTACACATAGAAAAGGCAATTGCAATGAAAATAAAAACAAATCAATCTACTGAAAGGAGATATCTGAGGTAACTCAAATAAGAACAGAATAATGGTATCTATAAGTTATATTTTCTTATTAAATATAAGTGACTGCTCTATGCACTAAGTACTAAGGATTAACACATTTAATCTTTAAAGCAACCCAATAATACAATAGATTTAACTCCATCACTAGCAGGATCTAGCTGTCTTTTGTCAGAAATTATAAGGCAATCCTAAAATTCATTTGTAAATGCAAGGGACATAGAAAAGACAAAATAACCTTTCTCAAAGAACAAGATGAAAAATTCACACATCTCAATATCAAAGCTTACTACAAAGTTACCCAAATCAATACAATATGGCACTGACCTAAGGGTAGCCCTATAGATGAATGAAATAGAAGAGAAAGTCTACTAATAAACTACTACATCGATGGTCATTTGTAGTATAGAAGACCAAGATAATTCAATGGGTGAAAGCATAGTCTTTAAGAAAATGCTGTTGTAGCAGTTACATACCCACGTGCATAAAAGAGAAATTGGACAGCTGCCTTATGCCACATACAAAAAATAACAGAAAACAAGTCATAGACCTAAAATGTAAGAACTAAAGCTGTGAAACTCTTAGAAGAAAACACAGGTGTATCTATATTCAGAACCTTAGATTAGGCAATGATTTGTTAAATATGACACCAAAACAACAAGTACCAAAAATATAGATACATGGATATCATCGAAAGGAAAAACTTTCATAGTTCCAAAGACACCATGACCTAAAGTGAAAATACAACCCACAGACTGTGCAAAATATGTGCAAATCATATAGGGGACTTAAATCCAGAATCCAGACTATATAAAGAATTCTTAAAACTCAGTAATGAAAAGACAAAAAAAAAAAAAATTTAAATGAACAGAGGATTTCAATAGATGTTTCTCCAGAGATGATATAATGGCAACTAAGCACAGGAAATGATGCTTAAGACAGCATTAGTCATTAGACAAGTACAAATCAACCTCACAATGTGATGCTGCTTTCTGCCCACTAGGAAGGTTAAAATGAAAACACAGACAATAACAAGTTACAGGGGTGGGGATGTGGAGAAATGGAACTATAGTAAATGTCAAATGGTGCAGACATTTTGAAAATCGTCTGGCACAGTCTCATAAAGTTAAACATTGAGTTACCCTATGACCTAGAAATTCTACCCCAAGAGAAATGAAAACACGTCTACGCAGAACTTGCACATTAATTCTCGTAATAGTGCCAAACTAGAACCACCCAAATGTCCACCCATGGATGAATATATAAGCAAAACATGGCACGTTGAGACTGTGAAACAGAAAGAGGTACCGATGATGCTACAGATGAAACTGAGCCTTGTACACCACCTGTTCACTGATAGAAGCCAGAAGCAAAAGGGAACACCTCTGATTCTACTTACAGGAAAAGCCCATCATTGGCAAACCTATAAAGGCAAGATGTCAATTTAAAGTTTTTTCCAGGGGACGTGCAGAGGAGGAATGGGGAGTGACTGCTAAGGACTAGCATGGTGTTTTGGGAGACATTATGAAACTATTACAGATTTAGGTAGTGGAACATCTGTGCGAAGAGACTAAAAACCACTGAGTCATATCATTTAAGACTCTAGATTTTAAGATAGATGAATTATATCTCAATGAAGCTGCCGCTGAAAAAGTCAACAAAGTAAGACTATCATATTTTATTTTTTAAATAATTGATTTGATCTTGTTCCATTGGCTTGCTGCTTATTAATCCCTGCTCCAAAGGAAACCTCTTAGTAGTCAAATGTCTTGTGCATTCAAACAATAATGCCTCCTGATGAAAGGAATTTGTAGAATATATTCTGTATGCCTAATTCTCACAAGTCGTTTCTTACTTATAAAAGTATTGATTATTTGAGGAGAGTCGGGACAAACAAACTAGGGAGCAAATGTGCTCTCAGATCAGGACTGGGCAACCGAAAATCACTACCAGGAGCTTGTCGAAATACTCTAGGGGACCCAAACTCCAGTGCACATGAAACCCAGTGACCTATCAAACATCCCCTAATTGTCAGTATTCCCTGGGGCGTTTACAAATATAGCCTCTAGGTCTGAACCAGAAACTCTGCAGGCAGGTTCTGGAATGTGGAGCTGAAACATTCCTCTAAGGGACACAGAGCAAGCAGCAGTCAGGTTTGAGAACCGTGTTTCTTCTTTGTCACTATTCACCTTGTCACATGGAGCGGAAACAAATCCAGTTGAGACACGCAACTCCCTTCAGTAACTCTTTCCAGTGCAACTCTTTCCAGTGACTAAGAAAAATCCACTGTTCAAGAAAGGCGTCTGTTTATCTAATTCCATTCTGCTACAGTTTAGAGCCATTTCCTCTGTTTGATTGTTATCAGTAAAGCTTGGCTAGTAGATTCCTTCTCCTGCTGATACCGTTATTACAAAACCTAACATCCTCTCTCAGCTACACGTAATTGTCAAAATTTGCTTTCTCTGAAAATTAACAGCCCCTCACCAAACATCGTTTTACTCATCCAAATCTCATCTGTAGATGCACTGAAGATGCGGCATACATGTTTTGATTAAATAAATTAAACTTCGATATATTTTTTAAGATGTAGTCTTTGATTGGAAATTTTTTCTGCTTGACTTCATAAGTGAGTTAGAGAATATTTTTTTTAAATAAGGGAGTCATATATGTGTGTGTCTATGTACAAATGTAAACTCTTGAATGTTATAGTCTTATATTGAAATAATCTTGGTCACGTACATTACATTTCTTCTAGGACAGAAAAAACTTATGATGAAATATAGTGGATTAGGAAATATACACAAAGAGGCCATGCCTTCCTGAAACTGGGTCAGCAAGATCAGAAAATGGGTTTACCTAACTTAATTATTCTCAAAATTGGCTGATTTTCAAACTCCCTGACACCCAGGCCATACTCCCCAACTAAGTAAATCTGAATCCTGATGCTGATGCTGAGACAAAAGCAGTATTTTTAGTACTCTCTAGATAATTCCAATGTGCAACCAAGTTTGAGGACCACTGTCCTACAAGCCCAGAGACTCTGGCTGCTGATCAGCGCTTCCCCCTTGGTTGAGCTGGAGGTAACTTCTCGTTTACACTGTAGCTAATAGGAGGGAAGAGTGTATCATACTCATTAAGACGTATCTTTTCCCAGTGTTGGGAAGATGATTCTTTCCCACCTTAAGCACTTACTTGCCTCAATGAGCCAACCAGTACCAATCTCAAGACAGCTTCTTTCCCTCATCATGACAAGGGTGTCCCATCCTCTGAGGGCACTCAAGCCACCTCACTCCTCTGTAGAGTTATGTGATATATGAAAGGATTTTAAAATGTGTGTGTATATACATATACATGTACATATATATAAATTAAAGCTTCTGTTGCTAAAGAAAAATGATATGGCTTTAAGATAAAGAAATACTCATTTAAGAAGAGGTTTTACAAAATTATGAGACATTAATTCAAATAATCTTGCAAATTGGATTCATTTTATAGCTGGCTGCTGCTTTGAGGAAGTCATGCCAAACTTCCATGGCTTTGCTTCATTATCTGAGAAGGGAAATTTTAAGCAAAATATCTTCCCCCCAATTCTGCCACTCTGAGATGGGAGGAAACTAAATTCGATAACATCTATGGATCCACAGGCAAATATCTATGACAATAAGATGAGTGTCATATTACTGTAATTTTCTCGCTAAAACATAATTCTAGGTAACTCAGAGTCATTTAATTCCAAGAATAAGAAAAAATTTAAAAAACCAAGACCTCTTTAGGAAAAGAATGTTGGCTGACCCTTGTTTTAGTTGATATTTAACAGGAAGCTTTTTATGAGCTTATGAAATGTAATGAAAGAGAGATTATTTCTACAAAGAATGGAGTAAGTCCAAATAAAGTGCTTATTCATCTCACAGTTGTTCTTTCTACATGATTTAGGACTTACTTAATTGAAATTTCAAAATTGGACTTTTATTTCAATACCTGTGATATGAAGCTGACAAAGAAAATAAAGAAGACTCCTGGTTCTTAACCCTAATGTGGATGGGGTGAAAATGATCAAAAGGCTTTTCATCTGATAACTTATTTGAAAGGAGGTTGGCACCAGAAAATCTAGTCTGACTCCCTGAAACCTTATGATAGTTGCTCAGAGCAGAGAGAAAAACTCATAAAGGGATGCCCAGTTGGGAGCAGAAAAAAAAATTAATCAAGAGGGCTCACGGAGGAGGTGAGAGATGAGCTGGAGTTTGATGGGAAAAGGAGAGCGAGCGCTCACTGGCCCTGGAGGGAGAGCATGTTCAACCGTCACTGGCTACAGGGACGTTAGTGTGAATGAAAGCAGACGTGTTCTGAGGGTCTTGGCAGAAGAGGCTGGATGGGCAGGATCAAGTGTTGCCTGTGACATAATAGCAAGAAGTAGTTTTTAGAGACCACAGTCTGGGTTTCTAACAATTTTAGTCATTCGCCAACACTCTGGCCATGACGGGTAAATTACGATTAACCCTATTTTCTTAAGGATGTTCTCTGTAGTGTAAGTATGTAAAGTACTCCCACTCAATCACCAGGAATTTCCCTATCCCTTTTGCAGGAAAGAGAGAACCATAAAGAGCTATTTTGATCAATGATTCAAAGCAATGAAAACACAAAATAATTCTTCAATTAACAGAGGTTTATACCCTCGCATCACTTTATAACCTAAAATGAAGTCAGCAAATTTCTCTTTAAAAAGGCGATATAGATATCCCAAGAAAAAGTCATTGCTATATTTAAAAAGCTGGTTCTCCTTAATAAAGCATGAGATTATTTTAGCCACTGCCGGAGCTCTGATTAAAAACGCAATATGCCAACAATGTCTGATTGCAGTTTTAATGAGTCTATTGTTTATTTTTGGGCAGTAACCTAATCGATTGACCATGTCTTCCACTCACCAGGCATTTTCCAATATAAAACATTCATAATTTTGTCTTACAACTTTCACCCCCAGCTGTTACTGTTGAGAAAAGAAAAATCATAAGCACAAAGACATTTCTAGCTCTGCCCACCTTTTCCTGCTGTTTGGTGCATTTTAAAGTCTAATCAGAACAGGGCAGAAGCCTGCTCATCACTGCCTGTTGCAGAGTCTGCTAAGGTTCTGACCAGAGAAAGACCTAGAAGGGCCTCTGAGTTTCCCTTCTACAATACTCTTCTTTTTGGAGTTGATGAACACTTTTGGTGAGTGGTCGCTTTTGGTTGTAAAAATGTATGGCGTATTTCAAAACGTAAGTAGTTTATTGAAATTATAAAAAGTTACTATTTGGACTCTGACATTATGCATTTGTTCAAGCTTCCCTGAAACTGAGAAAGGGGCTTTCATGTGGAAACTCATGTCCCGATTGCTTCCATCCGCAGGGACTGTTCGCACTGAGAAACAATCATGACTTCGGCCAAGAAATAAACACTAAGAGTTGAAGTCTTTATACTAAGATTTGTTACAAGACAGTTCATATGAAATGAGTTTTGCCTGTGTCTTCCAGAGTTTGACGTAAAAGGAGAGAAAATTTGGTGGCAGGTTTGAAAGAATAGATTAGATTTATCTCCTGTCTACAAAATCACTCCATGGAACCCATTTGTGGCCAAGGGAAAAGATAATTAAATTTCCCACTAAAGATTTATATTTACTTTCTGATATTTTTGATGAAAAAAACAATTATCATAACTTACCACATTAAAGCAGAAATACTGAAAGGTAAATGTTAACATGTTAGTGGGGGAAAAAATCAAAATAACCTACCTGTCAGAAGGAATACAGTTGCCATAGCTGACATGTTCTAGTTTACCAAAGATCTGTGTCTCAAAGAAATTCTTGGGAATCAATCTGCTCTGCTGGCATCAAAAATACTCTTCCTCTATCATTTACAACATTTTTAAAAGAAAAATACAAATATCTTTTACTCTTGTTTGATAGATTTTCAGTAATTTTAACCATAAGGAAGGAGTTTCTTATAGTTAAAATTTTCCTGCTGAAATCAGAGCTTATTATTATAATAATATTATAATATTATTATATATTATATATTATATATAATATATTATATTATATATTATAATATATTATAATAAGAGGCAAAATTATGAATGCTGAATGCCTATATATTAAATTTCAGCAGTATAAATTCTAAGTACACAGAAGAATAAGATAGAGAAGTTTCATGTGTCTCTTACCTAAATATTTCTGTAGAATACATTAAAGTAAATATAAATATGCTCTTATCTGTGACTAGCGGAGAGCTTGTGTTTCAGAATAAAACATGTTTTATGTTTTTAGAATAAAGCTGGTTCTACCCTTTTCATGTGACTCTGCAGATAGTCTTCCAGCTCATATCTACACAATGACAAACGGGCTGATATTAAGCCAATTGTCTTTCCCCTACTTAAGCAAAGACTGGAACCCTGATGCCATATACCTTAAAACATCCAACTCCATCTAAAAGAGGTGACTTTCTCTAGGATCTAAAACAGAAACTAGTTTTATCTATTAAGGGACAAGTATGGAGTCAAAACTTTACTGATTAATTACCAATATCAGCAAATGTAACAGTTACTGTCATGGTGGATGGGTTTATATTTTCCTGAGATATACAAGTAAGTAAGACATGAGGAATGTGCATGAGAGTGCAAGCTGGAACATTTTTTCTCGAGCATAAGAGCACTTATGAGCACATTATGAGCACAAACGCACATATGCATGCACGCACACACACACGCACACAGGCACGCAGGTATCTCAAGCACGGGAAGACCACTAAGCTTGTCCATTCGCTCCTTAAAAACCAGTCTTCTGTTTAAACTGCTCTCATCAGAAGGTGTACCTGCTTTGAATATTTATGGGTTAAGCCAAAAATATATACAATTTACAATACAAATTTTATAACATATCCAAGTTTGAATCTTTCCTATATTCATAATTCAAAATAGGAGAGTGAGATCATCTTTTTATGGAGAATCTGGTGCAAGTTATCCAACACACAAAAGCTCCTCTCTGTAAGGAGTGGGTTGAGTACCATGGAAATGATACCTAGATCTGTTTACCTGGGGGAAAGGTGGTATTCATTTCCCAGATGGGCAGAAGAGACCAAAGAAGGGAGTTCCTTGATAAAGAGTGAATGAAATGTTAGGGCACTTTATACCATCAGCCTTGTTAAAGGAGCCCTGACTGATGGCTAGGCAAGGGTCTTTTGAGGTTGGATATTAAATGGAGTTCAGGGTGCTTTAAAGGAAAAAAGAGCTTCGGGACTCTATACTGTCAATGACCTCTCCCAGTCCTGCTTTTGACAAGAACGAATATAACAAATGCATTTACAGAACCTCTGTATTTAGAATATTAAGCCCAGGAGAGGGGAGGAAATGAAGGAGGAAAATGGAAACACATGTGAGATAATTTAGACACATTTGAAAAAGCTATACTAATGAGGTCGGAAATTAAAGAAAGTGTGAGTTTTATAATCGAAATTAGATTTCACCATGTACTTGCAGCACTGTGACATTTCTAAGGCAAGAACACAAATCTTCTCTCTATTCACTCATTCGCTCACCCCACCAGCATGCACGGGAACCTAGTATGTACCTGCCACATGGAGTGGGAATTAAATGAAATGGCATAAAAGGTTCCACCATACTCATCCTCCCAAGACAACTGTCACAGCTAAAGGACTCACATGGCCTCGCAGTCTCATCGCAGGCCCAGTTTCAGCCTCCACTTCAATCACCGGCACCCTTTTCACTCTCAGAAGCGTCCTCATGTGAACAAACGCTGGGCTCACTGCAACTAAGAAGAGCCTCCTAATTTGTCTTCACAAGCCCCATTCCGCCTTTGCCCATTCATTCTCCAGAGAACCAGGAGAGCGTCAATAAAAGAAGGCAAATCACACCACTGTCCTGCTTAAATATTTTCCCATGACATTCCAACAAACTGAAAATAAAACCCCAAAGCCATCATCTCCTGCTTACAAAGAACTGTGACCTGGGTGATGGTTCTCACCTATTTCTCTCCTTCTTAAAGGAGCCAGAGATTTCAGCCTGTCTCACCTACCACATCACCTAAAGTTTGCAAGGCAAGTTGTGATCAGCAGAGTGCCAAGGAAACAGAGAGACAATGTATTTTGTTGCATGGATAATGGAAAAGAATCCAAGAAAAAAATAGAACAGGGCATATTTCTATTCGTGAACTCATGAAAGCAGAGGAAAATTTGGTAGAATCCAATACATGAGGAGATAAAGTCTGAAAAAAGCCGGGGGGCAGGCAGAGGTGAGATTGTTCTAGATTAAGCCCCTATTTCTGCCTCCTGACAATGTTGTTCCTAGCTGACCCTTAAACGTGTAATTCACTATCCTAATGACCTGTATTGTAACTAGTCTCGCCCATATTTGTCGAACTCTTCAATTCTAAAAGCTGTTGTAAGCATGTTGTAAGCATGTTGTAAATAATTAACTTGGAAAAACCACCCTGCCCTTTACCAGTGGCATTGAATTAAATTGAGGATAATCTGCACTTTTTATAATACATCAAGTTTAAAGTTATGTGTCGAAATAAGATACAATAAAATGGTGAGGTATATGGGGAAGAATCAAATTGTTCAGCTACATTTTCAATCCATTACTGGGTTCCAGATGTAAAAAAAGTCACAGGCAAAAAGCTACCAAAAATCAAATGAAAGTGGTCTGAAGAAAGGGGATGAAGTGAGGTGAAAATAGGAGAAGCAAGATAATGAAAGGCCTAGGATGGACAATGGAAACTTTTACAGCTCCCAGCATGAACTCTGTGTCATTCTGAGGTTATAAAGGCTGGTCCCTCAGTCAAAAGGTGGTGTGCTAACCATGAGACATGAAGAGAACCCAGTGCATGGTAAAGCACACATGACTGTGATACTTCTGAAAAGGACAAAAATCAAGAAACTTCAGGCCAATTCATAGAATTAAAAAACACTAAAAACAAAATTTAAAACATGAAGTTGGCACGCCCTGATGGCTCAGGCATTACATCTGTGGCTGAGGGCATAGTTCACCTGAAACTCAGGAACCCAGAGTTAGAGGGAACAACTAAATAAATAAAATGCTTCTTCCTCCTGTTTCTTCCTGCCTGCCTGCCTGCCTGCCTGCCTTCATTCCTGCCTGCTAACTTCCTCTAAAGGAGAAGAGGATACAACATTAAGAAGTTGACTTCATTTCTATACTTCCTCTTCTTTCGTAGTCCTCAGGGAAAATCATGCTTATATTTTCTGTGCTGCTATCCCAGCTCTACCCTTTGGATTCTGGGCCACGACTTAATTCCAAACTACTGGCATCATTCAAACTGAAGTTTCCTGAGCGTCTTTTTATTTTATTTTTTTTAAAGCAAATCCACACTTGCCGTAGACTGCCAGGCTAGTTCTCTCTGCAATTCACTGGACCATAAAGAATTATTTCTCAGCTATTTTTGCTGAATGTTATGGTTTCAAGTTTGTTGCTGTTCTACAGATGTTTGAGTTAGATCGTCAACATTAACAGAATTTAAGATCTCATTGAATCTTTACAATCTTTGATGACATGATATCTTGCTGGCAGATTCAGTTCTTCAGATATCCCCAAACTACGAAACACAGTCTATCCTTTTTTAAAAAATAGCATGTCTACTCAGTCCAAAAAACATTTACTGAATATCAGCTCTATCCACAGACTTTCAAAAGTCCTACAAATATGGAGACAGCAAAACTGAAAAAAGAATTTAGTTTCTTCCCTCTTGCCTGAATCTGCCTCAAACTTGCTGGAAGAAATCATTATCAGGAAATGACCTTGAAACAGATACTCACATCGTGTTCTCGGCTGCAGAAACTAGAATGGTTTTGTGGTCTGTCTCTATATCATGCATTTCATAAAACATGTCCATAAAGGAAGAGAAAAAATATTTGGCATCTGCACTAACAAGATATCCATCCCTAGTGTTTTAACTCCCTTTCTCTATTTAGTCACACATCAAGACATGGATGTGATAACACACAATTTAAGCAGAAAGATGAGGTTCATTAGTAAAAGACACAGCTGCTTTTCCCCCTAAATCACAACCTGTAGTTAGGGTCCCTTCATCTCTCATTTTTTCTAAGTCCTCCACGCTCAAGTGATCCTGATCAAGTGAACCAACAAACACAAAATCCAAAAGTACCTTGCAAAGGCATTAATAGAGATGAAAGATATCAGAGCCAGAGGAATTTTACCTATTTGCTTTCTGTTTGCTTTCTCTGGTTGGTTCTTTCTAGAAGGCATTTTAGCTAAAATAGTCATCTACTGAGAAACAGGAACAGCTGTTTTGAATTTTTTCCACATTAAAAATAGGAGTTTCTGAATAGTGTTAAGAATGGTAGAAGGTCAAAATTAGTCTAGACTGGGATATGCCTCTAGCAAGATTTTAGGGTCAGACATGGGGTGAACCCCAGCTCCTTAATTACTAGTTATGTGGCCTGAATGACATACCTAACTTGGATCTCAGATCCCTCCTGTGTCAATGAGGGTGTAGAGTCAGAGAGTATATGAAGGGCAGCTGGCTTACCACTTAGCCAATGGGGAGACACTGAGGAGGTAGAGATCATTTCTTGGTATAAAGCATGAGCTGCAATCTTCGCATTTCTTTGTAATTTAGTGTTGCAAACTCTCACTAATAGCATTTTACATTTTGTGTATTAAATCTAAATAATGACAACAAAGGACTCTGATGCTAGTCAACCTGTGTTTATCTGAAACACTGATGGAGTACCCACGTCTTGTGAAGAAGAAAAGTAGCATAAACTAGAACACTTGCTCTGAAGCATTTATCATTTAAGGACTCATTTTTGAGTGACTGCCAAAATATATTGTTAAGTAAAAACTGATGTATGCATCTGTCAAATATCACTTAACTTTACATTTATAATGTAAATGGATTCTCAATATGTGTTTAGATTATTCCTAAGATAAAGAAAATCAATGGAAAGAATATTATTGGTCAAGTCCACCCCTTCAAGATTACGCTGCAATTGGCCTAGAGTATGTGTACAGAAAAAAATGTTAAAACTGTCCCAGGTGACACTAATTAAAAAAAAAAAAAACAGACCAAAAGTAGATGTAGAAAAGCACAAACAGTAATTTAGGAATAACAGAGTTGGCAAATAAAATTCAGGATACCCAGTAAAATGTGAATTTCAGATAAAACATGAATTAATTTTTAGTGCAGGTATATCCCCAAAACTGAAAATGTAACTATATGTTGTATATTTCATTGAATGATCATAAATAGTATGTTAAATTTTGTGCAAAAAAATAAAATAGGCAACAAAGAAGAATATGGGTAGACAATTGTCCAATTATACATATGCATAAAATAAAATTAGAAGATTTGCTCTGGAGAGGGAAGTAGACAGGAGTCAAGGAAGGAAAGGATACTCTGCACTGTATACTTTTTGTGTCTTTTGAATTATGAACATCATGAATGTTTTATATATTTTTAGAAAAACAATTTTTAATTTCAATTAAATACTTTTTTAACAGAAATGAAGAATCAGTATATGGAGACAAAACTAATGCGTATGGCACAATTCAAAATTGTTACAAATTTTCCCAAATAATTTCTTATACTGTGGTTTTTCAATATAGTTAGAGGTAAGTAGAATTAATATTAACAATCACTTTTTGAGTTGCCTGACTATAATTGGAATTAATTTCAGCAACCTCCTGTTGAATTGTTAGTACACTAAGTACTTTATGTATAATAGCTAAGTTAATCCTCAAAATAATCTTGGGGATTTACAAATGAAAAGGCTGAAATTTAGAAAGGTCATTAGCTTACCCAAGATCATACATCTAAACATGGGCAGGCCTGGAGTTTGATTCCACAGACTATAGCTTTTTAGACACAAAACACTGTACTGTTTTCCAGAATATGTGTTCCTAACATCAGGGAATTTGTCTTTAAGAACAAAAAAACAAAGCACAAATAAAGAGCAATGATTAAGCATTTTCAGATACTATCATCAGGTGTAAGCGCTTGTGAAATCTCACTTAACTTTACATTTAAAATGGGTGCTTAATATGTGTTTAGATCATTCCTAAATTAAAGATAATCAACGAAAAAAATACTGTTGGCCCATTACACCCTTCAAGATTATGCTGTAATTGGTCTGGAGTGTGTGTCCCGGGTACAGAGCTAGCAAGCATGCATTACGTGCTTGCATTTTGCTTGTTTTTTAAAAATGGGCTATGTGTACATAATGGAATACTACTCATCTATTAAAAAGGATGAAATCTTGCTATTTGCAACAACAGAAATGGTCCTAGAGGGAATTGTACTTAGTGATATGCCACATGAGAAAGATACACATCATATGATTTCACTCACATGTAGTATATAGAGAAACCAAACAAGTAAGTGAACCAAATGAAACAAAAACAGATTTTCAGTCTATAGGATTGAAACAATGGTTACCAGAAGAGAAAGGGGTTGGAGATGGGTAAATCAGGTAAGAGAGGTCAATTATATAGTGAAATATAGAATTGAACTATTGGTAAACTTAATGTATTATATACAGACGCCGATTTACAATGATGTTCAACTTAAATCTATATAGCGTTATGCTGTAATTTTCTTTCAATAAAAATTTTATAAAAGTAAATTTACAGGTATATTTCAATTTATGCAATGCCTGTGTAGGGACAATTGTTTAGAAATTAATTTATGTTATCATATTTGGAATAAAATTGGAAATTCTGCTTTTTAGATAAACTCTAAAGTTAAATTCTTTCTTAGAAGGGAAGATTTTTTTTCTAATATGGCTGATCTTGATTCATTACTTTTTGGCAGAGTACAAAATGAGATAATTTAGGAATATGTTCATTGTTCATCAGATTGGGAGTTTTAATACAAAATATGACTGATAGTTTATTTGTGAAGGGTATTCTGCAAAATTACATAGGCCTTATCTAGTTTAAGTTTCTAATGTGAGCCTACCTTTAAATATTATTTTTTGTTTAAAAAGTATGAGTAAACGTTTGTCAAGAAGAAGCAGAATGTCACTTAACTTCTCAATCCATGCTATTTTCATAGCTTATTAGAGAGATCAATATGTTAGAGGGTTGTTTAATTTTCTATTAGGAATGGTCTTTAAATAATTTCTTCAAAATTTATTTTAGCTCACACATTCTATACATTCCCAAGAGATCTGCCTTCTTTATACTGCAGTGTGTGGGGAGTAGGAAGAAAAGTACTATGTATTGGACATGACAATTGAAAGCTAATATTTCAAGACTTTTAAATTAACAATTGAAAAAAAATAGTTGACCAAAAGCTATTAATAAGAGAGTGCTATCCTCCTAAAGCAGCTGTAGGATTTCTGTCAGCTATTGGGATGGGAATGGTGGGAAGGCTGGTCACCATCCTCTGAGGCATGCTGAAGTTAAAGAAGCCCTGACTTCTCCATATTCAAAATTCGTACTTGTGCCATTACACATCGACTGCTCTAAGTAGCCAGCATTATGCTTCTAAAATCAGGCTTTTTAAAAATCAACTAAGGACCGAGCATTTAAAATGATGCCCCAGTGATGATGTTGACTTGGTAATGGCACTATTTGTCATGTCGCCATCTTTGTATGGCAGTATTTGTACCATCATCTGAAGAGGCTATTTATTGTCTTTTCTATTTCTTATAAAAGGGAGCTTTTTCTCTGAGAGAACAAAATTAAATAACGTGCATTAAATGCTGGATCAAAACTATCAAAGCAATAAGTAATTGAGGATTTTCTATTGTTTTCACTCCCTGGAAATAGATATTTCTGCATGCCCCAACCTTGCTATCCCCCACTATACCATGAAATTTATTAAAATTTTTACATTTCTACATACTTGATTCAGTAGATATTTTCCAGAATGCATTACATTCTGGTATGGCACTGCCAGTTGTTAATATGTATAAAAGTCATATCTTTTCCAATAAATCAAATTGCATCCATCTAATTTCATTTGCTATAGTTAATTGAATTGGGTTTCTTGTTTTCTCTTCTTAATTTAAAAAACAGGGAAACTGAATTGCTTATATCTTTTATAAACTATAATGATTTAACATTATTTTTTCATTAGTTTTATGAAGTCCTCATTTATCACCCTGTAAGTCAGTCACCTGACTTACAGAAAGAAGATATATGATTGATATACACATGAAGAGATAGAGATATATAGATACAGACAGAGCTGTAGATATTAAAATCAACATCGAAGCAAAATTCTCCTCCAGAAAAAAATAATAGGATGTGCTGAAGGTTCAGATGAATGTTAACATTTTTTATCAAAGTACATTTTAGCTCAGGTCAATATATTTTTATACATAATGTTATTGCATACTTAATGGACTATCACATGACATAAGCCTAATTTTCAAATGCATCGGGAAACCAAAACACCGTGCTTTGCCTTATTTGTTATATTTACTTTGAGGTATGTCTGTATGCAGAACTTTACATTCCTATAGAAATACTTCATAGAAAACTGAATGGCTTTAGTACCTTAGGTATTGCTATTGTCGATGTAAAAGAAAATGTGTAAAACCCATTTCGACAACACTTATGAAAGTACAATTAGAAAAAGCATCCATTATGCGCTTCATACCATAAAGTGACTCCTAGAATGTAATAATGGGAAAAATAATCTTATCTAATAAACTAATATACTTTTTAAAATCCGAGAAGAAAGGCTATTGTTTTTAATATCTTCTTTGGCTCTGTTGCTTGGCAGATCAGAGTTTAGTTTTTTGCTTAAAGGTGATAAGCATCCAAGTTTCTCTTGTTAAATCACTTTACCTCTGTATTTCTGGGCTACAGAACTCAGTTTTTGCTTGGTTTTTCATTTTTCCTTTAGCTACTTGATTTTGACTTCTAACACTAAACAACTGTCAATCCTTGGGAAGAGGTAAATACAGTTGATTCTTATTCCTGGTAGTTTTGCTCTGTAATCTCGCTATAAATACCAAGGGAGGGAATACAGTATCCTTGCTCCTGTGGGAAATACTGAGTTAAGCTCCTGTGAGCCACAGGTCACGATACTTTCAACAACTGATCAGTCTGTCTTGATTGTTTAACGTGTGTTTCTGTTTAAAGATACCTTATTTAAAAGAGACGGCTGCTTCATTCACATGGAAACGCACGGCCAACAGCGCTGTGACTCGCGTCTGAACCACCTGTGTGAAACACATGCATCCTCTTTGTAAGGCACATCATTTTTCTTGTACTTATGAACACTAGTCAGCACTTCTCAATACAAGTGGGAGGCATTTTAAGCTGAAACACTAGCACTTAAAAGGACAAAAGAAATCTTTTTAAAATGTGACACTAAACAAATTGTGAAAAGGCCATGAGGGACCCGGATCCCGGGAAAGAGAGGAGAAACAAGAGGGCCTTAAAAACGAGAGATGAACATATTTTACAATTTTACTTTTTCTTATCGCGATAAGAAATAATACTTTTTCTTAGTTCTTTTATTATATCTACTATTGTTTAGCAAGAGGAGTTCAGGAAGATTATATTTTCTTTCCAAATAGATTCCACCTTAAACCTAGAAAAATACATCAAGCTATTCGACCAGACTTTGTAATGTTAATATGTCTGAGGGGAAAGCAGCTTAATACACAGGCACTCATTTTAGCTAAAATATTAGTAAAGCCTGTAATACCAGGTTCTTAGGAGAGAACTCCTTCTAGTACTGATGATAACAAACATTATTAAAGCTGAAACAGCCACCCCCTTACAGCATAAAGACACACAAGGAGCAAAGTGGGTAGAAAGGTAGCTTGAAAGAGATACACATGAATTTGACGGAACTCATAGTAAAGCAATTAATCTATTCAGTTTGGATGTCACACACATGTAAGCAGCAGCTCTTAAATTAAGCTAATTAGTTCATACAGTGAATATTCAGTGTGGTTTTCTGTTTGCGCTTGACTTACAGCTAACACAGATTAACCCTCCTGGATCTTTCATTGAGTAAAAATCATTATGATTATTAGTAACACAGAGCTCTGCGACTCATAGCTATTTGTCATGGTTGTTGGCTAATTTAACACCTTTTTCCACAAAGTTATTTCCTGCAGAGGATATTGGTATACAGATACAACATCATGGTATACTGTGCCTTATCAGTGAGATCAGGGTTTGATTCTGGATGTCACACCCTTGTTATTTCAGAATCCACCCTGAAAACTATGACACCCCTCCCCTCCTCACTGAAGCATCTCAAGAGTATGAGATGGCCTTTGTTCTAGTTCTGAGCACTAATACTCCCCATCCTTCATTAGAATTATGGCCCTAACCCTATTTGGATGAGCAACTGACGTACAGATTCCAGTACATGCGGAACGGTTGTTCTAATGTTCATTTTGTTAATGAAATAGTTCAATCTTGCTTCTCTGAAAAGGATGAAAACTAGACAGCTAGCCTGGCAAAGTTTTGTATAATGTGAAGAAATATTTCAAAAGCAGACTTGCTAACATTTTATATTTCAGAACAGAAATCATCCTCATATTGCTTTATGCTATTTTAAAGGATTAAAATCAAGGAGATTGAACACAAGTTTAGAATGTGTCTATTTTTCTAAATAAGGCAGCTTGCTCTACTTGTTTTATACTACAATGTTAATATTAAAATCACTGTGGCATAAATGTGTATGTTGTTCTGATTGGTCGACACCATGCTAGTTGTCGATGTGTTTAATATTACCACTCATCCCTGAAGAATAAGGAGGTGAGTGTATATTCATCTATGGTGCTATTTTTAAAAATCAATTTGAGTGCAGTTTCTTTTTACAGGGAGTTAGAAGCATCTTCTTCATACAGGGCAATTTTTTGCTGCTAAAACGAAGGAATGAATTTTACTGAAAACTAAGACTATAGGTATGCTATTCCCACTAGTTTTAATAACTATCAAGGGTACATGTAACTACTTACTTTAGTGACTTCCTGAGACTCTATCACCAGAAAAGTTCTAGCCAGGTTATTTTACCTGCTGACACAGTCCTTGAGACGATGGTACAAGTAAATCTGAAAGACAGTGATTGACTTTATATACAAAGTTCTATAGTTTCTACTCATTAAAAATTATACAAATATACTAGTCCAAGATGTTTCAAAAATAATTTATCTGAAACTCACGAGTATCAGTGAATTTATTAGTTGCAGTGGCCCTCCAAACTAAAAAGAGCTTTAAATAGACATTTTTGCTCTTAAATGTAAAGATAGGGGCACACCCTGGTGGAGTAGTGGTTTGGTCCTCCGCCTCAGGCCCAGGTCCCATGCCAAGGCTATGGCGAACAACTAAATGAAACAAATAAAAGTCTCTTCCTGCCTGCCTGCCTACTTGACCGAATTTCTGCCTGCACCTTTCCTTAATTTAAAAAAAAAAAAAAAGTAAAGATAGGTGAAAATGGAGCTGCAACAGGTATCTGAAAATTTATTGCAATCTTTTGTTTTATTTCTGCTTTGGACCATGAGAAAAAAAGGAATTCTATCCTTTCTATTAATATGTTCCCATTGGTTATTTTCCACTCTGTCTTTCTTGATATTATCATGTAAGCTTTAATAGACTTGAGAATGTCCTGATAAACCACGTTATATCCAAAAAATATCTGAAAACATTATCCATATTTCTTTCTACACATAAAGCTTTATAAAAATATTTTCTGAAAATAGGTCAAGTCTTGATGTCCTTGAAATCTGCCAGAGCTACTTTCAGGGCATTTGATTAAGTGTTCTTCTAGGTCTGCAAAGAAAAATCCATAAATTCTTCTAAAATTTTAGTAATTTATCTGACCTAAGCTTTCTTTATATTGGAATAAACAAGAAACTGCTTATAAACCCTTTCTTAAAAAATATGAGTCGAACACTTCCATATCAGTTTCCTAACTTTACTGTCTTGAAATTATTGTTTGGAGATAAGCCAGGTATAGATAGAAAATCAAGAACAAATTTCCCATGATGAACTAATATTAGTCTTACTTTAGAGCTATTTCTTAAATAGTAGTATCAATTTCTGAAGTTGCCCAATCAGAAGGCAGTAATGATGTTAAGGATTATTTTTAAATTACCAAGATACAGTCAACCAAGAGATCGTTGCTGGCATGGATGTCTGAGGTTGGCCATTTAGTTTGCTGGACCTGTTTAGAGAAGCTAGTTGTTTATGAGCCCACCTCTTACAGCAGGTTCAGATTGGCTCAGAAAAAAACGTTACCATTCCTGATAGAAAAATGCTTAGACTGCTTGAACGGGTACTGTCTTTAATCTGAGGACTAACCATAGTGTCTGCCCTCTCAATGAGTCTACACACATATACTTGTCAGTTCACCCCACAAAACAGGAAACAGAGAACCTACTGTCATGGAAACGCAGTCAAGTGTTGTCGACAATAATGGTGAAAATGCCTTAAACTCAATGAAAGGCTAACTCTCTTTCTGTAGATGGATTTAAGAGACTCTACAGAAAAGACACCAAAGGCCCTTTTGAAAAAGGAATGTGACCATATTTCAGAACGAAGGATTTGACCATTTAGCTAAGCCAGGTTCTACTCTTGGAACAGGTTTTCAAGGGTAACTGCTCCAGAAATTCCAAGCCAGAGCATCAACATCCACACGGGCCATGCTAGTTAGTACTGATAAAGCTCTTTTGGCATCAAATTGTTCCCCCCAAGCCCTACTTTTAAGTCTCAAATGTCTGACAATTAGGCATGCCATTGGATTTTTGCTACATGCTATAAAGCAACTATATTTACTGGGAAGAATACTTCATTAGCTGTTCTTACTCATTAACTACTTTAGCAGAAATTAATTGATCAGAAAAACTGGCCAAGTTATTGATTTACCATCTTGGAAACTGAAAATTGATACAAAGCCCCTAGAAGGTATCAAAAAATAGAAAACTCTCTGAAATAAAGTTATGAGAGAAGTCTTTGTAACCTGTGACTTGTACTAGAAAGGAATGTCTTTTTTTCTACCTTCAAAAAATGGCAAAGTGGAAAAGTCTCAGGGAGGCACTCTGACCTCCATGATAAACTGGACGCATCATAAAACAATTTGCCCTACAGTAGCTTAGGGGGCCACAGAATTTGTGTGGCTTTATACAAAGTTGAGGTTATATGTCCTTTCTCTTAAGTGTCTGCAAAAATTAGCCTTTGTTTCTTCCTTAATCAAACTTCATGGCAAAAACAACTATTGTTAAGAATGTTAAGGATTTACTTACAGACACCACTGCTATAGAATAATTCACTTTGGAAACTCCCATTTGGAATGGATAACAAAAATATTCACTTCTTTTTTAATTACAATATCAAAATTAATTTCATATCCAGTTAAACATGGTAATTTCAAATCAATGGTAATTAAGTGATTTTAAATTACCATTAATAAAACCATAAAAATGTTCAAGATCCAATCTGCTACTCAGACTTTTCTTAATTAGCACAGGATTTTATATATGCGCCCAGTATCCATGGGTACTAGTCAGTATATCAGGTCAAGAAAAAGATTCTAAATAGACTTTAAAATCTTCTACTTTTGCCTTTGTATACTCATTTCCTTGGAGCCCTGTGGTTTAGAGAAGACCCCACTGTCACCTGGATCATTCAGTTCCATTTTGCCTTTAAATAGTTCCTGGGGCTGATTTTGGCAATTGTATTAAAAACAAAAATAAAAACAAAAACAAAACTAGACTCATAAAGATTATGGCCACGTTGAGAAAAATGTGTGCTTACTTTAACATTCTTTCATCTTTTTCCTACTTTGGTAAAGATATCATGTGACAATGTCCTGAAGTTTCAGCAAATTTTTGTATGTAAAAAAACTATTCTTAACAACAAGTCCTACCAAAAAAGTTAGAATATGCAAAACTGTGCTCATGAAAATGAAAATGACCAAACTTTTGATTGTCTTATACAATAGTCTAGACTTAAAAATGGGTGCATTCACACATATATTCTTTTGGTGATATTTTAAAGCTGAAAAAAATAGTGCTTGTTAGTCTTTAATCAGGGACTTAATACCAAGGCAAATTTTCATTTTGACAACTGTGTCATTTTGCAATGAGTCATAAATTTCATCATAAAGTATGAGGACATTTGTGTGGTGGCAATATTTGTACCTTTTTCTTCATACATATTATTATATTCGCACACATGTCCAAACACTGAAAAACAAGAGACTTGTGCCCAATATTGTCAGCATACTTAGTGAATTCTCAAGCAAGAAAAAACACACTGGCATTTTCCAAAAGAACATGAAATATGGATGAATTAATAAGGGGGATAATCTAGAAGATTCACAGTTGGATAATGGCTTAGTGAATAATGCAAGTAAGAATGATTGAGGAAAAATACTAAAGGCAACATGGTTTTAACAAGAAATCTTAACTGGGATATTTGTAGACAAGGATTATGTGGCTAACTCATAGATGTATCATTATAATATCATTTGGGATTTTTACTTTCCATCTATAATATCAGAGCACATATAAATGGACTATTAACATAAAGAAGAAGCTTTTGTGAAAGATACATTTGTTCAGAACTAAATGTCACAAACAGTACATCCATAATAAAGCTTTACACACCAAAGTCCAGAAGAAACACAGACATTTCAATTGGACACGTAGACATACAGAGTGTTCTCACACAAATTATTTAATAATCATAAGTATTTGTGATGGAGGATGAGAGGCAGTCAGTTGATTGTATAAAAATGATTATATGCTTAAGAACATATTCCCAAAACTTTTTCAAGCAGCGAATTGGAAAGTGCATTATTATGGAGATGGAGATGGAATAAGTCAGAGGAGATAAGAGAGAGGGAACAACCTTTCCTGAACTTGGTCAATCTCTGGTCATATATTTACAAGTCAATCATTTGACAATATTTTACTTACTACCGGAAATTGCAAAAGTAATTATTATTTGATAATTATTCTTTAACTCTTTTGGAGCATGAAGAAATCTTTTGTTATGCGTAGGAAGTAGATCTTGAGGTTAAAAGTTATAGCAGAACTAGAACAAAGCCACTGACTGACATGAAGATAACAGAAGCTACTGTGCTCTTAGCATTGGCTGGGTTTCAGTTATTAAAGCACAATATTATGAGCACAAATATTCAATAACTTTAAGACTCTGTTAAGTTTTCTGTTCTGCAGTACTAGAATGCATTCCTAACTATGACTTGTCAATTTTCACAAAGCTGGACTGGTAGAGCATAGGATGAGTAGTGTTATAGGAAAGGAAATATATTTAAAGTGGTTACCCCCACAAAAAGGAATAAACTAAGAACTACAGGTCTATTCAATATGTCCTACCAATTAAAAAATAATAATGATAGATACAAATATATAGATGCATAAAATTGGATACAACCTTATATTTTCCCTAAGTGTCTCCCAAAATTACATGTCATCATTTGTTAATGCAGATGCTTTAGAAAAGGAAGAAAATTATGTGTCCTATCTTAGGACTACTACTTTTCTCACTTTGCAGAGTCTCCCCCAAGATTTGATGGCATTAGGTCTTGTAGTGGTTAACAGTCACTTTCATGCCAGTCATTCCCAGTATATATTACCAGCCTGACCTCTCCTAGGACTAGATCTGGAAGTTATTTTCCTGAAAATATTTAGTTGAATGACAAGATACCCCAAATGCAGTTAAGTTTTCCTCTCCCAACTTTTTTTGTATCGTTTCTATACCTAATTTCAATTTTGGGGGGAGAGGCAGGCACCAGCCATCTATCTATGGCCTCCTTAAAATCTGTAATTGAGACTACAAAAATTTCTCCCAACACCACTCTCAATAATCATTTCTCTAATCTCACTTCTTTTCTCCAATCTTACAAACATTGAGCTAATTTCACTTTTCACGAATTTCCTATTCCTATTCATCTCTTTACAGTTTTAAGTTCTTCAAATTTATCTTCCTCTTTATTTCTATACTGCATTCAAATGACTAACTTGAACCTTATCAGGCTATACTAAAATGACCTGTTTATGTAATTCTCTAACTTTCCAGAATCTGTTCTTCAAGAGCAGGAATTGTATCTTACTCACATTTGTAATCAAAATACCAAATATGCTACTGACACATAATTGGCATTCAAAGATGTTCTTTTAATAAAAATTCAGATATACAGCAATCATACTAGAGATTACATTGCTATTAGCAGTTTTAAAATGCTACACTGATCTTTTATTGTAATATATGACATCAACTTTGACACAACTTGGCATTTTCTCTAAAGTATATGCTATCCAGATAGAATCTGTGCCCCCCACCCCAGCCCCACCCTAATGGATGTCAGTAATTCCAGGATTTCTTACTTTCATCTTTTGGATCAAGTGATCACATATAATTCCATGTTTATAGTAAAAAAAAGACTGATTAGAAAACAATGTTGAGCTATTTATTTCTCCTATTCCAATTTCTCCACACTTTTAAAAAGCATGATTCCTAAACATAAGACAAATAAAAATGTTTCTACTGGTTATAAATATATGGTACAAACAGAACATCTTTTTTTTTTTTAATGTATGGCTAATTAACATTTTTGAATTTGAACTATTCCTTTTCTCTTTTGAATTAGCGCCCTGTTCTCAAGAGGTCAAGTCAGCCTCCCAGGTGTTTGAATATTAACTATATTGATTTTAAGACTCAACACTACTACTTCAGACTCATTGTACCACACTTCAAGGCTTTACTTCACTAAAATCACCCTCATTTAAAACCTTCTAGGAAATAAAGGAGATGGAATTCTTTTCTGGTTTCTTGGGCCTCATGCACAAGCTTAAGTTAAATGTCAAGGTGAAATGCTATAAGGAGTCTGAACCAAGAAAACCACACTTGATTAGAAAAACTCTTGGGAACCAGAAAGAAGAGTGTTGTAATTCAAGAGAGATTCACCTCAGCCACCCAGTTATTATCATAGAGCTGTTTAATGAGAAACTCACATAGATTCAGAGACTTCCTCCAGCTTGCCCAGAGACAGATGCCTAGTTAGGTGGACTTTCTGGAACCAAGTTTGCAGAGCAGACCAAGCCCACCTGTTGGCTTAATTTGCCCAATTGGCAGACAAGACACACAGGACAGGGGTCCTTCCCCTTCATTTTTCATCTTACCTTCACCTTTATTTAAGTGAACTCCTTGTAATCTCCAACACAATGAGTTCTTAACAAGTATGTAAATTTCTGGGGTGAGAAGAGGGCTCTTCAATTAGGGAGGTATTCAGAAGGGGTACTAATGAGTTCATATTCTACACTTTTCTAGTAGGTAAATGAAAAAATTAAATCTAACTAGGGAGACTCAAGGAGACTGTAGAGGTCATTTTCCATACAGCCCCTGATGACCGAGTGCGGTCTCCAGAGAAAAGTAAACCCACCATTAGCCACTTGATTGTTACTGTGCAGTTGTTATCAACTAGCATCCAATTTCCAGCTGAAGATTAAAGAACAGATCATCCTCACTTTATGGTCTATTTATTCAAGTCTGTTTCATGATTTTTTAATCCTCTTATACAAGTCAGAATATTTTCTCTAATGTGATTTTTTTCTAAGGTATGTTTGACAGTGTTTTTGTTTGCTTTTTTATTGTTGCTAATCACAGCTTTTACCTCCAAGGCCTGAATGGCTACATTCGGTAATAGGTATTGTAAATCTTAGAAAATTAGGATCAAAGATTAAATCGGGGGTCGGGGGAGATAGGAGGAGAGAGTAGGACTAATAGTTTCCACATAGACTTGGCATCTATCCTTAGCTCACTTAAGGAATTAAGACATTCACAAAGGGGTTACATCCTACATTTCACAGTATTCCAGACAAAACCAGAAAACCAGAGGCCACAGTCATTCTAAGGAAGCATCTGAATCAGTATTTAGAAGTTCTTGATGGGGAAAAGGTTTCTTCTTCATTTTTAAGTCCCAAGAAGATTCCTAATTTTCTTTCCATTTTTTAAAAAATGTAATTTTGTTCTATATCTTTAGTATCTTGATATGTCTAAAAATATTTATCAAGTACATTTTGTTCATGACAATAGCATATTTTGAATAAGCCATGAGAACTAAATAAATGTCTTAATAAAATTCTCAGACTCTGAAGTCCTCAATATTATAAAAAGCCAGAGCTTGACCCCAAGGGTTCTCTGTTCTTTAATATCCTTTCTTCTGAGAGATGTCCCGGAGACCAAGTCTCTAAATAGCTTCCATAGACTCTTAATTCTCAAATTACTATATTTGTCTATGACTTCTTTCAAGTGCTGCATACTCATATACAAAAGCCCAATTTGACATCTCCACTTAGATACCTAAAATTACTTCAAAGAGCTAAATACATTTTCATTTCCTGGTTTGGAAATGACTTTGCCAGCTACTCAATATCTTCAGTACAACTCTTGGTGGCCATTTTGGATCTTCATTTCCTTCACTCCCACCCCTTACATTGTAAGTCCCATTCACTTTGCCTTCACTGTTTCCTGAATCTATTTACCTCTCTCCAGGACCACTGTTAGTACCCTGCACTACAGCACTGGTCTACTGGAATAACTGAACTGCCTTCTCCTCTACTCTGTTCACCCTATAATATGTTCTCTTCAAGGAGACCAGGGTGATCTTTGGAAAGACAGTCTCACTTGAGACTTTTACTGACAGGGAATCACAGAGTCCTCTCCCTTTCTCAGGTCACTCTCTAATTTGCACATTACATTCTTTTTCTTGATAGTACAGAAACATGAATATTTACAAATTTGTTTATTGGCTTGGGTATCCACCTCCCCAAACTAGAATGTAACTTCCAAAACATTGACTTCTAGTATCCTCAGACTTAGAGAAATACCAAGGTTTTGTAAGAATTTGTTGAAGGAATCTTCACTAGACAACACCTGAATCACACTGTCTTCTCATTTCACTCAAAATAAAAATCAAAAGCCAACACTTTGATTAGGACTTCCAAAGTTCTCTGTCCTCTAGCCCCATTGTGGTCCCTCCCTTATTCTTGCTTACTCCCTCAACTCTAGATGCACAGGATTCTTTGCTGTTTCTGGAAGTTGCTGGGCAAACACTGCTTCTTATTCCTTCCATCTGGAATACTCTTCCTTCTTGGAACTACATGGCTCACTTTTGATTTCTTTCAGACCAATATTCAAATATCACCTTCTAAGGTTTCTCAACCCACAGACACTTTGCATGCCTTCTCTGCTTTCTAGCCCCTCTCGAGTCCTTACCTCGAATGTGTCATAGATTCACCTTGCTTATCTTATTTACTGGCTATCCCCCCAGTAAAAAGTACGCTCTTCGAGACCAGGGATATTTGTCTATTTTGCTCACTTCTGTTTATACAGAACCCTAAATACTTGACACTATGAATAACTATTTGTTGAAAAAGAAACTTCTCAATAAATTGAGCAGTTGTTTCATTAAAAAGACAGATTATTCAAGAATTTTTGACTATGTGTTAGAGTTTTACTTTCATTACTGATAATCTAGACAAGTCTCCTTCATTTACAAAGGGCCTGTGAGAATTGGTTAATATTTAAAGAATGTGAATAATGATTGCAAAAGGCGTGAAACAACTTAAGTAATACTCTCAACTCCATTTATGGGGTTTATAATCAGTTTATTATGCTTAGTGATGTCGCTACTTCCTACTACCATCTACACCCAATAGTGAGTAAAAAAATCATTCCTCTTTCGCTGTCATCTTTAGAAAGTGGCATTCTTTTCCTGGGAGACCTGGGCTTGCCGTGTTTCTCCTGTAATTGTTTTCCTACACTACAATTAACTTGCTTAAGAGCTAAACCATATTGGTTAACCTGCCTTGATGAATCAACTCAAGAAACTGGATTAATTGTGAGTTGCGCTTTATGTGAATAGTTGGTCTATGTCTCATGCTCCACTGATTTGAAAGACAAAACACACACACACACACACACACACACACACACACACACACACACACACCACAAAACACAAAAACAACCAACCAGAAATTTCCCAGAGTGAGGGTGGGAAAAGAGCAGAACCACCTGGTGCTTTGGATGCAATCCACTTTTCCAGAAGAACAACTCAATAAATGAAAAGCGATCTAGAAACCAGACAATTTTCATATGAGTTGGTGTGACAAGGAGCTGAGAAGAGCAATTCTATTCTACTTTTCCTATCAGGTCAAATATTTCTGTTCGAGAGAAGGCCTGTGCAACAGCTCTGGTTTGCTCACATTTGACAGATTCCCTTTATGTCTTCTTGGCAACTGAGAACAGGCTCATCCAGTTTCATCTGAAATGTTTTGTTTTCCTTTCGAAAGCAGGGATGGCCACATTTTATGGAAGGCTAGAGTCTTACTTAGCAGAAAAGCTCATAAATACTAAACTGTCAGTCAAAATGACCCTTTTTAGGGGTCATTCATGAGAAGTCTCTCTTGCCTTCAAAAAGCTGATGCCATCCGGGTGGAGGCTTATGGTAGAAAATTATGAGATAACTGTTTAGGGGAGAATGAAGAACTGACTTACACTTCATACAACAATTTAAGACATTATAGCAGCTTGAAAATTCAGTAAATTTAAATACCTGAAGATTTATTGCTGACATCAATCTTTCCTGTTAATTTATCAAATTTAGAATTATATGGTCATATGTATTTATATATATATATACTTACACATTTATATATTTATAATATTACTGAATGTGTGAATGTGACTAAATATTAGGAATACTTTTCTTATAAACAGAACTACATCAAAATCCATAGCTATTATTACATCAAACAATAATTGGTTGCTACTAACCCTGAAACTCATGTTATTAGTTTGGACTTAATTTACTAATAAGTCATTTAAACAACTGGAATCGTCCACCCTTAATTTTAGGTCTTGAAATGAAAAACTAATATACATGTTACAGGTGTGATGGCTTTTAACCAAACACAGCTTTTTCCTAGCAATGAAGCTTGTAGGTTTTATTAATCATGTTTCCAGACAGTTCAAGAACAGTGTATTGGCTGGGAAATACTCGTCAACTAAATGATTGTAACCACCGAAAGATTACACAACGCACACACCCTTGAAGTTACCGAAACCTGGATCGGAATTCAGAAGTAACAAGAGTTGAAAACTGAAAGATGAACATTCATCACTTCTCACAGGTCTGCAGCGATTTCACTTGAGGAAGTGCAAAGAAATGTCCTATCACTGGCCGGCTTGCCTCCCTGAATTACCTCTCCTTCAATGAAACTTCAGAAACAAGATCATCATTAGTTTTTGAGATGCAAGTGGAAAGAAATAGGCATTGCTGTGCCCCTGCTCTCTCTCCCCGTCTCTAGATAATCCTAACCAGCTGTTTGCTATACAAATGCAGAACAAAGACCGGCAGCTGGAGTTTGCTGCTGCCTGGGGGCGCACCCCCGGGTCCTAGCTGCGTTCCCTGCGCTCGCCCCTCCGCAGGCCTGCGCTCCGGGTCCCCGTCTCATTTCCTTTTCCCAGAGCAGCTGCCGAGACTCCGCGGTGTGGGTGGGAACACATTCCAGCAGGAACAGCCCGGCTTCCCCTACTCACCAGCCTGCGAAGTTTCCTTTGCCAGAGGACTGGGCGTCAGGTTTCGAGGGTCCTTCCCCGCTCCCCAGCCCGCGATCCCCGGGGCTCCGGCACCAGCAACCCCACGGGATGAGCTCTACGCGGCGACGATCATGGGGTCGGCTCCTCAGTTTTCCAACCTGTGGCGCCCGATCAGTCCCCAGCCAAGCGGCAGGACTCGTAGCGCCACCCCTGAGTCGGCCGAGACGCCTCGGATCTGCAAGGGTTGTGTGAGAAGAAGGCGTGTCTCGCCACCCAACGCGGATGTGCGGAGCTCACCTCCGGCAGATCTTGCTGGTGACTAAACACACTTGACTTCGCTTTGATTCTGCACACTGCCGGGCTTCCAGCCCTGGGAGCCCACTCTTTTTTATGACTTTATTTCCCCTGCTTTCTTTGCGGTCTCTCCTTGCGAGAGCCCAGAGCATTCACTGCCGGATCTACGTCCAATGCATTCCTTCCTCCCAGGGGCTGTCTCTTTAGCTACAGAGAGAGCAAGGGATTGCAAGTGAACAGAAAAGGGTCCTGGGCAATGAAAGGGGGCATAGGAAAGAAACTATCATTTTTATAGTTAGAATCTGTTCATACACTAATCAATATACACCATCCTAAGCTTTGCCTCCCAAAGTCCCTTCAGTGATTGCTGGGTTACTAAAGAGAGGCTTTATCTACCAGATCAAAAAAATAAAAATAAAAATAACAAAAATCAGGGGCACACACATTCCTTGAGTAAATACTAAGTACCTACTAACTGACAGACCCTGTTCTAGACACTTGGATTCATCCTCCACATCCAATATGTTGGTGGACTATACTGAGGTTGCGTTTTGGATGGACTCTGACATCCCAGTTTACAGACTGATGGGAAAGATAGGGCTCCAAGTTGTCCACTTACTACGACAGCTGATTTACTCCTCTGTAAACGAGAAAAATGGCAAAGCTCCACACATACTAGTGCTTGCATTCCTGTTGGTCAACAATGAGATGACCGCTTACGTGCTCAGTATTTGACCCAATTCCTGCAAGGTAACTTAGAGATTGAATCTGGGAGGCCCTGCCATGATGAAGCAGGGGGCATCTCCAGGAAGCGCTGTGTGAGGGAGCACAGAGAGAGCTGAAACCAAATCAAATGCAAACAAACAACATGCATTGGGTCCCACAGGAATCTGTCTACTCTTTTAGGTTCTCTTTTCTGAGCCTCGATGTTCTTATTAAAAATGGGATAACAAATTGCTTCCATACAGTCATTGTGAGTAAATGATTTCATATCAACAAAGCACATAGAACAGTGCCTAGGACAGGAAAGTATATTTATATGTATATACATATATAGAGGCTACATATTTTGGTAACACTTATCTACTGCATTCTCCTAACATAAGGTATAATTCATAAAAGTTATTCTGATCTATTAGAAAAAAAATTGGGCTCAGCTTGTAGAGTTCCAAAATGTTCATGCTAGGAGTCTACATGTGGTAAAGCTACTTTGCACCCATCAATATCTAAATATATAACAAGTGTGTGTGCACAGATGTGGCTAAAGATGAAAGAAACACCCTAACAATATGCAGAATACCTATATAGCACATTAATTAATTAAAAAGGTTCTCAAAATAAAGAAACACATTCATTAATAAAATGATTCTCGGTGCTCTACAATGAGAATCTATGTTCTAAGTCTCATGTACATGCTCACTTATGTTAAGTCTAGAAGCAACTGTTTCTATATGCTGTAGCATTTACAGAGACCTTGTTTATAGATCATCTCACTTGACTTTCACAACACTGCTTTGAAATAGGCAAAACATTTAATATTTTTATCGTTCCCATTTTAAGAGTAGAGATGCTGAGGTTGAGACAGTCTCAACAATATGCCCAGAATCATAAAGATTCATAAAGCTCAACACACACACACACACACACATATATATGTATATATATATGTACATATATACACACACACTTTCCTGTGTGACACACACATACACACACACTTTCCTGTGTGACACACACACATACACACACACTTTCCTGTGTGACACACACACATACACACACACTTTCCTGTGTGAGGCACTGTCCCATGTACTTTGTTGATATGAGCTCATTTACTCACAATGACCCTACAGAAGTATTTTATTATCCCATTTTTAATAACAACATTGAGGCTCAGTAAAGAGGACCTCTTTCTTATTTTCCTAATAGAGCTGACAAATCCTGAAAAGAGCTCGTGGCGTCCATTGTGTTATGCTGTTTCCCTGCATTTTCCCAGGCATGAAAAAATCTCACATACACACATTTGTCATCACTCTTCTTGTCACCCTTACCCAGACAAGTGTGTCAGCTGCCTGTAGGAAGAATGCTCCTTGAGTCACTTACCACTTAAGTCCTGTCTTTCAGGTTCTGAGACTAAGACACCAGCGTTGTCTGGTGATGCTGTCTGTGAAGGGTTCAAGGCTCAAGGAGAGGAGAACAAACACGGTAGAAATGCTGTGGTCACTTCATGAAGACCAGAAACAGAGCAGAATAAAAGACCCTGGCACAACCAGTGAAAACAAGATGACAGCAGCTGGTGTCACAGTGAAAAAATGAATTTAAAAAATGTATATATATACTCATATATACACACAGAGACATAGATATATATACATACACATACATATATGTATGTTATACATGCCCTCCTATAGCTGGAGTTTATGCAGCACAAATTAAATAAACATAATTTCTTTCTTGAATAGGATGATCTTTCAATAAGCACAGCACTGAGGTAAACATACACGACTGTACACGGGAAACACCTAATTAAAAATGCCAAATTGATCCCGTTTCCTCACCTCTTCTCCAAACTCCTCTAACAAAAGAACAAATGTTTCCAATGTTATTCATCCATAAAGAACTAACTAAAAGGGAGAGGATATACTAAAAAAAAAAATAATGCCATGGATTTTTAAAAGACCCTAAGTCAGATGGAGGCTTGGTAAGTGATTTGGAAGAGAAGAAGATATTATGCACTACATGCCTGTAGGATAAGAAACAAGACAATTCTTCCCACATAATCCCGGGAGGCTCAGGCCTAGGAGGCAGAAATACTACCATCGAAGGAGGCCAGGTGGTTGGGTGAACACAAGTGTTTGGTTAGACGTCTGAATACAGAATGCCTGGACCCAAGTTGCCATCCCCACCACTGTGCAATCAACCAGCCGTGAGTTCCTCCATCTGCTCCATACAGCCTCCAGGAGACTGGAGGTTTATTTTCTGGAGAAAGTAAACCAGAGTAATTTGTGGTCTAACAAGATAAACTGAACACATGCATTCTTACTCTGCTCCTACAAAAGATGAATTAAAAAGACATTTACATACAAGACAGGAAAAGAATCTTTAGAAATTAAAAACATACTCAAAAAATTTTTTAAAGGACAGATGGGTTAGAAGATTAAGTTGAAAAACTGTAGGAAAATAAAACAACAGCCTACATCAATTTTAAAAATGGAATAGAAAGGGAAATTTTCTGACTAATGGGATTTCTAGAAACTTCTGGAAGAATTTTTTCTGTCCAGAAAAAGATGGGGAAATTATCATGCACACCTGAGACATATAATGTTATAATGCAATATTCCTTTAATGAAAAGTTATAAAAATAAAGAATTCTTATTAAAAAGAAAGTAAGAAAAGAAATAATGCGAATTAGTTGCAGAAATGAGGACCAAGAATTTGGGGAATCAAAGATTCAACTAACAGTACAAGAGAATACATTTTTGATTAATTACTTAATTACACAAGGATACATTATTCTGAAATATTAGGAGCCCAGGAATAAAGAGAAGAAACTAAAACATCCTCCAGAAACATAAAAGAGATCACATACAAAGGAAAATAATAAAAATTATGTTGGATTTTTTTCAAGAGTAATAATGGATCCAGAAGATTGTTTAAATGCCTCACGGAAAAATAAAATTATATTGAATTATTTAGAATTGCACATGCACACAAAATGTTAACCAAGTATGAGTAAAGATATTTTCAGATACAAGGATTAAAATACATAATTTCTGTGCTTTCTCTTAAAGAAGGGTCCCCCGATCAAGTTTATACATCAAGAAAGTTGAAACCCAAGAAAGGGAGCCCCAGCACGGGAGTCAGGAAAGTGAATTAATTCTACAGAACAGTTGTGAAGCGGGACTAGAGAGAGGAAAGTTTCCAAGAAAAAAACAAGAAGCAAAATGTTATTTGATGCGTATCTACGTTGAAAAAATTATTGATAGATCTGTGTGAGGCCTTTGCCCATAGGGAACCATGTGACTGAGGCTAGCCAATGGAATGCGGCAGCAAGGCCACGCCCACAAAATGACGTCAGGGAGGTCCGCGTTTTCCGTCTGGAACCAGTAGTATCGAGACACAAAGACTCCGAGAGAGCTGAGGCTTTAAGACACTGAAGCTCCTGCATGAACAAGATGGGGCGCTCTGATGGTTGCGTGGAACAGAAACCTCAGCTGCCACACAGTGGACTCTGACGTGAGCCAGAAATAAGCTTCCACCATAAAAAAAAATCCCTGATATTTTTTGGGGGTCATTTTTCATACCCAACTATTCTGACTGTTAGAATTTGAAAGATCATTTGGGGATTTTTGTGAATAATTTATAGTAAATACAAAGTATACTAAACACATTGAAGAAAAAAGAATATTACTAATTCGAGGAAAAGCAAAAAGTTATGAGAAAAGATATATAATGCTGCTATAGCACTGTTTATATGATCAGAAAGATGGGAACACAAACAAGAGAGTAACCCTAAACTAGGATACAGCTGTGTGTGGAGGAAGAAGGAAAGATGGCCTGGGTGTAGGTGTGTGTGAAACAACTAAATGCTTAACTCTGCAAGATAAAGTCAATAAATAATGTGTAAATGTGCAAAGAACTAGCAGAATAAGCAAACCATTTCAAAATCTCTAAATACAATTTAGAAAGATTATTAAATGAGTCAAATGTTTGCCTGTGGGGGATGAGGCTAGGTCTTAGGAGCATAGGTCTATGCTAATTTATAAGAACTTTAACATCGTTTACTTTCAATTTTGAGATGTTCTACCTGAAACTCGCACTGATGAGATCAGAGGTGCCTAACTCATCCATCTCCTGGGAATGCAGGGAAGGCTTTGCCTCTACTCTTGGTTGCTTTTCAGTTCATGTGAAGTCTATCTAATCACAAGTAAAAATCAACCCCTCCCCAGTTTAAGGAAACGCCACAGCATGACTAAAAGTCACAAGACTGGACTCCCAGGTCATGCTAGTTTTCCTAATCTCTATTAAAGATGTAGCTTCAAGAAATACACACACACATGCACACATACATACATCTTTAAGTGAGTTTCTGCTAACAGTTATTTATAAGGTGTAACACATCGATACCATTTTAGCTCTTAAACTGGACCTGTTCACCTAATTTTAAGTAGGCATCTTTGCTACAGTGAGGTCTTAACCTCCCCTCTTCTAACCTCATTTTACCTCAGTTTCTTCCTATTTAATGACCAAACACTGGCACCTTAAATAAACATTCTTACAACTTAGTCTAATTATTTCTCCCTATGTTAAAAGAATATATGAATGAAGGAAGTGATTTTTCAATGGTTGCAATTACCCCTTGGCAAGTATTACCTTGCAGTGGAGTCACAGTAAGGGAGTCAAATTCTTTCCATGAGTAGTGTTGGCCTCTTTATAAAGGAAAAAGGGGGCTATAAGTATAATTAGGGATGCGATTACAAAATTGTTTAACTTCTCAGATTGATTACATAGAACGGAATCCATATTAGACAAGCTAATGGAAAGAATGTAATTTATTTTCTCTAAGTTACTATGACAATACATGTACATACACAAAAATACAGTCAAATATCAACAGATTTAACTGTGTTCATGAAGAAGAGCATACGTATAGTCATTTATGCAAAATATGTAATATATTTGTTTAATGTTGTTTTTATAGTGTTACCAAATAAAATGTCGTAAGTGCCTGCCACATTAGTATATATCAATATAAGGGGACTCATTTTCCTGTAAAATGTTACCAAAAAGGCAGTGTCATTCACAACTTTTGCTACTTTTTAACTGAAAACACTTCATATTGGGATATCATACACATAGAACTAATTATTAAATCTTTTAAAAAATTTTCTTTGCCTGCAATTTAAACAGATAGCCGATTTTTCTAAACATTCAAGCCAACATTGATTGATAGAACTTTCCCTCTAAAATACTTATAAATTCTAAGTACTTTCATGACTTTTACTAGAAAGATCTATAATGACCAATAAAAGATAACCATCTCTTTTTCAGTTATTATCTGGGACTTGATCTTGACTTATATTTGATTATATATGCATTAAAAGGTAATTTGCAAAAAACAGCATTTAGTAAATGAAGATTTGATCATGGCATAGAATTTCATGGTAATGATTACTTTTAAAAATTGTTATTTTCAAGAAATAGTGAGACTGTTCCAATAAATAATCTTACATTATAATTATCTTAAACATGACTTCGACTCTTTTTATTATAAAACATTTTTGAACCCATAATGAATTTTTTATTTTTTAATATATATTTGAATGTTCTATTTCCAAAAAATCTGAGTACCATACCCAGCCGTACAACAACTTCTGAAATAGTCAGCTCTGACATAACTACTAAGTAGGTGTCTGTTCTCTGTACATTTTTTGCTACAGATATTTACCATAGATTGAGAGAATGGAAGAAACTCCCCACAATACACACACTTCATATAAAATATATGCTTTTCTTAGAACTACTCAACTTATTTTAAATAAATTACAAAATTTTTATTATTATATTTGGTGTCTTGAAAGAAGATATTTTTTAAAGTACTGATGAAAGAATGAACACGTGATCAGAATAAAGATACAATTAGTAAGAGCTGCTTATTTTCTTGAATTTCTTCATCTATAAAATGTTGTGAATATTAGTATAATCTTGCTATAAGGTATTCAAATCCCTTCCATGTTTGCAGGGTCTACGCCAAGGCATGTGTTAGGAGGAGTTTTCTCTCAATGGAATCAGATACTCGTGACACTGGGGGGGGTGTAGGGTTGTATGTGGTGATATTGAGTGGTTCCAGTGGTGACATTCGAATCACGTAATTGAATGTGTTTAGGCTTCTAATTCTGGAATGACCTGGGGTGGGGACCACAGAATATCAAACATGGGAAAAGCAATCTTAGAATGAAAAGAAATACAGACGTGGCAACCTTACATAAGCAAAGAAGTGAGAAACAGTTATGGAAATGGATTCTACATGAGCCTGTTCGAACAAGGATGTAGCATAATTTTTAAAGATGAGTTGATTAAAAATGGATACCCAGGCTGAAATATACTAGTTTGTTTAACTTGTGTGTGCTTTTCATTGTTTTCTCAGTTTGACAAAATTCAAACTAAACCCACCTCAGTCTTTCAGAAGAACACTGAAATAACATTACAAATGCAAAACTTTTTTCTTTCTATTTATTCCCAAAAGATAATATGTTTATTTTCTAAGGTAATGGGCAGTGAGAACAGGAAACTTTCCAAAATAGTAAAACATTGACTTTTAGATTTTATTAATAGCTGAATAACAAGAAAGACAGTGCAATTCAGAAATTGGAGCCAGGGCCCATGGTTTAATCAAATTCTACTTCACAACAGACTCCGCAGTCTCAAATTTATTGTATGTTCATTTTGTATTTCACCTCTAATTTATAGGTTAAAAGATAAAGTAGTAGAAATGTTAGTTTGGGGTTACAGAGACTATGCAACACAACTCTAGAAAATACATCCAATGGAACAGTCATTCTCTGAAAGAATTGCAGATATTAGTGTCACCGTTACAAACCTGAATGATGCAAGTGGTGAGAGGGGTGATCCTAATCACATCTTTGCTTGATTCTCCACATTGATCAGTGTAGAAGGTAGATGATTCTTTAAGAATGACAATGAATATCTATAAGCTCAGCCAGATAATTACTTCAGTTGCAACTAATGCAATTAATCAAATAGAGATTCTAATACTTGGTAGATTTGGATAGCTGGTTCTCCATCGTTTACTCACTGAATTGCTTGAAAGACCATTTAACTGATCCAGGTTTTCAACAAAGCTTCTTGTACTTTATAACCAAGACATTTATGATAAAAGAAGTATCTGCAGCAGTGTAGGCTGCTGTACAGAACCTTTGGCAACCATCTTACAGGGGAAGCCTCTACATGTAAAATTATAGAATTGAAGTCTTCCAAGTTCTGGAGTGAGAAGAACCAAGAAGAATTCTAGATCAGAATGCTTGAGTTTTACTCCAATCTTTGCCAAAAGACAACTGTGATGGATTTTTCTTAGATCTTTCATGTTAAAAGCAGAGGTTCTTAACATAATTTATTCTGCTTATAAACGTTCTGTGTCTGACACCACTCTAGGTGTCCAAAGAGTTAAGTATTTCTGAATGAACCAATTAATAAATGAATCTGTTCTTTACCTTGATATCCTTAGCATGTTTTAAGAAAAAGGACAGAAGAGTCTCTTGTCCAGTCTGTGCTTGGTATTTCAGCAAATCTAGTTTTCTATAACTGATACTTTCAAAGATGGGAACAAACCTTGTGAAATTTATTTAAAGCACTATGTATTATATTCTCAAAGTAAATGTGATGTGCAATTAAAATGCCCACAGCAAATTAAGGAAGCTCCTTGAAACATAATGGCACAAATATGTGTCTTTTTCTTCTTGATGAAAATTGAAAAGAGAAACTTTTTCTTCTCAATGAAAACTGAAAAGAGAAACTTTGACTCCTTCACATTCTTTGTTATGACCTTATGTCACAATGAAAGGAAAACATATTGCTGACTTTCACTCTTGCTATTTAAAATAAGATAAGTTCATTACAGAAATGCCTTCGCTTTTGCTGAACAACTTTGGTCTCGTCTCATGTCATAGTGGCAGAACTGGATTTTTAACCATCAGAAAACACACATCTCAAATGTGCAACTACTGAGCTAAGATCTCTACTCTGGTTATTACGGTTTGGAGTCTACTTTTTCCAACTAACTGCCAGAGTTTTTATTTTCTTACCTTGCCTTCCTCCTTGAGACTATCATTTTGAAGATCATTATCTTTAAAATATCTCTGTTTTAAAGTTACAAATACAAATGAAATATTTGCTAAATTCATCTAAATTTTAAGAACTGTCCAATAAATTAGACAAAATTTAGTATATGATTCCACACATGTCAATTGCTCATTGGTTTTATATGCATGTTTATGGATTTAAAATATCACAAATAAATTTGATCTTTTGATATTACTGGAATTTTTAAACATCTCAGAATTTAATCCAAGCCTTGACCTCATGACTCTGTGATCACATTTATTCATGTAGCAGCAACTATTATTGATTTTAATTGGCCTTTTGCCCTCAATTTGGCCCAAGGGGACCATAGAGCATAGACAATAGCGCCTTCATATATTGCTGTGCTTTTGTTGTCACAGTTGGTGGGTTGTGATTAGACAGGAAACTACCAACAATATTCCACAGAAACTCCGAAAGACTTGCTGTTTATAGCTCAGCATATTGAAACAGTGCTTTACACTGTTCACCGAAACTCTGTTTTTCTTCATACTTCTGAATATGAGTCACCACAAAGACAATGGAAAAAGACATGGGATTGGATATTCAAGTTTAATAAATGCAAGCACTAAAACAAAATAATTTGTATATTTAAAGAGAAAAATTTTCCTTAACTGGAAAATTGTAAGTGAAATATTAAATTCACTAGAGCTGTCGCAGAAGTCACTTACATGCTTTAACTGGTCTTTAAAATTAAAAGTCACATTTTTGGCTTTCATTAACTATAATAATCATCTTATACTTTGCTTATACTCCAAGTAAAACCATCTGATATCCACTTTGTCCTTCTATGTGTCTCAGTTTAATGTATTTTCTTCCAACAGCTAATATCTACCTATAATTCTTAAAACTGCATTAAGTTCAAGTGAATAACCCCCTTAATTATCATGTTTTTGATAATTTTTTTGCAAATAGTTTGTTCTCATGGCTTTTATTACATTTCTTTCTTTAAAATATTTGCATATTTTTAACCTGATAAGTAATATTAAATTAGGTATAATACTATTGTTTGGGGTCCCATGTCAGGTTCACTGCACTTTTCCAAGGAATTGATTTTAGTGTAGGATATATTAATAATATTTATACTTCAGTTTTCAGTAGGATCTTGAATGGCATGTAGGCAGATGCTCAGCAAGAGTAGAATTGTACTGAAGTAAATAACTATGTTATAGTTAACTACAGCTACTTAGCTAAGGTATTTATAATCATGTTTGTCCCCAAACACTTGGTTTGGCATTTGCAAGTTAAGTTTTTACTGTAATAATGCACTATAATAAATCATTCTAAAAGTCAATGGACAAAACCAATGTTTATTCTCTAACTGGGAAAATTTCACCCAGAAGACTTTTCGTGTCTGAATTTGTGCTAACAGCTATATTTCTCTAGAAATGTTCCTCTGTAGACCCTTCATCACATTTATTCACTCTAGTCTCAGTTTAGTATCATGACTTTTCTTTGGCTTTCTCTTAGCAATTTTTCTAGTTCCTGGTCTCTTAAATTCATACTTTGGAGCTTATCCAGCCATTCACTCCTTTATATATTTTTCTGTAATTTTAATCAATATTAAACATTCATTATGTCAACTTAGTGAGGTGGGAATATTTGACTGTATTCAGTGCATCATCCTGAAAACTGGAAGCTTTTTAATGTAGGCCTATGTGTTTGTGTATGTTCATGTGAAAATCATTTCTACATGATTGACTATAGATTGGAAAAAGTAAATTGATTTTGGTTCAACCGGTAAAGAGCACATGATCCATCATAAATTAATATGTTTTTAAAACATCCACAAGTAGATTGTCTTTGTGAACAGACTGACACATGGGACTGGCACTTGCGTATGATGGGTGGAGATTTCTAGTGTTCTTCTCTACTCCCGCATCTACTTCTGCACTTTCTTGCTCTCTGGAGTTGAGGTTACTGGCTTGAGCCAGTGAAGTATGAGCAGAGGCGGTGTGAGTCACTTTCAGGAGGAAGTGCACATGTTCTGCCTTGTGGTGGGTTGAGCCGGAGATGCTGGAGACACCATGAGACTACAGCCACCAGGAAGGCTGGCTCACATGTGGAGGACATGTGCCCTAAAGGGGCACCAAGCCTCTATGTGAGTAAGAAATAAACTGGTCACATAAGGGGACTGTTATCATGGCCTACCGAGCTTTTCCAGAGGAGTGCAAAGAACGTATGATGGGTGCTTCCTGTGGCTCAGGTGGCGCAGATGCTGGTTTGTGGACCACATATAGCCCAAGGACCTAGGTTTGAGACCCAGATGAAAAAACAAAATGAATGAATAAAAACCCTCCTTTCATCCCATTCTATTTGCTTCTTCCTCCCCTCCCTTCCTTCCTTTCTAAATAGATTACAAGGATATATAGTATTTTAAGAAGTAAATGATGAGAAAAATTTACATTTTTAATGCATCCTATGTAGCCAATTTTGTTTGTTCTTACTGGATAGCTTACAAGGGAGATGCCTCTGGGTACTGGCTAGCTTTTATCAATGCTTAGCACACAGTCAGTACAAAATTAAGTCCTATTTGAAAGCTACCAAAGACTGGGGACAAGAAAGAGATCTAAAAGACCAAGACCAAGTACCATGTACTCCTATGTTCAGAAACAGACAAAACATTCTAAAGTGATGAAATAATGTGGAAAATGTTAGGGTCTCATTCGTTTTCTGAGCAATTTCCCCCGCTAGATCTGATGGGTATGTTTTATAGTGTCCCATCCCCAGCATAGAGGTTCCCCATTTTCAGAATTCATCTGAGAATTCATGTGTAGTGAAGGTCTTGGAAATGTGGACAGTTCCCCAGTGAGTGTTTGAGAACAAAACTATGACATGACTAATAAGACATTAAAAAGCAGTACTTAAACCCAAAGGTATCATTGCTAATATACATTCACCATGAATAAGACAGGCCTGCTTCCAGAATGGGCTGTCAAATGTGCTGTATTGAGACAGTTAAGAAATGAGTGCATTTTGTCAAAGGTCAGGACCTTAGTGCTATGAATCAAGTTTCTGTGGTTACCCCTCTATATAACCCCAAGTTCCTGAGGTGTTTGTATTCTTCAGGCATCAAGGCCTACAAAGCCTGCCCAACTCTTCTTTATGTGCTCACTCCTGAAACACAAGTTTAACGGGGAAGGCATATCTTCAAAGTCAGGATCTATAAAATCGTTCAGAGACAACTCCTGGCCCCAAATTTTGACGGTACACATGAGGGGAAATATCTCTGGATGATAAAAGACAGGTTAAACTAAACGTAAATGCCAGTTAAGACAAAATTTCCTGGTGTTTCAGAATGAACTTGGTTTCTTGTAATCAGTGTAATTTGCTCAAACCAGCTCATTTTTCTTTTCATAGATTTAGAATGTTTATTTCTGCTATTGAGCAAGTTGGTATTGATACAACTCTAATTTTTTTCATTATATTTGCTAGTCATTAGCAGTTCAGACGTGGTCTTAATGACTCATATCTCCTACCCACCTTCACCTTCCCAGCTTGATAGGAGCTACAAAAATATCTTGAAAACTAATCTAACATGTTGCATCTAAAAGATGTTGCAAAATTACATAGACATAGTCCTGAGTCATATTTCAATTCTATGTATGTTATCTTTGCCAATAGGCTTAACAATTTCAAAACTTTTATTACTATTTTGAGGCATTACATTTTCTAAATTCTTCCTTCTATTTGTTCTTATTGACATGAATTCCTATTTTCAGTCTATCATTGCTAAAAAAAAGACTTAAAGAATTTAATGTTGAGACAGTAAAATTCTCTTTTACTTTAATACATTTTTTGTTATTACTTGTTCTTTCTGAAATACCAAACTTATCACCTTGACTAGTTTGAAATCCTTCGTAACCATAAGTTCACTGAGAATAAGATAAGGTCGTAGCTACCAGAGAAGGGTTATCTTGAGAATTCCTCTAGAGAGGGGTTAAAAAGAGAATAGGGGACTTCTGCAGACCTAATTAGCTGGTGCTGTAGTAGAGTGAGGTATTACATTCATTCCCCAATAAGTTGTAAAATGAGAATGCTATATATTTTTTGTAGCTAATGTGTTTAATTAGTATGACTTCAGGGAACTGATGGAGATTGGTCTTACAACTGATGATTGATTCACTGATAGACTGAACAATCCTGGAGAAGTCTTATTTCCCCAGATTTAGCAAATAGAGGGAGAATGCTAAATTCCTAACTGAGGAGCAATGGACTTCCAAAGAGTTGTTAAATGTTAAGACTACAAAATGAAATTTGAAATTTCCTATGAAGTTCATGAGATTCAATAGCTTGACCTAGTTAATCCAAGAAAAAGACATAGTTCAATTTCAATTATCAATTACTTTCTTAGTTTCCAGGGAAACTCTAATTGCTTTATAGAGGATAAGAGCCAGAAGAATCCAAAATGAAGCACAGTCATGGCTATGTGAGAGTCACATTTTTTTTAATTGTTAGAATTGTAGATGCTTTGCAACAGTTTTAGCTGTCATGTTACTCTATCAAGTCATATTTAATCAAGATTGAAGAGTCAAAAATAAAATAATAATATTTTGAATGTCCTTATTTTAGCAGAAAATTTATTTCCTAAAAATAGGGGCAACCAGTGACTCTTTATATTATTTTATTAAATAAGCAATTGTACAAAAATTTAGGAAGAAAAATATGATAGAGTTTTCCAATACATAGAATAAACACAGGTTGCCTGGGCAGTGAAAAAATACACCCCAGCAGCCACTGTTTCAGTCTCTGTATCTTCTCTCCTCATTGATAGAAGTCTTACTGTTTTTCTTCAGGTCCATGTAAGGTGAATGCAGTCTTATTAAAAACGTTCTCCATGTCTAGGTCACATTGGAAACATTTCAAGTGAATGAAGAAAAGAAAGTGTGTTTTTTTAACACCTAAGTTGTTTCTATCTAGCAGAAAAACATCTAAAGAAACATGATAATCTTATAATGATAATACCTCTAATATTGCCTCTTGAATTAGGCATATATTAACGCTCTTAAATGTGAATGGGAAAGAAAAAGACTGTGTCTAAGGGTTTTAGGAATGTGGTGTTTTTCTGTTTTTAATGAGGACTCTCAATGCTTGTGGACACTTGAAATCAAAGTGAAGAGTGAAGCCAGTAGGTTAAGAGAGATTGTTCTTCTAATCAAAGTCTTGTAGATCCCAACAGGGTAACAGAATAGTCTCCATGTCACACAGGCTTCAGGTCTCTAAACAGAGGTAGATTTCGAGTTAAGCAGATGATTCAGAGACCAGCCACTTCCAGTCCTTAACATGAGGCTGCACATTGCCTCTCTGTGTTATTTTCAACATATTTCAAAACTGTGACTCTCCAGAGCACAGGATGTGGGCATTAGAAACAAAAAGGAAGTGGCAGTTAAGTGTTTTGTGTCTCTGAAGGAAATCCCACAGCTCGCAAGCCAGTCAAGTGGACTGAATACATCAGTTGCTAATATCACAATGTCTCTAAAACTAAATCTAATGTTTTGCCATAGAGTGACTTTAAAAAATGAACACATGATTTGTTACGTGACACTAGCTGAGATTTTAAGCATTGAAGTGATACTTCTAGAAACCCTTCTCTCAGCCCTATCACATGTCTCAACACTGCAAGCAAAGGCAATCAAAATTAAAAGAAAACAAACAACACTAAAAAGTACCTTCAAACATATATAAAAATGGTGATTAACCCGCATACACCCTTAACTCAGAGACCTATAATTAACTGTCCCAAGCATATTTTACGAGTAAAATAAGCCAACTCTAATCTAGGATCAGGCTTTTTACACTTAATTATCACAACTCTTCATTTTTTTTTAATGTGTTTTTTTCTCCACAGTCCTCTTTGGAGGACTTCATGACCTTGACATTTTTAAACATACTGAGCAGTTGTTTTATTCAGTCTTTCAGTCTGGATTTGTCTGATGTTTCCTAATGATTAGATGTAGCTACTATTTCTAATAGTCAAAGGTTGTTAATTTCATGGCGATCATGTTAAAATGCAGATTCTGAATAACAGAGCTATGGTAGGTCTACAGTTCTACATTTCTAACAAGCCCCCAGGTCCTTCATGGTGCTGACTGATGAAGGACAATTAATAGTGAGGAAATAAAGGAGAGAGGCAGGCACAGGAGAGAAGATGGGAAGACAGAACATGCAATCAGCCTCTAATGGTACCAATGAAGCAGAGAGTAGAGAAGAAAAACAACTATATGGGATGTATGTCTACCCCTCCACTTTAAGCAGAAAGTTAAGAAAAACAACTATCATGGAATACATGCCTGGAAGATTTCACCCCTTGGGTATAAAACCCAGGTTTAGACAGCAGCATCTTTATGGCCAACAGGAACCACCCTCTCATCTTTCTGTTAATCGGCCTACTTTAAACTTTCTGTGACCCCCACATTTCTTTCTCAAACAACGCTCAAGAACCCAAGTGTCCCACTGATAACGCTGACCACACTTTCGTTAGAAGAATCCATAAAACACCAGTCAGAAGGATATACTCAGGGCTGATTACCCACCTTCCCTTTTATCAGGTCTAATCCCACCATCCTTCATGCTTGTTTCATGCAGTTGCACTCAGAAGTTCCAACCTTCCAAAATGATTGATTTCCCTACCAGAAATACCAGCTTTCCCAAATGACTGGTTTCTGAACGAATAGTTCTTCCATCCTTAAATGTTTCTACTAAATCCCAAACTGTCTTGATCATCACCTTAGTGAATAGTTCTACTTCACAACCAGGTCTTTAATCCTAGACCAAAAACTCATCCTCTTTTATTCTTCCCCCTTCATCAGCTACCATGGCCAGTCTGACAGTGGAGCTAATCCAATACATCCCAAATCTGTTCACCCATGTCTCCATCACTCCCAATGCATTATACATCACAGTCACTTTTAAATACAATGTCTCACTCTTTTAATGAGTTTCTTTTGTTCACATAATTAACAGGACTCATTTTGTGTACAGCATACCCAGTCTCCAAAATGATCTTAGTAGTGGGCAGTAGACTCATCGCCAGCTTTCTGGCGCCTGCCAGCAACACCACCACTACTCTCCGAGGCAGGTTCCCCACCCAACCCCCCAACCACAGTCTTTCACTCTGTTTTTTCTGTTTTTTAGCTACCAAAGTTGTTTCCTAACTAGTCTCACTACTTCCATTCTTGCCCCCCTACCAAAGCCACCAGCACGATCCTTTCAGACAAACATAAATCAAATTCCTCTGCGTAAAAGCCTCTAATAACTACTTATCACATTTAAGGGGAAAACAATCTAAACTCCTTGCTTTGTTTGAAAGCATTTATGTAATTTCTCTTGCATGCTGGCCTATTTGTACTTTATTATGACCCATCAAACATCATGTTCCTTCTGCTTTGGATACATTTTTCTTGAATTTTTAACAGCTTGTTACTTCTTATCAGTTAGAGCTCTACTCAAAAACTGTGCCTTCCGAAGACCTCTTGATTTCCTTATCTGAAATAGCCCTCTTGCTTAGCACCTGTACTTATCTAACCTCTGCCTTCCTTTATCTTCATGATACCCATTCTCACTATGTGAAACTGTTATTTCTTGGCTGATTTGTTCGGTTTCTTCCCCCTTCTAGATAGAAGTTTGTAAAAGAAAGAACCTTGCTTCCCATTGATATATTTTAGGTCCAATGTCGGGCATATCATACACATTTAATACATTTAAGGTGAAGAAAAGGAATGAATGGTACTACCTTAAATAAAATGGTTATGTAAACACAGACTACCAATGAGGAATTAGCAAAGCTGCCATTTCTCCCTGGTCCCACACCATCGTCATGTTCTTTCCAAGTAGACTTGTGCTCCATCAGCACCGATTTTACACTGGGACGACATTGAGTGGCCTGCAATCCTTGAACTGTTCCTTTTGCCATGTCCAGGAGTTTCATGTTGTGCTGACTGTCAGTGATCCAACCAGACTTTATACGCTTCAGAAAAGACATCCCAATGTCTCCCATTCCAACCAGGGATTTTCTTCTGGCTTCTTGTTTCACGATGGCAAATGAAGGCTACATATTTATACTCCCTTTGCCTCATATTCAACGAAAAAAAATATAAAATTAAAAAATAAGAAAATATCCGTGGCAGGTTAAGAAAATAAGAAAGGGTAAAATCCATCTCCAAGAAACTTGAAAAATACCAAGAGGATTTAAAGACAATGCATTTGACCTGAGAGAAAAATCTGAGCAAGGCTGATCAGTCAGGAAAAGAAAGAACCCACCTTGGACATGAAAGAAGAGGCTTCTATAACAAGTTTCAGAAGAAGGTGGGGTGGCAAATCACTACATGCAAGGGTAGGCGCTGAGCTAGTGGGGTAAAAGACAGCAGGAGAACCAAGGGGACACTGGCAGCCAAAATCAATATTCTAGAACAAGAAACTTAGCTCAATTCGAGAGTAAGACCTTAGTGTCATGATCTCTAAGACTGTTGGACCAGTGACACCATTAGAAGGAAAAAGAGGGAAAAAAATCTAGTGAGTTTTTATAGGGCTGGACTTTACTGCATATTCTAGAACTTTTGACCTTTGACAAAATGGATGCTTTGCTGTTTTGAGAATTCTGCAATCAAGTCTTACTCAATGAGAAGGAAGAACCAGGATATTTAATTATTTATTGTGCTTGGCCCCCACATTCTGAAGAAATACCTGTCAGCTATTCCCTCTCTTTCTGCTCACAGATCTCACATTCAACCTTGCTCTCATTTCTCTGTACATGCAGAAAATAGGAGGATTTCACTAGGTAACAGTACAAAGTGACCTATATGATTGCTGACTGAAACCTCATGTTCTACAGGTTTTAAACAATCTAGATTAGAGCACCCAAACTCAAAGGCCATGTTTCTCACAGAGGGGATATTTTAACTACCCCCACTCTCAGGGGCAGGTGGTAATGGCTAGAGATATTTTCACTTGTCACAACTGGATGGTTGAGGGGATATTACTGACATTAGCAGGTAAATGTCAAGGATGTTCCTAGTCATCTTAAAATTCACCGGACAACCTCCCAACTGCCAGCAAAATTATCTGGCTCAAATAACTCTGAGTTTTAGAAATCTTCCTCAAAGGTCAATAGACCCAGATGGGTAATGGTAATGTAGAACTGACTGTGAAGGAATAGGGCACACTGGGGACAGGAGTGAGTTCTGATGCTGCAATATGGTCCCAGGAATGACAGCTTCTCCCACTTTTGAAGAGGGGAAAGGAATCTGAGTTTTTGATGGGTATTTATATTTATATTGTTGTAAGCCAGTTTTATAGTGGTTCTTTAAATGCTGGAAATCAAATTTTATGATGTTGGAAAACAATACAAATTGAAATGCAGAAACTGAAAAAATAAAACCACTTTATGAATCAAAATTAATGTCAGCAATCTGAATCTGGCCCATGGATTATCAGTTGGTCATTGTAAATTCTGTACTTTATTTATTTGAATTGAGTTGGCTATAAGACATGGTAAAGTCTAAGAACCTAGAAGAACAGACAACAGTTTAACAATGGCATTGATTGGAACAATAATGAGAAAAAATTGCCCACCACTAAAAAATGTTAATATAAACATAAGCTAAATTTAAACAGCATCATACTTGATGAGATTACAGCTGATGGTGAGATAAACTGGGCCAAATTTCTAATACCTAATAATCTATATCAGTGTTTCAAATAGATCATGCAAGGAACATACAGTGGAAGAGTAGGCCAAAAAATACGAGGTGCTGAATCTCAAAAGAAGATTGCAAAGTAACAAAACAAATTTCATAGAGACAGAAAACTGATCAGTGGTTGTCATAGGTGAAGAGGGTTGAGGTGGGAAAATTGAGGAAAGGGAAATAGATGTACAAGTTTTCAGTTACAAAATGAGTAAGTCAAGGAGACACATGCACAATATGGTGACTGTCATCAACAATATGGTATTGTCAAACGGAAAGTTATTAAGAAAAGATGATAAATAGACTTAGTGTGATTACCATTTTGCAATATGTGAAATACTTGATTTTGTTGTATACTCGAAGTTAAAATAATGTGTGTCAATTATAATTCAATTAAAAGGTATTGTGAACAACTTCAAAAGAAGCTCAGTTGCTATAATAATCAAACATATGCAAACTAAAGGTTTTCAACAATTAAGATAAAAAAGAAAGTAGTACCCACTGTTGTTGAACAATGGGGGGGGGCACATAATGCACACTTGGCAAATATGAACTGTCTTGACATTTAGAATCCATATCAAATTTAAAATATGCACGTTCCTTCATTACATCTAGGAAATTATCTTAAAACAACTGAACGGTTAGATACAGATATACACAGTAGATACAGGTATACAAACAACTCTCTTTGTTGTAACGTGGTTTATAACAGCAAATAATTGGAAATAACCCAAATATCTGTTCATACATACTCGATTAAATAAATTACATGAACCACTACATAGTAGAGTGCTACTCAGCTGCCAGAGTGAAGGCACTGTCCGTATATGGAGGGAAGATAGTTTATGATCTTTTGTAAGCATAAGAAAACTCAAAATATTACATGTATTAAACAGGAAGGCATGAGATGTGCCCTGATGGAGCAGTGGTTGGGTCAATCGACTCTAAAGGAGCAAGCCACATACCCCTGGATTTGAGTTCTGGGCCAGGGAGAAACAATCAGTGTGAACAACTAAATAAAAATAAATATGCTTCCTCCACCACTTTCTTCTTGCCTTCCTGCTCACCTTCATTCCTGCCTACACCTTTGCTTTAAAAAAATAGTAATAATAACAATAAAGAAGGCAGACATGAGAGACAACAGTTCTCAATAGATCATGCTCCTTTTAGTTGATTTCTCATTTTGTTTTGGGTGATGAAATAACAGCTGTTTATCCCACTTTAAAAAATCCTTGTCTATATTTTGTTCTGTATACAAGTATATCTTGCTTTTGTATTAAGAAAAAAGTATAAAAGCTGCTATTAAAAAAGAACATTAGTTTCATGCATAAATCAGGCTGAAACAATATATGTTAAGGCAGAATATTCACATATTATACCTAGAGGCATACACAGTGTAGTATTTTTTATATGAAGTTATGTTTCATGATCCAATAAACCATTAACATCAGATTCGATCTGTTAGAAACCAAGAAAATTCAGCTGGTTTATTGCATATGTGTAAGTCAAGGAAAAGGATAGGTGTGTAACAAAGCAAAATTACCTTGGAGTTAGAAAAAGAGAGTTTTTGCCTTTGAAGATAAATGAAATAGTCAAGCAAAACAAAGTAAAACATGTAAAATTGCTCTTTTCCCCCAAATTCCAGCATTGTCTATTAACACCATTTGGAAGGGATCAGATGTTTAATTAAAAGAAATTTTTAGTCTAATGCTGTAGAAAGTTAATTTCTACAGTTGGTACTAAATATAACCCACAATAAGTAATTGCTTTCAGGTAGAAAACAAACTGGCAATAGCAAATTTATTTTACTTTCAAATGAAATTGCCAGGGAAATTAACAAAGAGGATTCCTCATACAAGTGATCTGAGAATGATAAATGTAATTATGAAAAAGGGTATAATTTATCTTTACTTCTATCTCTTCATCTCCTCTTAACAATTTCTATGTTTTTGTCACCTCTTAATTTTCAAAAATGCACTCAAGAAATGATTATTTAATTTTTTTTAAGTTTATAAGACTTGGGGATATACTACAATAATAACTAGCACCATGAGTGAAATTGATAGAGTGATAAAGAAGTAATAATACTGAGTATTCAGTAGAACAGCTTTCTGGTATTAAGCATCAAATGTAGTAAATAAAGGAATTGAATAAATTGGTCATGCCATTCTTTGTGTGGTTCAGAATTAAGCATTGAAGATAAATCTGCAAGTGTTAAAAGCATTTTACAGAAATTTTGGCAGTCTTCAAAAGTGACACAACTTTCTAGGACATTATTTTTAAGGACAAAATTCACTAGAGTTTTTAAGTTCTTATACGAGTCCTTAAAAATACAACAAATAGCTATTCTGTGGTAATAAGTGCTGAAGTCATCTTTAGATATTGCTTTTAAGACTGTTTATACAAAAACATTTCTAGGAAAAGTTAAAACTCATTGTTTAAAATTTTTTGTAAAAATTTATGCGAATACTCTAGCTCTTTGAGACATTAGGCTGTTTACTTAATTCTCCAGTTTTGACGTGTGCATTTCAGTTTATTTCATCATAAAAGAAAGGAGCAGGCAGGCAGGCAGGCAGAAGAAACATTTATTTAGTTTCTTTAATTGTTCATCTTGATTGTTACCCAAGCCCCATTGGGATGTATGTGGACTGTGCCATCTTGAGACTGTGGACTTAGTTGCTGAACCACCAGTGTGTGCTGAGCTCCACATTTTAATATGCAGGATAATCTTAATTTGCTCACCTTCGATCATTGTGCAAGAGTAAATCACTGATGATCTTCATCCAAGATAAACTGAAGTATGATTGTGGCAATGGACAGAGAAGATTGTTCAGAATAATTGGCAAGGAATAATTTTTCACAATGTGGTAAATGTTTTTGAAAAAAATGTTTCAAATGTTTACTGGATACTGTCTTTAAAATCTGTGGCCAAATTTCATTTTTACAATCATCTTGTTTATCTACCTACCCGCCTTTTAATTTTCTTTCTTTTAAATATACCATACTTTACACTTCATGTGATATAGCTGTCTATAGAGATGAGCGTTTAGAGAACATTTGGTAAAATCAACGAATAATGAGTGTGCTTCTTTAACAAAGATGTCTTTAAATCCTATTTCCTTTTCTGACTGACACACAATGGCTGGATGTCAATGGCTTATCCCTCTGCTTCATTAATGTTTCCTTCAATAAGTTGTTTACCTCATGTCAAATTATCTTAAAAAGAGCTATAAAATTCATCATTTTGAATGAGTTGATGGGCCAATGAAAACAACTAGACAATTTAGTCAAAAATCGATTCACAGCAATTGATCTCAGATCTTTTCAAGATAGTCCCTTCTGCTCAAATGTAAAGCAAAAGCTGAGCAAATGTGGAATAGAATGAAATAGACAGAATTAGAGCATGAACATGAAAAAATCTTAGTAACAGATTGTTTTATTTTATTTAATCTCAATTCTGCTAATGAAATAAGAAGCAAGCAGAATGCAATTTGAATTTGAACATGACCAGTCCTTCTGATATGCTAATTCTGTTAGAGACCGTTTGATCTAAAAATCCATATGAAAGATATAAAAGGCCACTTATAGTACATATATTATTGTAACATCTTATTAAATTCAAATGTAAAACATTATTTCCTACTGGAAAATATGAGAAAAATATCTCAAGATAGAGATCTGAAAACTATATTTGAGTAATAATATAGTCAAATGTATGTGTATATATACATATTGATGTAACACAATGGAATTTTATGACCTTTCAAATATCTTTCACTTCTAACTTGAAGTAATAATATCTAAACAATGTTTCTTTATCTTATATATAATTTAAAAAGACATAAATGCTATTTAAATGGTATTATATACTTAGAAAAATGCTCATCAATTTGATAGAAAGTATATCATAATATACTTACTTTTATGATTGTGATAACTAAAAAATTAACTACTAAAATCACAGTCGGGAGTATGAATATAAACATAAAATTTCAACACTGATGTACTCATTATTGTATTTACAAGATGATATGGATATGACTACAAAAATAATTGAAAATTTTCTCATCGTTTTAGACCAGAGGATCTACATTTCTTCAAAGTTGGAATTAAAATTGACTTCTGTGCAAAATAGCTAAAATTTCCCTTCTTGGTAAGATAATCAGACCCAAATCTAGACTAAATTTTGTTAGAGAAAATGTTACAATTACTTAAAACTGTGACTGAAACAGAATTTGTGGATTTTGTGTTTTGCCCTTTCATTGACCTCTCTCAATACTGTGACAAATCAGCACACCAGGGAACCTTCCTGTGTGACTGAGTTCCCTGTAATGCAAGACTCAACTAAAGGTGCAAGATGCCTGCCAACTCCATATGTTTTCTTTCCTGACATGCACTTGGGTGATGGAACAGAGGCCCTGACTCAAGAAGAGCTCCCATGGTGTCCCTGAGCTCCTACATGCAAATTCCCTTGGGAACTTTATTTCTTTTGCTTAGTTCTCATTTGATGTTCTGTCTAAGGACTTAAAAAATGAATTAGGGTAGTACTTTGTTTTGACTGACATGGTTGCGAATGGTTAAACTGGGAGAAGAAACTGTGGACAGTAAGAAACTTCTGAGGGTCATTGTACGAAGTCAGAAGAAAAAAAATTAATTGATTTTTCTTGTCTTTTCCTTCCTATTTCTTTTTAAGGTTGAGGAGGTTAAAAGGATCAGATTTCCAGGGCTGAGGCTATAATCTCAATGCTCCTAAAAGTCAGCTGAACTACCACACATTAGCTCCATGAGTAAACGAATATTGAGCATACAAATATTGAGATCTTTGGAGAGTGTAGAAGTCCTTTAGTCTGTACTTCTTCCAATTAAATCTCTCCATTAGAACTTGCTCAGATTAATCTTTTTAATTCCATCTGGGATGGAATACCATTTTTTCCACCCTATTATTTTTTTGGACTTGCTGTGAAAATGGAAAGAACACGGGAAGAGGTGAGAGCCAAGATCCAGATGTGTCAGCTGCTGCTGGAAACATACTCAGTGGTGATCTCGTCTTGAATCCCAGAATAGTGGCTTCTGGGTGACACGTAGGGATCATATGCATTCAGATACTACTGACTCAATATCGCTTGAAAGAATCTTTTATCAGAACATCAGCTCAATGAAATTAATTTTTAACAAATTAATGTGAAAAAATGATATGCTTCAGTTTAGGTATGTACATACAGAGTTAAAGCCATTATTGAGGTAGAGACCTGATTTCAATCATCTAACTAGGTACTGGCAATTTGTGAGCAATGTTTTAGCCAGTATATATTTTCTTTTAGAATCTTACAGTGGTCTTTGCAGATTTTCTGCATTTTAGTATAGTTTCTAGAGTTTGATGCTGTTGCTGCCATTTCAGAAAATTTACCTTCTCTCTCTCTCTCTCTCTCTCTCTCTCTCTCTCTCTCTCTCTCTCTCTCTCTCTCTCTCTCTCTCTCTCTCTGTGTGTGTGTGTGTGTGTGTGTGTTGAGAAGTCAAAATTTCTGTCTGTTAAGCGGGAGATAAAGGCCCTCTCGCTGAACAAGAATCATCTCTTCCTGTCAAAGAAGTGATTTGGAAGCACCATGGGTAGCAGGTGGATGTCTGTTGTTTTTGTTTACTCAGAATCTCTTTTGAAAATGGCACTTACAGCTATGCACTTGGAGAATCACTTTTTTGCCCACACTCACACTATGTTAAGGGACCCTTCCCCAGAATCAGGAGTGGGCATGTGACCCAGCGCAAAGGCATGTGGCTCAATTAGCTTTCATTTGAAGGTGATAAACCTGGCACAGCTAGTGGCCCTCTTGCTAAAAATTCATCAACAGAGCCAACAGGAGAGCTGAGCCAAGTTATGGAGAGACACTGGATAAATCCTAATGACATTTGAAGAGAGTGACTCCATCCTTATTTGTAGGTCACTCTACTCCTGAGCCTTTCAAAGACTGTTTTTGTGAGAAACAATACTTCAAAGCAATATTTTGTGGCTATGTATGGAAATCAATTCTTGTTTTCACTTTCAGAGTGTAAAGTTAAAGCTAAAGAATTTTTCTGAGAAAAGTGTTATAATTCTTCTGCTCACTCTCTTTCTGTTGAATATTTTACATATCTCCTACTCCATCTTGAATACTGGGACCAATCTCTTGGGTTTTGCTCTTCACATACTCACCGTATCTTGAAATGTTAAATTGCACTGTGCATGATAAATTAAGCAAAGTGAATAAACAAGTCACAGTCTAATTAATTGCTGCATATAAGACAACAGAACTTTATTCAGCTCTGTTGATGCAGAGAGATGTGCTTACATGCTGTTTATACAGCGTACAAATACCTTGCAATAAATCATAAGACTACTTCATCATAGCTGAAGAGCTTTATTTAAGTTAATTAACTTATGAACACATTTTGTCTAGTTGTAATTGTCAAACCTCAAATACTTCATTTCTAAATGAGTATATTTCAGCAACATTAAAAATAGCTCATTGAAGTTTTAAGTAGTAATTCTAAATCTCATAATCTTTTTTTTTATAGGAAGGAAGGAAGAAAGAGGAAGAAATTGACAAAGGAGAGGAAGAAATATTTTTGTTTGTTTGATTATTTTGGTTGTTCCCTACCCTCCACCCTGCATTCAGCCCCTAAACCAGACCCTTGAGCCTCCTCTGGTCTTCTACACCCCGGCCTTCTCGGCTGTCAGAGCCATAAGTGTGCACCTTAAATCGCTCAATCTTTTTTGCATTAGCATTTCAAATGGAATTAGTGTGTAAAATAATTTAAAGTCTATTTTTATATTCTTCTAAGGGCATGCTATAGATATTTGTGTGTAAATATGTGTGTGAGGGTATGATATAGATAGGTGTGTGTAAATATGTGTTTGTAAATGTTATTTAATCAAATATTGCAAGATACTATCCAATTGTAATTCAGTGGTATTTCAGATGACACCTTCTTGAGAGAGTTGTATTATAATACTGATTTATTTTGTTTTATGGTTTTTTCCGAAGCCCCAGGTCTCAAATCTGGGTCCTTGGGCTTTGTATGGACTTCACCTTATCCATCTCAGCCACCTGGGGCACAAGTGTACCTCTTGTTACTAACTTACACATAAATCAAAGCAGTGTGTTAGAGGGTTACCAGGGAACTAAGCAGGAAAGGAGGCTGGGTCCTGTTTGCTCAGTGGACTTCCATTACTACAAGACATACTGACACAGAGAGTGAGAATAGGTTAGGGGGCAGAAAATGTTTAAGGACATGTCACTGTTACTGTTAGCTTTCCTCAACAACTCTGAGTTGGTCAGAATACCTTTGGAAGTTCTCCAGGAAGGGAATGCTGGCTATTGAGAAAAGCAGAAAGAAAACATTGTCTGAAGAAAGAGGGACTATTTTGTAGAAGACCAAAAAAAAAGTTAATAAGAGTAGCATAATATGTGAAGGCAGAAAAGAAAGTAGAAGCAACAGAGAAGGAAAAGGTAGAAAAGAAAAAGTGTGGAAAGAGAATGTGACTTTGGAAAATGTCAGTTTAAAGTGACAGCCTATCAGCCTGGATGACCTACCTTACATGTTGGACCACTAAAGTCACAATTGTAAGATGAGAAAAGCTCTTATTCATCGGTTTGCACTTAGATTTCTGACAAATGAGACATTTGAAGCATTCTCTAAGTAGCCATTTGCCCTTCCATCTTTCATTTATTATTAGGCCATGTGTATAAAATGTAAATCTGTGCATATTGACAGCAAGTGTTTAAAATCTCTCAAGATTCTGGTGCTAAGTATACAACAGGGAACAAAACCAAACCCCAAACACTCATGCAGATTATATTCTGATGGGAGAAGATAGCCATAAACAAAATTAAAAAGTAGGCTGTATACACTTGGGTGCATAAGATGGTGCTATCATGGGAAAGAAAGGCACCAAGAGGATAGTCAGTATAGGGGAAATCAATTCTGAAAAAGGGCAGTCAGGGAAGTCCTCACTGATAAAGTGGCATTCTGAGGAAAGATCTGAAGAAGTTGAGGGTGAAGAACATTCCAGTCAAACGCAAATGCAAGTACTGAGTCCTGGAGGCAGGGTCTGACTGACAGATTGGGCATGCCCTTGTAGAAATGTGAGATTTGAAAATGGCTGGAGGGATAAACAAAGGAAAGAGTGCCCGGAGATGTGACTATCAGGGTAGTAAGATGTTTGCAGGCTTTTACTCAGAGGAAAAGGATAAGGCACTGAGGGTTTTAAGTAGAGGGGTGACATGATTTATCATATATTTTAAGAGACTTACTCTGCTACTGTATTGAAAATGAGATACAAAAAGGTAAAGGCTAATGATGATGGAAATTTTACATTTGGAAATTATTTGCTCCTTGATTGAAACCTGGCTTCATAGCTCAACCATATAAGGCATCTGTCCCTCAGCCCTGTCACTCCACCTTCTCTACCTTGCAGTTGCAATTAATCGATGACTCTCTAGTCATAGCGATTGCCTTCTGAAATGGGGTCACATTAGCTGACCAGAGTGACTCCTTAGGCACCCCTCTTAAAACCCATGTTTCTATGAGCCATCCCCTTGTCCTTCTTTTCTCATGTCTTCGTGTGATCAAACCTGTTGAGGTAATACAATTGTTATTCTGACACAATGGATTGACTTAGGGACAGTTACAAGATCTAAGTGGGTCCAATGGGCCGCTTCCCAAGAGTAATTCTGAGAATCCAGAGTCTAGACGTCTTCTTGAGTGGAGATGTCAGCTTAGAATGTTATTGGGATTTGTAAGTGGAGGGAAAGTTTCCCCTTACCCTCCAGGTTCTTCTCAGTCTGGTACAGCTAACAAATTAACATCAGACAGATTCATAGGAGAAAAAGATCAAATTTCATTACACACGTTTCAGATTTCATTCTCATACAGAGAACTAACAGGACTGAAATTCTAGAGTAAATGGCACAGACCTAGGGTTTTTACTCTTGAACTAATGAAAGTGATAGGGGTTGAGGTATCAGGGAGAGAGGCAGAGCCTCACGTGACAAAACCAGATGTTACAGGTGTTTGTTTTGCTAAAACGTGTGTTTCTTTGCTGGTGCTCCCTGGTGGAGCAGCGGTTAGGACAATCACCTCTGAAGGAGCACAGGCCACATACCTCTGGGCTTAAGTCCCAGGTCTAGGAGAAAACAACCAGTGTGAACAACTAAGTAAAAAATAAAATGCTGCTTCTTCCTCTCTCTTCCTGCCTGCCTACCCACTCGCCTTCATTCCTGCTGCACCTTTCCATTAAAAAAGTAAAATAAAATATAGGTTTCTCTGAGAGAAAGGTTATTTCTGGAGATGACACTAAATCTGGGCAATCTTCATTCTTCTGGGTAGTTTGGTGATGGTTACATTTCCCCTTGAAGCCTGCACAGCCTCAGCTGACTTTAGCTGCACACGCCAAGGTAACACGCACAGGAAAAATCCTGATAGGGACACCTATGGAACACTTTGGAGAGGTCTGTCCTCACATCCATCTTCATGAGCACAGAAGTGGAAAAACTTGGTTTCAAGAAAGAGTCAAGAATAAAACCCATGCCCAGAGGGAATGAAGGAGATGAACGCGGGAGAGAACAAAGTGCTTGCTTCCAGGACACTTCTGTGGTCCTGATTCCCTGTTGACCACGAGGCACCCTTGTATCCTCGAAGTAAACGGCCTTCTTACTTGCTGTGAACTAGAGATAGTACAAGTCAGGTGATCATAATAAAAATAAAACCTTGCATATAAGAACCTGCTGCGGCAAGTGGAAATCTGAAAATATAAGAATCACTGTGCGGACGTGTACATAAATGTAAATAACACAGGTATATCCACAGATTCCATGATTCAGGTTTTAAAGCTGAAATTACAATGTTACTTATTTAGCACATTAGGAAGTCTTTCTAGAAATGGATCCCAGAGTTGCAAAATCACAGTAGGGGAGGTCATAAAACACACTCCCCAAAATTCTGAAAGCATTGTGATGATGATCATCGCCAGCTTGGTGTGTTCCCAAAAAACAATTTAAAATGTTATCTTCAGAACTGTGTCCATGTTAGCCTCAGAAATCCATAATGACCCAGTCATTGTGTCAGCTGAACTTTGAGTTCTGGTTTTCACTCCAGAATCAGATACTTTATTTCATTAGTGAACTGAATGGGCTACCATGTAGTATATCTCCAGTGGAAAAAGAAATTGTTGCCCCAGCTATTATTTATCAATTCGTTACCAGGGCTTTCTGAAATTGCACAAGAGTTAACATCATTTCTACTCAGAAAATGGGGCACATATGTGCAACCTGGTTGTTTTTTTTAAAATCAAATTTAAAGAATCACTTGAATTTCAATAGCAATTTTGAAAATCACTATAGAGATTTTCAGGAAATTATGATAATAAAGAAAAAATACAGCAAAATCATGCCAAGGTTGTAACTTTGCGTTGCTTTATACAATAAGAGAAATAGACAAGAGTAAGAAGAGAAGGTTCTTAGAATAGTTAAACAATTATTTTAGTAAAAGTGTCTTCTTACATTTTTTAGCATGTAGGAGAAAGGAAGACTGTGTGTTTCATTGCTTGAGAGTTTGTACATTCAGATCAAATTTCTATTTGCGTAGTCAGTACGGCAAATGAGAACAAAAAGTTAATGCTTTATTGGATTTTTAATTTCTTGTTTTGATTCAGTTTGTACCAGAGCTGAAAATCTCAAGCTATGTTTATGACAGTCAAAGTTTTCTTTTTTAAAACATCTTCATTCCTTCTAATAAACTGTTGGAAAACTTAAAAAAGCTCACACAGTGAAATGGCAACTATCTGCAAGCTCAGGAAAAAAGGCTCAAAAGAAAGCAACCCTGGGACATGTGTGGTACTTTGTTAAGGCAGCTCAGCAAACTAACAGTAGGCCTGATGTGGGTCAATAATGTGCATCTCTAATACATTCCCAACAATGCCACTGCTGCTTGTCTGAAGAATCACACCCTGAGATCACTGATCTGGTTCTTCCAGCAGCTGGTGGCTTCTTGGTTCTAGACTCTTGTAATGTGAAGTGCATATTCCTACCTATCTGTGCTGAATTTGATACTGACTACATCCTTGCACCATGAGGACTTAATCTTAGCAGCCTGTCTGTGCCCCACTGAGCAGTTCTGGTGGACGTGACTGGCCCTTGGACCTGAAGTTTCAATGGGAGAAATGAAATCCTGTTCTGTCATGGTGTTAGTCTGTATATTTCCAAACTCTATCTTTTTTCACCTTAAATTTCTGGAGGACAGCTTAGTATTGTGGGAATCGCATTATCAGCAAGACCTCTAAGTGATTTTTATCTTGCTCAGTGGTACAAGATTTTAGAGGGAGAAGAAATTAAGTGCTACCTAAATTGATCTAGAAAAACTTCAAAGGAGTCACCTAATTCTTAATGCATGAAAAGGATGTACAAGTGGAGAAGACAATGAGGAAGACCTTCAAGGTTAGTAGAAGCCAACATGAACACAGCAGAGAGGCAAGCAGTAAGTGCATCTGGGAACCATCTTTACTGGAAGAAGAATAGAGAGGAAGGAAATACAGAAAGAAAGCTAGGTTATACCAGAGTGAGAGAGCCTTAAAGAGAAGATAATGATCATTTATGACTACAAGTTTCCATTTATTTGGCACTTACAAAAGGCAATGCATAAACCCCAAGAGGACAGTGTTTTATCCTTGGACCCAAGCACATTGCCTGGTACAAAGCAGATGCTCAGTGAAAACAGGTTGGATGACGGAATCAAAAGCTTTATGCTGCTTAGTGTTTTATGTCAATGATTCATACAGGTGTGATGATCTCCCTTTATAAGTTCAAAGAGGTGAACTGACTTGCCAAGTGTTACAGGTTGAACTAAATTCAGAATTGTGTGATGCAAGACCAATTGCTTTCATCTGCAGCATGCTCTCTGAGCACAGGGTTAGATTCTTATGCTGCAAGGAAAGGGAAACTTCAGGATTGGGGTGGGAGGTAGGGATTGGGAATTACACCAAAGAGCCATTTTGGAGACAAGATGTTGACTATGGTTTTAAGCAAGTTCAGTTGGAGGTGGTGGCAGGATGCAAATGCTGGAAACACCTTTACTGAAAATGAAGACAATGGTGACATTTGTGAGGCATTTAGAGAAAGAGCGTCTGACTTGTCAGCCAGAGGGCTGAAATCTGCCAGGCATTTCAACATTAGACCAAACATTTCTGAAATCAAAAACTACACACAAATGTAAAATTCCGAAAATTTGTAAATTATTATAGCAAAGTGGCGGCCTCAGATCTTTATTGTATATTAACTTCTCTAAGGAGGTGGGCTTTTGGAAAGCTGTCCTTGCCTGACACAGTCTTTTATTTTATATTCATACCATCGTCAAGAAGTGAAAACAAAAACTAGACTTGAGAGCAAAATGAGAGAGAGAAGAGAGAGAGAAGAATGCCAACCTATTATATCCAAAAATGTAATTAAAAACCAAGTAGTTAATTCTTAACTAAATTGGTGAGCAACTTTGTTTTTGATTATATCATGAAGGAAATGAGGAAATACAGTTTGCAATTTAAATTTATCTTTAAGGAGGTAAAAGGGAAAATTAAGACAAATAGTAAACAAGCTAAAGCTAATGCCTAATGTTAAATTAAGTCACCCTGAAGAACTAGAGCCAAGAGCACACATAATAAACTTCTTGAGCACACAAACTGTATTTGCATTCCTTCTCTCTAATAAGTTAGACGGAAAGTCATTTATCTTCATGTGGTCATTACGTTTCCCTCAAAGTTTTCCAGGTTTTATTACAGAACTTTTCACTAAATTCAAGTATGATTAGTACACGATTAGACTAGCAGGCATGCTGGGTTTGGAAATACTCCCCACGCTTCTAACTCTTGGAAAAGTCTGTTTTTATGCTTACTGCTTGCCTCTCTTCCAGTGATATTTTTTTTCATTCCTCATAGGCCCCATCCCCATCCCCAATTGATCTAGAACACAGTGAGTTCTGTGTTCTGAATGTCCCCTCTTCTCCTTTCTCACCATTCACCATTCATCATTCTTGATTCCCTTACTTCACAGACCAAAGCTCAAGTTCTTGCTGTAGACTGGTGGATAAGGCCACCAGATACAGTCCACATACATCTCAGGGATCCACGTTCGAGACCCGGAGCCAGCGGAAATAGCGAAGATGACCAACTAAATAAAAGGAATAAATGTTTCTTCCTCCTCTCTCTTCCTGCTGGCTGTCTAGTCGCCTTCAGTTTCCAATTAAACATGAATGAACACCATGTTCTTACACCTAAGAAGAGGGTTCCAAGCACCCTTTTATATGTTATTTATGCTATTGTGATCCAACTCATTCATTCACCAAATATTCTTTGTGAGAGTGACAGAGAGCTGGAGTTACTCTAGTTGCCGTGGACGCAAAGGTGAATAATACTCCAAAGATGCTCACAGGTCACGAGACAGGCACCTATACTGAGAGACACAGAACAGTGCTGGAGGGACCCATGCAGAAGGACGCACAAGGCATTATGTCAAAAGATAACCTATCCTTAAAATAAGGAGGCTGTCTGTTTTGTTCTCTGCTGGTTTTGTAATTTCCCAAAACGAGTGATGACACCTCTCTTCTGGGTTGTCCTTGCTATGATGTATTCAACCATAAGAGATGAAGATTTCATAAACCAGAGGATAGAGACCAATCAGCTGAGTTGTACTGATCCCCGTACCTACCAAGTGTAGGGCCCGGCAATACACTCAGGTGTCATTTAATGATGGGGAGAAGTTCAGAGAAATGCATCATTAGATGATCGCTTTGTTGTGTGACCATCACAGAACACAACTGCACAGATTAGGTGGCATAGCCAACTGCACACACAGGTCCTATACTATAGCATACACGTGGACTGTCTTGTGCCTGAAATGTCACTAAGTAATTCATGTGTCCGCCCACAGGACTCCAGCTGCTCTCACTCTCTGTCTAGAGGAGAGGGGCCTGATGCTATGAACTATCAAGACTTCAGAGAAGGTTCTGTTCATTTGGTCTTTGGAGTAGAATATTCAGGTACTGCTGCAATAGTGGGGAAGGGGCTCTGTCTGCAGCCAGAACTTGTCTGTCTGAGCAGGAAATCATCCCACACATCATGGATGTCTAATCCCTTTCTTTTCTCATGGCTGAGATGCTAGACAAGTTTCTTCCCTCTTTGGAAACACAGAAGGGCCAGTGTCTCTGTTTCTCTGAAAACACCGGAGTCAAGCAAATAGAATTTGCACACAAATAGAATTCGCACTGAGGGATTTGCAAGTACTACATGTTCCCTTTATGTCACATATGGCCTATTTTCTAATTGTGCAACACATTCATCTTGGAGAGACTTGTTGAAGAGCTATGATTGCAGTGTGTCAACTCCAGGATCCGTTCCATGAGCAATCATCAGTGAAAATACCAGAGGGCCTAGCATTTTCCTAGGGTTGCCTTATCTCATCAGTTCGGTTACTCTGTCCCTGGCATACTGCAAGGCGCACTTAATAGATGAGTGTTGATGGTGAGTCCCAGCACCAAGGCCCCGGCACACTCTCGCGGGTGCTGGGGCCACTAAGGAGCAGGTTGGGGGAAGAATAGAAATTATCTAGGTCACAAAGAGGAAAGGCGATGGGGACTTTCTGGAAGAGGAAACAGCATGAACAAAAGCTGTAGGTATGACTGACATGGGGGAAATTACAATAGTGTCAGGAGAGTGGTGGGAGATGAAGATGAAGAAAGAGACAAGGGCTAGATGGCAGGGAACACTGCATGTCAGATTTAATTCACCGCAACAGTGATTCTGGGTTCAGACACCATGGGGTCCACATACATTAGTGGCTACCCAAGGGCCAGGATGTGAAACTTGGCACATGACAGAGATGGGAAGAGTTTCTGGATGCTGAAAGGAATACATTATTGCCTGGGGCAGCAGGTTTTTGGAGACAAATCTCCAGACACTTTCTTTCTTGGCAATACAACGCCAGGAGGACAAAAATGAGGCCAAGAAATTCAGCCCGTTTTCTGGAAGAATAATAGATGGAATATTGTGAATTTGGCATCGACTCCAGAGTCAAGGAAAAGGTCTCAAGTGTGACTGCTACATTCCATCATTTCACTAATGGGAGCGTGAGGATTTGCCAGACATCATTTCAAGCTTGACATGATTTCAGAGCTGCACTGTGGTCATTGCCTCCTCTAGGAGTGTCCATATAGAAGCAAAATGGCGGATATGCTCTCAGGTTGAGCAGGGGTGGAAAATGGAGCTGCCAGCTCCAACGCTGAAGAAGAATAGAGGTCAAGTCCCTGCCAGGATGCAAGAACAGGGACTGACAGTCCAAGAAAGCAACACATGGCCCTTCTGTATCAACCCCTCAGCAGATATTAGGGTCTTGCCTTCCTAAGTCACAGTTGTAAGCTCTCGGGATGTAATCACGAATGAAATACAGGAAGTCTCTGGTCAAGTGAGGGGAGATGAAAAATGAATACAAAATGTTAGGTGGAAGTAGGTCTCTGCAATGAAAAATTAAGACTCATAAAGGGATACAGGATGACAGGGAAAAGATGATGCTACTCTAAAGTCTGAAGCAATTATTGAACTGTGTTTCTTCATTGTAGAATGGAAACGAGGAGTCACAGCTTCTCCAAGTTGTAACAAGACTTAAATGCAATATTGGTTACGAAATACTTTGCCAATTCTCTGGAACACAGCCAGCAGTCAATAACTAATAGCTTTCATTTATTACTGAGGGTGAGTCATTCAAGTAAAGTCCTCTTGGAACTTGGGAATCTTTTAAACCTCCTGTGTCCAATCCTAATTCCACTTCTTAAAACTCTTATAGGCTTAGTTAATTACTTTCTCTCCCTTCACTTCTGTTTACTTATCTGTAGCTGTAATGGTAATAGCACCTTGCTTGTTAGTTGTTGGAAGGATTATTTTGCAAACTCATGCGCAATAGTGCTTAGCTCTGAGTCTGTCGTATAGATGGTTAGTACATCTGGTAATGACAATTTCTTTAGAAAGATTTTCTCAGCATAAAAATCAGGTTTCCAGGGTAATAAATGTTTCTTAATAGGAATATATATGTGTGCATATACAAATATATATATTTTTTTAATATCCACTTTTGTGGGGAAGAAGTAGAGTTTTGATTAAAAGAGCTGATTGGCAAAGAGAGCATGTCTGTTTTATCATTCGTTCACATATTGGATGTTTCTTAAAGATACCTCTGGTTGCTATTTGAAAGCAAAAAAACATTGGAATATGTTAGAAAAAATAGAAAGTATATTTCCTATTATTCAGAAGTTAAATTAATTGACACTTTCTGGTCTTGGGAAGTAGCAAATTTCCTGCTTTATTTGTATACTCTCTTATCATATGCATTCTCAAGACAGAAAATCTTCCTTATTCATATGTATCTGCAATATCTAAGAGAGTGATTGAAAGGGTTAAGGTTGGCAGATAAAGTTAAATTGACTGGAGTAGCCTGGATGCTGGAATACATAAAAAGCCATGGTAACAGAGCAAGACCATCATTCTTGGCCACTCTTGTGTAGAATGGAACTGGGGCTCACCATCACGGCATTTCTCCTTTCCCTGTTCTTTGAAGAGTCATCTTTGCAGAGAATCAGGTCAAATTCATTTCTTAGTACAGTTGCCTCTATCTTCTCAGCTACTTCCCCAGTGCAGTGTGTGGTTGGTACTGAAATTCCATTTAAAAAGTACATCCAACTGCATCCTTGAAGAGGATGGACACAGCTCTCTTGAATCATGGTCTTAGAAACAAGAAAATATTGATCCCTCTAACTGCTTACTTGCCTCATAAAAACATTCATTTTCTTTTGTGTTTTAGAAAATGAAATTTCAAAACCCATGTCTGCTCAATTCATTAAAGTCAGAACAACATATGAGATGAGCTTTGTCAAATGAACCAAAAAATTATTGGTGAAGATAAGGAAGGAAATATGGGCATGACAATAAACCTACTGCTTTAAAAATATCTGAAAATACACTGGATTTGAAATTGTATGTAAGAAAAGTATTCAAGGAAAAATGCACAAAAAGAACATGGAATTAAATTATGAAGGAAACTGGTATTTTTCTTCCAGACAGAAATGGGAAAATTGTATGAAGACATGAGCAAACAAATGAAAGTGGTGAGAAGCAAATATAATAAAGTGTATAGGGTGGGTGACCGCACATAGTATATTCTTAATAAAAGCTTGTCAACTATGTGAGTGAATAAGAAGCATAACCTATGAAATTAAATATTCAACAAATTGAGTATAAAATATAATTACTATTTTGCAGACGTTAATAAAGGAGACTGGGTTTAGAGTTAGGATTTTAACTGTGTTAGCTCAATGTAATTAGTTCAACGTAAAGCACCTCTTATTCTCACATTAGATCCTTATTTGCAGTTTGGATTCACATAGCTATTAATACAAAAGATCTCACATTTTGATTCAAATTGTTCTGTGGAAATATGGGAACAATCAATCTGGATGAGCCTAGAGGCCAATGCAGAATTAAGGATGAACCACCAAAACCTTCTTTTTTCTCCAGCAGAGGAAAGAGAGCTCTAATTCCCAGGCTTCATTTGCACATGCTGTTATTCACAGATGAATAAAGTGCGCCACTTTGTTAGTCACCCCCTGGGTCCATAGCACGTAAGCGTAAAAAGGAAATGGTCCAAGAACCATTGGCATCCAACCCATGATACATTATGTTACTAAATATCTGGCATGGCAATTGGCTAAACCTCATCAGCCAGTTGCCAAATGTCATTTAACAAAGTGGTCCCCATCCAGGACCTCTATGTGACTCTACTGATAATATTATCACTGGAGGTGAAGTCACACATTCCCTAAAGAAACTCATCATTAGAAACAAACATGGCAGCTCATCAAAAAGCACAAACAACATGGAAAAATTCAAGAGGAGCTTTTCGTAAACCAGTGTGTTTCTGTGAGTTTGCGTTTGTGTTAGTGAATGTGCACAAATGGTAAAATCTCTGCTTCATCAGGAAATATAGATGATATATTTGTCTCTTAATTGTCTAAATTAGTGACTAAACTTCCCGAATACCATGAATGTTTAAAAGAATATATTCTTGCCAGCAGTCTTCAGATCACACAGTCCGAGGTTGCAGGGATTTTAGTCCTTCCTTTTGACTATTTTGGGAAAACTGAGTGAAGATTTCTCTTCACCCTCTTTCCTTACGAGTAAAAATATCTATTGTCACTTTGCCAAGCAAAAAGTAAAGGTGACTTCTTAAAGAAAGAATAGAAGAGTTCCTTTAGGGAACTTTTATCTTCTTATTTTGCAAGATCTTTTGGGAAGTCTCACCTCCCCTCACCCCACTCCCCCTGCACCCCATCCTAGCCCTCCCACCAGCACCATGCAAGTGTCAGGGTCCCCTCTGTGATACTCCCAGTCTCTTCTCAGCTCCAAACTCCATCTGTTGCTAGGGACTTCAAAATGAAATGTGCCCAGTATTGATGAACTCATTGCTTCACTACTTTGGAAATGTTTACCTTACTCTGACTTCTCTTTATGAATGACACACACATGAATCCATTCACCATCTACCCCAAAAGTTGAGTCAATAGACACTCCTATATTTTCTTCAACTTCAAAATCAACTCCATGAAGACCCAATACTGATTTTTACCTCTAAAATAAGTCTCTTTTCAGCCCTTTTGGTCAATGTGGCTGTCACTGCCTTAGCCTGGACTCAGAATTTTCTGGTTGATGGTAGTAATCACACAATGGTCAGTCTTACAGTGGTCTAATTTGTCCTTCACTCTGATGGTACAATAAACCTTCAAAATATTTATCTGATTATGTCTAGTCACTGCTGAAGATTCTTCAGCTTAACAAGGGACAGATCATATGTGAGGAAAACAATGGTGTCTTTGCTTCAAAAATTAATATATAAATTTAATTTAATAATACGATTTTAGTTAGAACTCCCATACGGTTTTTAAACCAGATCAAATGAAGCTATCACTTATATGGAATAGTAAGTGCTAGAGAAAACAAATGTCAAAGGAACAATAGACCTTACCAGATGCTAGAAAGTACTATTAGACTGCTCTTACAAGATGTGACATTGGTATAAGAATAGAGAAATCAATGAAACAGAATTGAGAACTCAGAAATTGATCCCAGAGTATTGAATTTAGTATATGATTAAGGCTGCATTTCAATGGGGAAAAGTTAGTTTACTTAGTAAATAGTGTTGGTACAATGGTCTATGTAACCAGTAGGAAATGGAATTGAACCCCTGATACCCATTATATACAAAAATAAATGTCACAAGGATTAGTGACTTAACTGTAATATATAAAACCACAAAATCTTGAAAGAATATCTCAGTAAACACATGTGCAATGTAGTAGAAAAGAAAACCTTACCCACAACAAAAAACCCAGTGCAATAAATGAAAAGATACCGTATAACAGTTAAGTCTTTTTATGGTAAAATACACTATAAACAAAGCCTGGAGACAAACAATAGATTTTGGATAAATATTACTAACGCAGAGAATAAAGAGCTCTTCCAAATTAACAATTAAAATAACAAAATTAAGAAAAGACTATAAAAGTTTATTCCTCCAAGGCCAAATCCAAATGGTAAAGAAATATAAGGTTATCTAACGCAAAACTGAGATGGTATTTGATATGCAATGAACTGTCCAAAATTAAAAAGAATAATCACCGAGAGGTGGAAAAGTAGAACATTCTCATATTCTGCTGAGAGAAATGTGTATTGTTAGTGCCTTTTTGAGAATATAAGCTGGCAATTTATTAAAATTAAGTCTTCATTCTAAAAATATAAACATCAGTTTATAAAAATACATATGTATGTATAGATATAAACTAGAAATGAAAACCCATTAATACATAAATATATGGTATGCTCAAAATTCATGAAGACTTAAAAATTTAAGTTGATTTGGAGCACCATCAAAGAGGCACTAAAAAAGAAAACTAAAATTGAGCAAAGTATATAATACTCATAAACTCATAAACCAATGGGAACCACTGCCAGGTTTGTCTGTGTTTTAACATTTATTTATCTGAGCAGGGATTAAAAACATGATAGTTACATTCGATTGCTATTAGGGTGATGGACAGACTCTGATGTGGAAGGACCGTGGTTCACATCTTGTGTCTGACGACCATCTTTCAGTCCCTCTACAAATCCTATCTTCTTTGGAATTTTCCTTTGTCTCTTAATAGGAAGACGATGGGTTTAAATTTGGTGGCTGCCACTCTCTTTGGTTTAAAGGTGGTTGATATCTTTGACTTTACCTTTTATTTGTTTTATTGGGTTGCTTATTGGGTTTCTTCATATTCCTTCAAAATGCATTTCCAATTTGTCTGCTCTAGGGTAGAAGTGTATCCTAAACTCCTGTCTTTTTTCCTCTAACTGATGTCTAGTGTCTGTAGTATCTTACAACCCAGCCTACCACAAACATTGCATCCAAATTTATTAAAAACAGTGACAATAGAATGTGTGCTGCCACAGGGTAAGAGAAGAGGAGGGAGTAAAATTGGCAGAGTATGTTGAGTGGTTGTGGTGGATGGCATCTAGACATTTGGTTGGCGTGATGTGCATATACAGTTGTCAAGGTATGAAGGTGTGCTCTCCAATACATAGAGTGTCGTAAACCAATATTAACTCAAAAAAAAAGGACTTGTTCTTGGCATCTTACTTTCCAAATGGAAATCCTTCAGGTGTTCTCCTTTGTAATTCTTTTATCCAAGCTCATTCACATTTTCTTTAAAAATGGCTATTTCACAATGAAATACTTGTTCAGTCATTGAAAACTGATATCTTGCCATTTCTGACAACATGGATGAAACTTGAGTATATTATGCTAAGTGAAACAAGTCAGATGGAGAAAGACAAATACCATCCGACCTTGCTTACTTGTGGATAGTAAAGAAATAAAACAACACAAAACTCTTAGGCTATCAATACAAAATGATGATTACCAGAAGGGAATAGGTAAGCAGGGTGGGTAAATACAGTATGAGGTGGTCAAAGGAAAAGTTTCCTCCTCATTTCTTGGAAAGCCTGAATGAAAGAACGATTTAACATTAGGCATGATTAGTAAGAGAAAAGCCCAAATCTAATGACATTCATATGAAGAATGTACATGGTGGTAAATTCTGGGGTAGGTCAGTGATTTATGTGCTCTGCTGAGGCATGGAAAGGAGATCTGAGGTGTCCAGGGAGAGAGGAGGGAATCACCAGTGGCTGGGAGACAGGCTTCTTAAAAAGCACTATTTACAGATGAGCTGTCTTTTGAATGAAGCCCTTCCCAAACTACATTATGCTAAGGGATAAGGAAACAAAAACCCTCATCTGGATCAGGGGAAGGATGGAGGCCGAGGGGGCCTGGAGATGTCAGATGGTTTCTTTGACAAAGGGAAAGGCTACAGGGTTATCAGAACACTTTTGCTTGTGGGGATTGTCCTCGGGTTCTTGGCGTATGGGTGGGATGTCCATGGGACATCAATTCTGAGAGACTTGGATATTCTCTTTTAACCCCTACAGGTAAAAGGGATCAATTGTATGGTGGAGGATGGAAACTAGAGTTTCGGTGCCTGTCATAATGCAATATATGGCAGGTTATACAGATTTTCATACTGTACAAACAAAACCCACATAATGGTATAAACCAGTGCTACTTCAATAAAAGATTAAAATGTAAAGACATGCCTATTTTATGCCCTGGCTGTGTGCAAGATGCTAAAAATAAACAAGAAAAGATCTGTAACTTCAGGAAGACTCTTAGATTCTCACCAGAATGAAGATTTTTAAACTCTGCATATATCCTGGCACTGCAATCTTAGTTTCCTTTCCCCTCTAGCACAATGCCCACTGTGAAACCCATACAGGTGTCTTTCTTTTCTCCATGACTAACATGTTACATCAACTTGATATCAAGATACTGTTCATGGTGCTCCAATCTCAGAATGCCCTATGTTTTTTAGGTAAATATGTATTGATTAGCCATGTAGAAATCACTGTCCTTTCTATATATCCTTCATGACCTAATTTTAAATATGCTTTGTCCCAGCTGAACTCAAATCTAAAATCCTAATGCCTTTATCTGTACAATATGGTTTACTAGACACTGAATTGCTCACTGCTTTATAGTCTTGCTTATTTGTAGGCATATCTTGCCCCTACGCAATGAGATTATAGACTCAAGAGGTCTTTATTGACTTCTTGCATCTCCTCGACCTTCCCTCTCCTCGTACGCACCCTCACCATCTAATGAGTTACGCATAGGAGATATTTTGCGAATGCTTCTTAACAAAAGGAAATCTTGAAGGATGAGGTATGGCTCCACATTCCATCATTCACTGGGATACTGCTGGTTCTGTGGAATATTAATTCTGCCAGAAGCTGGTATTCAGCATGCACACAACAAAAGAGATTCCATATTCAAACATATTTAAGCAGTAATGGATTACCTACATTAAACCTATTTACTTACAGCAGGATTTCTGGTGTCCTTTAATATGCTAGCAAAAATTGAGTTCCTCTAGTGGGAAACTGTAGTTTCCCAGACTTATTTAACTACAAAGCAGGTGTTGATGGTGGCACATATTTAGAATTAATGCTCAACCATCTCACTTCCAGAAGTGCCAGTTTTAGACCTCAGCAAATCTGAGAATTCCAGGAATTCAGTTCCAGATTTATGAGAGCTGCACAAAGTAACACACAGGTTTATTCCATCTCACTATTTTATCATCTTTATGGTAGATCTTCCAGGGATTATCAAAAGCAGCAAGTAATAAAAACAAATACAAAGCAAAGCAACCATGGAACGTTGTAAATGGGATCAGCATGGATGGAGAAAAGGGCAGTGTTGACCCTGTACATTCAGCCTGTGGAGATTGCATAGTAAGTTGTGTAGAAGAAAGTAAACATGTGTAAAGAGCACCAGAGTTCTGAAACCTCATTTCAGTCCCTCATTCTGAAGTGAAGAAGCAGTGACCACGCACGGAATTTGCGAAGTGAATCACAGAGCTAAATCCTCACAGATGCAGCGTGCTGTGACTTTCCTAATGATTTCTTCAGAAGGTTATTACTGGTTCATTTTTGACTCTTCCTTTTAATTGTGCCACATGACAAGCATATAGGCATTTGGCCACTGCTGGCAAAGGAACTTTTGAAAACTAGCCAATTCACTTAATTTGTGAATCAATACAAAAGTCAGACTCTTGACTCAAACAGAGAAAGGTGGGGAAACTAGTCGATTTCAAAGTTTTTCTCTGTCTTGGAATCCAAAAATTTTCTTTTCTTTTATCCTACCCTTTCAACACATTGCCTAAAGGAAATGAAACATAGCACTGCTTTCTCCACTTCCTTTCTGAAATGTTTGCTCTAATACTCCCCAGGCAGGTTTCACATGGGTAAACAAGCTGGAAGGCCAAATAACTTCGCACACAGCCGCGGTTTACGCGGTGGCCCACACTGATTGCTGTGGGCAGTATTGATTTTTCAGGAGTTGCCCAACTGTTCCAACTCAACGGTTTCAGGTCAGAGTACAGTTCTCTGGTAAGTTCATGACAGTGAGGCTTTGAATTGCTAGGGTCATTTAACTTTTTGTCTTTTTTTGAGAGAACCACCAATAATAGATGGTGATGACTTTTAAATGGTCTTTTTTAAACCAGAGTCAGCTGAAAAACAGGTAGGAACAAACACAGCGAGGTGATCGCTTTACTTCTGTGTTTTAGATCATGGCTGTGAGATGCCCTGAAGTCAATGACTCTTGTTTATCTTCCATTTTTATCTTATTCAATATACACTCATTTCATTCCACCCGGTCAGCCCTCAACCAGGTAAAGGCACACCTTAGTTCTTTTGCCTGTTTCACACAATTCACAGGATAATCACAAGCACCACCCTTTTGTATATGGATGACCAAGCTTTGCCTACTGTGCAGACAGACTTAAGGAGCTCAGCCTTATTTCCAGTAAAGTAATCAGATTGTCAAGGAAGGATTTTTCCATAAAAATGACCTGGAAGCATTCATGGAATACCTATGTTGAGGGGAGCCAGTGGGAAAATTAAATGATAATCAAGGAACTAATGATAAATAAGAGAGGGTCCTTCCTTCCAAGATCTGATATTCTTAGAGCAGAAAGACTGATAACAGTCGTAGTACTATATGCAAGGGGCCATTGTAGGGCAGAGACAGGACTAATGAACATTTGGAGGAGGTGACACTTGAGCTCATACTTGAGGAATGAGTCCTATTCATCACATATTCATCAAGGAGTTGAAGAGGAAATCCTCATTGTAGCAAAGATAAGGCAGCATTAAATGAGGAGGGGGAAGCAAAGGTAGGAGTAGAGAATAGGGCATGTTATAGTAATGAAAACATGTTCCTTATGGATGAACATACAGAGATACTAAGCTGGGAAAAGAGGCAATGATCAAGTGGCGGGTAAGAGTTTAAATAGAAAGCATATATATTGCATGAATGCATTAAAGAACCATTGAATACTTGAAAATTTTCTTCCCCATGCTATATACACAGAGACACATGAACACAAACTCATCACCTTTATATACTAAAAGTGAACACATATAGGTTTTCCTTATTTTTCGCTTTTGCCCATTATGTCCTATATTCTCATCACTGAACAGCCCACTCCAGGCAATCATTGTTATCCAGTGGAAGGTGTCCCGTCACCATAATGGTGACTTAAGGAGAGTAAAACTGCTTGAAAAACATACAGAAAACTTAGCTCATTTTCAAAATGAGTTATGGGTATGACTATTATCACTTCCATTTTGCAGATGAGAAAAATTAGTAGAGATATATCAGATTTTATTCTAAGTAGACACACTCAGCAGGAAGCATAGCTAAATCTCTATTCCTATCTCCTTTTATATTCATGTTCTTTTACAAGATTACATTTCAAGAGATACAAGATTAAAAGAAATGGGTAGATAGAGCTTTGAGATTGACCCTCCTAGACATGACAGTTGGAGTATCAAAATAGAATTTATTCCATAAGAATTGAGTCAGTTTGATGTACTTTAATTGGGAGCCTGGTATGTGCTCAGCTCTGTGACCCCCGTAACAGAGCAGGAAGATGATAAGCAAAGAGTCAAGAACTCACATTTAGGGAAAGCTAAGAGGGAGAGGGATCAATAGACAAGCTAATAATAGAAAAATCAAATTAGCTACTGTTTTATGAGTATTTATTACATGCAAGACAGGGAATGGTTAACCAAAGCAGAATGAGCACATGAGAAAGTGCAATGTTTCTGATGTCAGAACAGACCCAGAAATGATAGACTGATTAGAAGGAATGAGAACTTGGAAGATTTCCCCTTCTCAGTATTTCTCTCTCTCGGGTAAACCAATAATGGAAAACAGAGTAGCTTTAGACCTCTCATTCATTCAGTTAACCAGTTTCTACTAGAATCAGACTCCTGTTCAAACCCAGGAGAAAGCATGGTGCTTTAATAATTAAGACGGAGGGACAAAGGGAACAGAAATAACTGATCCAGAGGGATTTCAGGGGGAAGTAACTGCATTGTCACAGTTTTCAAATATATTTGAATGATGAATATATCTAATTAGTTCCTTCTCCTTCAAAGAGAATCAGAGGAATCAGATAAAAATAGTACCATACCAGGATATTTCAGTACCACACCTTTCCAGTCTCCCCTCCCACTAAAGCTGGATACATTACACATTTTCCCCATCATAATATTATTTGCTATATGTAGAGCACATTCTGATCATCTCCTTAAAGTTTTATTCAAATACCACCACCCCAGGAAGACTTACCTGAACACCTTGGCCTGAAATAACTTCTCCCGTCCTGGACTCTGCAGCATTTTGCAGTTTTTGAAGGAAGCCTGTCACTCACTAATCTGTTTGTGACTTTCAAAAGAAATCATTGATAAAATATGAATTTATCAAAATATTTTAAACACCAAAAATAATAGCAGACCCAAGATGTGAACAAGGATCTTCTCACATCAGTCTGTTCATTACCCTCACTTACTCTTTGTCTAAATATTAATTACACTTTTAAGTCCCCTGATATTAGTGACCAAATTTTATACATCATAATACTCATCAAATCTTGAGAAAAGGAACTCAATAAATGATGGATGGATGAATGAATAAGAAAAAAATAGATATGAAGTACAGTAACTTTCTTTAATTAAAGCATTTGTTCATCTATGCCTGGGTATGATGCGATAGATGTTGTTTTTGGTATCTCACTTGGTATCTCAGAGATATACATGGGTGTGAGCAAAACAGTAGAGGTTCTTACCTACTAGCCTAGACTAGAAAAAGGAGGCATACTATATGCAAATAAGGCAAAACATTATTCCTTCTTCATTGCTAAGGAGAATAAGGAAGCCAATAAAAATGACAAGTGGGCAAAGGAGAAGATGTGTACTTTAAAAAAATGATCAGGGGAGACCCAGAAGTAGTCTTTAAGCAAAGCATTAAGGAGGTGATTGGACAAGCCAAGTCAAGAATAGAAGTTCATTCTCAATAGAAGGAATAGCAAATGTAAAGGCTCAAGAAAGGACCATGTTTTGTTTTGTTTTGTTTTTTTAAGGGGAAAATGAAGACACCAATGTGGCTGACACAGAAGGGCAAGAAAAAAGAAAGAAAAGTTAGACTATAAGAGAGTGTCTCAGCTTCCTAGGGCAACTATAACAAGTTATCACAAACAGGGTGACTTAAAACAAGAGAAATTTATCAGAAATTCAAAAGTGAAGATGCTATAAAGGTTTGTCCTTTCTGGAAACTGTGAATAAGAAGCCCTCTCATGCTTCTCTCCTAGCTTCTGGTGATGGCTGGCAATCCTGATCCTTGACTAGTAAATAGCACTTCAATATCTAGTCCATATTCAGATATCCTTGTTCTCTGTGTTGTTTGTGTGTGTGTGTTTTCTTCCTTTCTGTCTCATATGAGAGCATTCTCACTAGACTTACTATCCACCCTAATCCCTAGGGTCTAATCTCCATGTTTAACTTAATTATACCAATGACATTACTCCACAAAAGGTCACATTAGGAGCTGTGTAAGCACATATTAGGAGGAAACTTCAAATCCACTTCAGGGAGCAAAGGTGAAGCATCAAGAGCATTGGGAGTCTGTTCAGATGTCAATAATCCATCTGTGGGATCACATGACTTGTGTAGGTATCATTAGAGGTGGTGAGAAGGGCTCTTATTAAGCAAATCTTTAAACAAGACCTTTGGGACTTCTTGACACACAGGAATATTGGTTTTGTATAAGAAAGGACTGATGTTTGTAATAGAAATGGTTATATGGAAGCCCAGTGGTTGTTATTACCTGCCTGTATCTGCTGTTACTAGAAGACAAACCCAAATAATGAACTCCAAACATCTGTATGCAGGCTGGGGAAGTAGGGGCCTTTTCTAGTTCTAATATTTAGTGTTTCTTATTAAGTTGTCCATGACTTATTACTATATTTTGCTGTAAATCAAATAGAGTAAATTTAAAAAATAAATTGTTCTGAGGACAGAAAACACATTCACTTGACAGGGATGGACAAATGCATTAAATTTCTCATGCAGAGTCTAGAACAAAAACAACTCTATTTCTTATTTGCTGTATTTGAATGAAAATATTTTTCTTTAAGGAAGGGAAATGATCTCACCCAACTAAGGGGAAAGCAAAGATTTGCATCTTAAAGAGCCTAAGGAGTTGAATTCTACTAGAAAAATATTAATGAGATTCAACATCAATTTGAGTGCTTTGGTAACATTTCCCAGTGAAATCTTGATTTACCTCCTAAGTTATAACCTCTGGGAGACAAGACTGGCAGGAAAAATGAAGGAAATGAAATACTATAAATTATCCCCATTGTAATGTCAGCTTCTCAAGTGAATTTCTTGGTATTTAATACAACATAAGGAATAAGAATGCCCCTCTTTTTAATGATTGCTTCTTCTTAGACCTTTCTTATTGATTCAACAATGAGCTCTTGCTATTTATTATGTAAGGAATATTCTCCTATTTTCTAATATCTAATATTTCTAAAATTCAAAAGCGTTTCATGTGACTCACTCAGTTTCTCTTCCTTCCACAATACAAACCAGTTAAAGCCACTCAAAATCTCTCCATACATGGCACCCTCATGATTTCTCTGACCTACCGGAAGAGGATCACCGTGGCTCCCAAAGTTCTTCCTGTTTTCAGATCTGCCCTTAGTATCACCAATTCTGTGATGCCTTACACTGTGACAGCAGTTCACACATCAAAAACTTCTCCTTTCATTAAAATGTTCACAGTATTGCTATACCCAAGTCACCATTTCTTGGTCGGAGGAAGGCAATAACCCTCTAACCTGCCTCCGTTCTTCTATCCTTGATTCCTGTAGTCTATTCTCCATCATAGCAGTCAAATTATTATTTTCAAACTGTAAGTTATTGTAACTTATTCTTTGCTCAACCTGCCCTCCTCCCGTTCAGTTGCCTTCCATCTCACAGAGTAAAATGCCAAGTTCTCTATATAAACTGCATCCCCATCTCTACTTGCAACACAAGACATTCACTCTTGGCCAATCTTCTTTGTGTATCGTCCCACCTACTTGACCTGACCTGAAAGAATCATTCTCTTTCCCAGTTTCACTCTCTTTATTCATTAGAGCTCAGTTCAAACATCAGATCCTCAGAAATACTTCTCTAGTCCATTGGATAACGCACGCTACTTTCCTGTGCTCATAACATTTTATCATAACACTTAACCCAGCCTGCAATATATGCTTGAGTGCTTATGCAGGTCATGTCTGTGAAGATAAAGGGTAATGTCTGGGAGGTCACACTGCACAGAGAAATGACTAATTAAATGTCTGTTTAATGAATGAATAACACTTTCTCTACCACTACTTTGAAATGCATTATGTATTTACCCAACATTCTTAGATATCTTTATATTTACATCCCTCTAAATATACAATATCTTGCAAACCTTCTCAGTACCGGTTAGAGACTTTTCATGACACTAGTGGTGATGAAACATGTACTTATTGGCCAACTACCATGTGCAAACATTAGTGTTACTCACTGACAGAACACATTTTTAAAAATAAAGAAAAAATGTTTCTTTACTTCTAGTAAGAATGTGCAGTGAAAATTTGTGCTGAGTTTGTGTTTAATTATATAATTCCATACCTATGGAAAGAGTTTTGCTTCCTTGTTATCCCTCAACCACATATCACAGTGAGAAATACAGGCCTGAGCAGGCAACAAAGCCAACTACCAATAGTCTCTTGGGGACAAGACACCCAATCTCCTGTTTGCTACTCTGATATTTGCTGCTACTTGAACACATTACAGAGCATATGAGGCTCTCTTGGTTCCATTCGCATTTTGACTTTTTTGGTTTTGCTCATTTGCAAGATAAAAAGTGGCACCTCCCTCTGTCTACTGATCCCCACAAACTTTGAAACCTAACTTGGATGATTCTTCATGAAATCTTTCCTAATTCCTCACAAATCTGACATCTTTTTTTCCTCTTTAACTCTTAACACTTTGTTTATAACACATTTGGGAGTAATTCTCTTATTAAGCTTAATGTAATGCTTATTGGATGCTTTTTAATACTCCTCATTGAGTTGTTAGTTCTTTGAATACAAAATGCACATCTATTCTACTTTCATATCATCCACAATTACTAACACAACACTATCCACAATGACTATCATAAGTATTTGGTAAATTGAATAGCTTTAATGAGAAATTGCACCATATTATACCAGTTCTGTAAATTATAGTGAAAGCAGTTTCTGAAATCAAATGACCAGGGAATTGACAGAAATCCTAATTGTCATGAATCTAACTAGAAATTAAATTTAAGAATACTTGGTTATTATCTAATAGAGGACATAGAATTGCCAGAAACACATAGGTGAGAAAATGCAATATTAATCTTCAACCTAGCTTTTATCAGATTCTTCAAAAACATTCCTTTTCCAGCCCAAAAAACCCTTCTAATTCCTCTGAGAAAGGAATTCACAACTGGCTTCACAAAAGGATTTCTCTGTGTTCCAAAGGAATGAATGACAAGATTAGTGGCAGAAAAGCACAATACTTGCTTTTTATCTTGCTTGGTTTCCTAAAGCATAGTACCCATTCCAAAGAAGAGCATATTGCTATTTCTTTGGAGAAATGTGGAATAGGGTAAATAATATAAATTATTTTAGGGTAAATAATACAAATGAAACTTTATAGGAGAGTATTCAAGAAATTTGATGAGTTAGAGAAAAATACAATTAAAAAACATAATGGAAAATTTTAAAGGCTCATACATGTTTGATGGATATCAGTTGGAGCTTTTAGAAACTAAAGGTTATTTTGAATCAAATCAAATAAGTAAGCGACAGATGTGGAACCTTTGCATTTTCTCGGGGAACATTTAAGTTAAGACAAAGTTTAACTATTTCTGACTGGTATGATAATTTGATTCAAATGTCCAACAACATTTCAGGCAAATGCTATGTGTCACTTATAACATTTGTTACAAAGCTAAGGAAGCATAAATATCATATCCCCTTACTGGCATGGATGAATGAAAATGTCATATTTTTGTTAAATTTACAAAAATAACATATTTTAGCTTCCATTGGTTCAGAGCACTCCCCAAGTCCATTCTGTCATGTTATTTTTTACACTGCCTCTCTTAGAAGACATAAATGAATGACCATGAGTATTCTGGTCACTTGACTAAGGGATTGCTGAGTTGAAGGCTGATAATTTTAACCAAAAATTAGGCCAAGAATTTACAAACTCTTGAATTAATATAAATTAAGAGTAGCTTTTAAAAATATTTTCAACAGCATTTATCAATTATCTGAGAGAAAATTAAAATGTAAAGTTACCTGAAAGGTAAACCAAAATGATAATGATACATGATAAAGTCATTCTAGCTTTAAGAAGCGATCAGTACAAAAAGACAAGAAATGAGTATTGGAGAAAAGGAAACCCTGTGCACTATTGTTAGGAATATAAATTGGTGCAGTCACTATGGAAAACAATATGGAGGTTCCTCGATAACTTACAATCATCATAGGTTCTGACGATGCCCCTACTGGGTGTTTTTCTGAATAAAATAAAAACACTAATTTGAAAAGACATCCTCAACATCACAATGTTACAGCATAATGTTTACTGTGCCATTATTTACAATTGCCAAGTCAGGGAAGCAAAAATGGATGCATAGATAAAGAAAAGGTAGCATGTAATACAAGGTATATATACATCTATTGGATTTCTGTATATACTTAGATGCAAGCACATATATATGCATATAAAGCAAATTCAGGCATTAAAAAGAAATGTTATTATTGGTGAAATTATTAACCTTAGTGGCATTATATTTAGTGAAATAAGTCAGAGAAACAGAGAAGAGAAATACCATATGATCTCACATATATGTAGAATCTAAACTAAACAAAGTTGAACTCAAGAGACAGAGAACAGATGGGTGATTTCCAGAGTGGGGATTCAGATAGGTGAAAAAAGGTGAAGGTGGTCAAAAGGCACAAATTTTCAGCTATAAAAAAATTGAATCAGTGTACCCTGGTGAAGTATGGTTAGTTCCACTGCCTCCAGCGAGCGCAGTCCACATGCTTCCCTAGGACCTGGGTCTGCATCCCGGAGCCAGAAGAACACCAATATGAACGATGAAATAAAATAGATAAAATGCTTCTTCCTCTTCTCTCTTCCTGACTGCCTGCCTACTTGCCTTCATTCCTGATTGCACCTTTCCTTTAAAAATAAATAAACAAATAATAAATGGAAATTAACTTCTAATACAGTGACTATTGTTAATATACTATATTTAATATTTGAAAGTTGCTCAGAGACTAGATTTTTAAAGTTCTGTGACAGGAAAAGAAGCAATTTGTGACTGTGTGGTGATGGATGTAACTAGATTTATTATGGTAATCATTTTGCAATATATACAAATATCGAATTACGGATGCACCTGAAACTAACATAATGTCCTATGTCAACTATATTTCAAGAACATTTCAAATGCATGACTAACATTAAAAATGGAACAAATGAGGATAAAATATTTTTAAAAGAGGAGGCTATAACAAAAACATTAGGTAAGAAATTATCTGCCAAAAGCAATACTCTATTAAGAGAAAGAAATAGATTTTAATGAAAAGAAATGGATCAAATCTCTTGCACATTTGATAATTTAATGACAAGGAACAAATCTAAAAACACTGGAGATATTTAAATTTCTTGCTGATTTCATACAAAATATGGATGACAACAAGGTAACATGTAATTCAAAACATGTCATTATAACTAGTATATCAATGATAAATAGGTAAGGAAGGGAGTATTATTGATTGAGATAGTATTTAAGATTAGATATTGCACAAGACAACTCGAAATGTCTTATACATTTTTTGTTCCTATATGAGAGAAATCTGATAGAGGTTTGTCTACAACTTATCTACAAATCTATAAATTTACATGATGTTACCAAAAGAGGTATAAAACTGAAAAAATGTTTTCCGCATAATCAGTAAATTTGACATTTATACACATACATGCCAGCATGTGCATACACAGTAATTCTGATCAGTTATACTAACAGAGACTAGATTATTTTCCAGTCTTTCTATAGAAAAATGAACTTACAAATCTTCATCATATAAAGAGTATGTAGTCCAAAACCCACAGGAAAACAAGGATTATAGAAGTGTGTCAATTTATTAATAAAAATATTTCTAGATTTCATGATTTCCAGTATTTTTCAATTTTTGGATAATAGGCAAATTCTTGTGTTTTTGTCAATTATATGCTTTCTTACCTAATTTTGAGTTCATAATTGAATTAACTTATAATGAAACGAAAGAGACTTCCCCAAATAGTATTGTAAGTTTTAGGCTCCATTTCATTTTTTACTAGGATGATTTCAACTAGAACTATTCTGTTCTTAACACTTTACAAGGAAGCATAGTCATCATTTTCAGGCTCTATTCTGTCAAAACACTCTTACTTAGAGATAAATTGCACTGTTCACTGATTTGCTCATTTTCATTTTGAGTGCACATGTAAATGTTCATTATAAACACAGCACATGATATTATAAATGATAAAATTAGGTTATTAACAATTTTCTCAGAAAAGAGTGCACTGAATTTCATTCTTTCTTTTTGGTAATTATGCTCTCCATCATTGTCTCTCAAATTTCACAATGATCAAGGAACATACTGGTGGATAAGAGGTTAGGTCAGCTGCCTCCAAAGGGGAACCATCCATATACATCCCAAGATCCTGGGTTCATGTCTCAGATCCAGGAGCAGGAATAATCAATGTGAACAACTAAATAAAATAAATAAAATGCTTCTTCCTCCTCTCTCTTTCTGCCTCTCTGCCCATTTGCCTTCACGCCTGGCTGAAACTTTCCTTAAAAAAAAAAAAAGATAATGGCCAAAAGTCAATGTTATACGGAAATAATACTTTTTAATTAATTTATTTTTATTGTGAAATTATTCTACACATTAGAATAGTTTTCTATGTATTGGTTCCCCATTTCTAAGATATATTTCAACACACCATGCCCTCCACCAATACGGAGATAATCTTTTAACTGATATCAACAGGTTGTTTGTAAGACACACTCAAATATTTCTAGAATAATAACTGCTTTCTTGCTCCCTACCCCAATGCTCTAATGTTCTCTTCAAATATTGGTCACTTTTCTGTGATAAGTTTGGGTGTTCAAGTGTTTCCAGGATTTTTGTTCTATTCTGAGTTTACTGTCTTTTTCATACTTCTAACCTGTTGACTTTCCTATGCTGCTTATACTTATGTGAATGGATATTTGTATATGGCTCCTGAGATTTTACCTTTTCCTGCATGGAAATTAGAACCATTGGGCATCAGCTCTCCATGCGTTCACAGGTTGGAGCCTCCTGGCTCATCTGCCCATCTGCTTCTTGGCTCTATACTGACCTCTAGCGACCACCTCAGGGCACCACGCAATCTGAAGCTCTTAGTACTTGTGTGCCATATGGGCTAGGGCTGGTTGAACAGTCTCAGTTAGGTTGACTCCAGAAATGGTTTACTTATATGGCACATTCAACCATAGTACGAAATAAATAAATAGCTTGCTGAAAATTAAGGTAATAGATAGTAAATTAACCCTCTTTTAAGCAAATGAAATTGACTAATTTCTTCTTGTATCACCTTCATTCTTCATCTATTCATTTGCTCATTCAGCACGAGCATCTGGCAGAGTGCTGAGGTAAACTAGATGAATTTGCATTATAGTTTGGCCTGAGGTTAGCCTTTTGCAGAATTATAAATAGGATCAGGCCGGAATGCCACAGAGTAGGCTTATATTCAACAAGAACAGTTCTGAAGTGACCAGTCATAGTCATTCCCTGACTCACCACACTGAAGTGGTAGTATCTGAATAACAGTGTGGTTACTTCCCAAGGACTAGAGGAGGAGGTTGGGATGAAAAATGCTGAAAATATTTATTTTAAACTCTGGAAAAATAGAACCAGAGTTCAAGGTTTAGGAAGGATATATGGTGGAGTCATTTACAACATCTAGGAGACCTAATCAGTTAAGGACAGCACGAAATTGAAAGAAAAGGCTTCCATTTAAAGTGGAGCATATTTTTAGACACCAAGAAAAGGAGAAAATGGTGGCAGTAAGTTTAAGGGACTGTAAAATGATGCTTTCATGTTGCAGTTATGTTACTTAAGGAAAATATCACTGGGAGTATGTAGGCAAGGCTTTTGATAATTGCTCGATCTTTCTAATGCATTGCTGCATAGTGGAGGTCATGTTTAATAGAATTACGTAGCTGACAGATCAATGATCACATCAGGACTTTTCAATAGATGATAAGACTGCTCAGTTATCATTAATAATAATAAATGTTTTCACTTTTATGTAGAGACACAAATAAACTGCTGATAGACGATACTACCTAAATCTCTTCTGAAATGGTCAATCAAAACTGTCGCAATTGATAGACTGAAGTCTCCAAGGGTTCATTGTGTTTTATTTCAGGCAGGGCTCTGGGCAAAGAGCAGGCTGTGAGAGTACTGTTATTTGCTGGCCTGTGATATTCAGCTTCCTCTTGTGCACTATTTGACATGACCATCACGCTCCGCCATCTAGGGGTTACTTTTGGCTGATAGAACTCTGGTGGCTGAAATGGAACAGGGGCATTTGCTATTATTGACTTTTCCTCCAAGGAATTCAAACTAAATGTTAATAGGATGAGGACTTGGGATCAGACTGGGCATTTGCACAATAAAACTGCTGCTGAGTGATCATCCGATGTTGTGCATAGTGCTGGCCTGCTTTATTTGGACTATCCATAGCTCTGAAGTAGGTTAAATACTCAGGTGCCTGGAAGATGGGGCTACCTTCCCCTGCAGTTGAGGGGATTTCATTGTCGAAGAGGGGGACAGCAAGAGACTGTCTTATACACCTACTGTACCTTGATGCTATAGAGAAACTTTTTCTGGTTCTAAAAACCCTCCTTTAGGTGTAAGTTTTAGGTAATTTTTTTTTAATGCAAGTAAGCAAGACTTTCCAAAGTATTAATAGAACAATATGCCCTATACAGAAAATGTCCTGTTTCCACTTCATGAGAGAGTCAATAGTTCACACACTATAGCAGTGACAATAACCTATATTCACATAGCAAATGTAGTTAGCAAAGAAGTTTGGTAGCAAGGCTGCAAACCCAAAGAAAACTGACTCTTTCAGTCATCAGCCTATAACCAAGACACCATTCCTTTGATCAAACCTTTCACTAGAATTAGAGAATCTATAAAGAGACTTACCCTTCAGGTATAAATATTTTTTCTGAACACCAAGTCTACGAGCATGCATGGGACTGGGGACTGAAAAAGAAATTTTGTTCTTTATAAAATAGCCAAACTCTTGGATGTAAATAAGGGCAATAAATTATTCAATTAAATAAATTATATACAAATTACCAAACAATTTATACAGACAAATTCCCATTCTCGTTTCTTTTCTTCTTGTTCAGCATATCAAATACACCTGTAAAACCCAATAGACATGCTTTTGTTCTGGGGGAAAACCTGGGTGGAGGAGAGAATAAACAAATAAATAGTAAAATATGTTATCAATGACACAGAGAACTGCAGTGTGGCTTACCTCTTTTTCAAGAGCTTACAATCTATCCAACACTGAGCTAATTACTTTTGATATGGTATCTCATTCAACATTCACAAAATCTTGGATACGGTGGAAGAAACGGTTGCTAGAGGAATTCAAATAACTCACCCAATGTCAAGCAGTTACTGAATACTCAAGCCTATGAGTTAGAATACAAGTCTTGGAATGTGCTGTCTGAAGAAATGTACAGAAATGGCTAGCTTAGAACACAGGAACAAGACACAGAAATCCCTGAAAGCTGGCAGAGCTAGTCCACAGGTGGGACAGGGGCCATGTAAAATGCCTCCTCCTGCAAGCTTCTCTGCTTTGCAATGATAAGAGGGCTTCATAGGCCTCCTTGCTGCTGGAAGAAGCATTGAAACTTCTAAGCTGCCTGAGTCAATGACCTGCTTTGGCACTGTATCTTTTAAGCTTAAAAACAAAAAGCAAAACAAAAACAAAAAAATTTTAATGTTTTCTTAGAACTTCGCCTTCTCATTCCTTAGCACTTATATTGTGATTATGCTTTCACACACATAACCTGACTACATTTCTTTTCCGGCTACTAGGATTTGGCAAAGCAGGTGTTTTCTTACTTGTCAGCAATGATTCTTGATATTGGCTGCACATTCGAATCACCTGGGGGACTTTCAAAGCATGAACGCCTGGTCCCCAGTCCACAGCAGTTTAATCACAATCTGGGAAGTGACTAGAGTCTGCAGCTTTATAAATTTCTGCAGATGATTTCAGTGGGCAGCCATTGTTGGGAGTTGCCTGGATGAATGGAGGCTCACAGCTAAAGTGTACAGTTTGTATGGGCAGTGGGTCAGACACCTGTTTCAATTTACATGTGAACCCAACCCAGAAGAAATTTGCAGTGGTGTGTTATGAAGCGCCGAATTGAACGGTTCCAGGTAATAATTTCTTTGACTAGAAGAACCATGTCCTCAGCCTAACCTCACACATTGGACTCCAGCCTATGAACCAGACAGGGCCCCCAAGGAACAGAACCTCCAACTAGTGTGAACTTTGTAGTCCCAGTAAAGTGATAACCAGAGAAATGTTCACTTCATGAACTATTTTCCCAGCTCAGGATTTTCACTAATGACTATGTTGCTTCCCCAGTTGCTTTCTCACGACCTAACAGATGTGATGCTCAATTTCTGAGGCTCTTCTTTATCCTGTGCGTTGTTCATTTCCCTTCACCTTGTACATCCTCCATCCAGGACCAGAGAAGATTTTACCACCTTGTTAATCATGTTTTGTGTAATTTGAGAGAAATATAGCTCACAGGCTTTGATGTAGATGCTTCCCTCTAGCTTTCTTCTGAGTTTTGGACTTGCATTGTCACATTTCAATGACTCCTTAAATTCAATGTGCCCCAAATTGAACTCAGAGTATTTCAACTACTGTCTAGAGTTTACAGTATCCTTCCTCTATCTTTTCAACTCAGTGATTAACTCCAGGTAGAGCTGTCAAAGACTGTTTTACTCATCTTTGTTTCTTCAATGTTAATCACGCTGCCTGGTCATGACTAGGTAATTGAACAGTGACACCTAAAAGAAAGGTGGAAAGGAAGGTCCAATATCTATATAATGGGTCGATGTAATTTGCAAACTTCCAACATTAAAAATTCAAGTAAATTTGTGATATTATCCTTTTGCTCAAATGAAGCAAGTATTCTAGAGCTTTAAGAGATTAATTACTATTTTCAAACATCTAATTATGAGTGTAATATTTATCCTATTCCAAAATGGAATCATTATAAGATCATAAAGGGGTTGGCAAATTTATTCATAGAGAATTAAAGGAAAACATAAATAATTTTCTTTACATATATTAAAGAACAGAGACATACTAGAGTGGCTAGGGAGAAAATGGAATTTCCATTGTATGTAAATGCATCACGAGTCTCTTTTTAGCTCAGGCACAATATTGTTAAAAGCCTTACATTGATACAAAACTCAAACATGAATTATTATGGATTTAAAAACAATTTAAAGATTTAAATAGCTTTTAAAGAGTTTATCAGAAAGTATTTTAAAACAGTAGATTTTTTTTTAAACTACTAAGTGTTAGTAAATAATACAAATATAACTATCAGAGTCATAGCTTGCAATAAGGAAGAAAAACAAAGCAAAAAATTTTTAAAACCCTCTAATATTGTTTGCAGTCTTGCTGGGGAATGTTATTAATTGTTAGAAAAATTTAATTTCATCATCTACCTTCCTTATCATCTATCTTCTCATCCAGATAAGTCACTAATAATTTTTAACCTTTTTGGACTCACTTATTCTATCTGTTTAGGGTGTTTTATATAATATGGTATTTTTAGAAATAAAAAACTGTTTTCAGTTTTCTTTGCTGTTATTTGTAGGAGGCTTCTGCAATCTCTGTTAGCACAGTTGAGGAGGAGGGTGATTCACATTAGGAATTGGCAGCTGTCAGCATTTGTTACAAGAAGTTACGGTGTAGGTGCCAGAACTCTCTGGCTGGCGACATACTTCAACAAGGCTTATACTGTAACTATGGCAAGGCATTCAGGTTAGAAGGAACTCTAGAGATCAGCTGACTTTTGTGAAATCAAAATGCTTATTGTGAAAATGTGATCTCTAACCATCAGTGTATGAATTGCCTGGGTTGCTTACTAAAGATGCACTTATTATTAGGGAAATTAAAATCAAAACCATACTGAGGTATTGCTTCACATTTGTGAGGATGACTATTATCAAAAAGACAAGAAGCAACAAGTGTTGGTAAAGATTTAAAGAAAAAGGAACCCTTGTGTCCTGTTGTTATTGTTGGTAGAAATGGAAAATGGTGCAGTCACCATAGAAAACAGTATGAGGTACCTCAAAAAATTAAGAATGGGAACTACATATGACCAGTTATTCCACTTTGGGGTACTCATCTTAGGAACACAAAACATTCATTTACAGTGATAGATTGATCCCTGTGCTGCTCATTGAAGCATTATTTTCAGTAGTCAATATTTGGAAACAAGCTAAGTACCCATAAATGGATGAATGGATAAAGAATATATATACAATGGAATATTACTGAGTTATTTTAAAAAATGTAATCTTGTCATTTACAACAACCTGGATGGACCTATAGGATATTATATTCAGTGATATAAGTCAAATGTAAAAAAGACAAATGCACTATGATTTTATTCATATGTGAAAGATAAGGATAAAGAAAACAAATCCTTAGATTATAAAAGCAAAAAATAGTTATCAGAGGGGAAGAAGGAAGGAAGGCAGGTAAATCGGGTAAAAGTAGTCAACTGTATGGTGGTAGGTAGAAGCTAGACTTTTGGTGGTGACTATAAAATATTAAAGACAGTCAGTTTTAATGCTGTTTACCTGAAACCTATATAACATCATAAACCAAGATTCCTTCAATAATATTTTTTTAAATGATGCATATTTTTGTCTTGACTCAGAGTTACAGTATCAGATTTCCTAGGTATCGGACTAGGTATCTGCATTTTACCAGTCTTCCAGAAGATTCGGAACCATGCTAGTGTTTGAGGACATCTGTTTTAAGTCCTATACAAAACATCTATAACTACTGCCCTTTCCCTTTCATTCAGTCTACTTAAATTTAGACAATACATTTGGAAACTTTTATGTATTACTAACAAGAAATAATTTGTGCCATCGCACGGTGAATCCCAGCGTGTATTAAAGCACAGAGGTGAGAACTTCTAAGAAGTTGTTAAAAGAATACACTCATTGAATTTTCATCAGGGTCACTGACTTTTATACAGAACACTTTTATACGGATTGACATTAATAGCCATCTTTACAGGAAATATGTTAATTCTCATGAGAACTCATGATTTTTTGAATGTATGACATTCTAGCTTTAAATAAAACAGGATCAACCACTGAGAAAGTCTTAATGAAGAGAATATAAAATACATGAGCTGGAAATCTTAATTCCACAATCTACTAGCTTTGACTCTGCAATCTATGCATATTTTGGAATGAATGTCATAACTATTTTATAGGGCAGGTATGGGAAGTAAAAAGAAATTTAAATGAATTCATACACACACACACACACACACACACACACACACACACACACCCAAATGACCAGAAATATCATTCTTCCACATTCTGTAGACTCAGTTGTTCACTGTGGTCATTTGTAAACCACTGGCTATCTTTCGCAAATTGTAATGGTATATCCGAGGCAAAATGACATTGGTCTCATCCAGGTTCTTATTTTTAGAAACATCTGCATCTAGGACTAAAGCAAAAAATCTAAATATTAAAAGGCCATTGTATGGAGTAGCCCATAGAGATATTAATAATCACTCTGAGACTAATTGGCATATGTTTATAAGGTGATATGACTAACATGAGACATTGGGTTGGCAAAATTTAACCATCAAGAGCTGAGAGAAAAAATTCTACAGGCTGATTTCTCCTTTTATAAGTGAAAAAAGGAGCAACTGAGGAGCAGCATCTAGTTTTAGATGATTTGAGATTGTGGGGCTGGGATATTACTAGATGGAGAGACAAGGTTAGGGAGTAGGAAACCAAACATGTGAATTTTGTCTCAGCCTGACCCGGTAGAATGTTACAAAAGAATTGGAAGCAGATTCATGTTTCTTAGCTACATGGAGAGCCAAGTAATCGGCAACTCAAGAAGAAAATTATTTTTTTAACTTACATATAAAATGTCTGATTTTCCTTCCACTTAGGAAGTTAGTTTCCTCATGTCCTCCAAGCTAGAATTCTTAGATAAGGTTTGACTTGTTATAATATTTAGAATAAGTTCCATGGAGCGAAATGATTATGAAAATGCCAATGTACACAAAGTGAATTAAAGATCAGGTAAAATAATAATTGTTCTACATTAAGCATTTAACATACACCACCCAATTTGCTAAGCATTTTACATATACTAATTTTAGTTACACTGTAATCCTATGATGAAGGTATTATTCTCCCAGTTTTCCAGATGACAAGGCAAATGCTAATTAAAGTAAACAAGGATAGAGGTAGGTGAGAGTCAAGACTTATACTTAAGTCTGATTAATCCAGCCTCCTGTGTCTTAATTTCAAGCTTAAATGCTTAAAATGTTAACTAACATTAAATGATGAATGCTAACTAACTATAAAGTAGTAAATACATTATTTCCAAACCTACCAGCTCCTATGATCTGTATTTAAAAAAAGGTCAAATTCATTTAACAAAATGTGATGCATATTTTCATAGGTTAAAGCATGACTTATGTAAAAATAATTCAAAACAGATCTTTAAAATTATTAGCATCAGTAGGTCCGGGTGACTCAGGTGCTATGGCAGCAGCTGGAGTGCAGACCGCATGCAGTCTAAGGACCGCAGTTCATGACCTAGGGCCAGGAAAGCAACCAAAGTAAGCATATAACTCGAAAAATGATGCTTCTTCCTCTTTTCTGCTTGCCTTCATTTAAAAATATATATTAATATTACTGAGTGATCCAAACTTTTGACAGTCGTATCTAATAATGCTCTTGCCATCCAGAAACTGAAGGCAATCTTCTGGTTTAAATCTCATTTAACTGGCATTTAGGGGTCTGATCTCATACCTGATAATGAGTCAAAGAATATTTTTGTCATCTAGGAGCAAAACAGCATAATTTCAAATTTTTTTCCCCAGTTGGGGATTCATTCTCTCTCTATTTCTTCTAGCATAAACTGCTACTAATTTCACTTTTCTCAGAGAAGAACAAAAAACTGGCCAATGGGGATCTTTGTGCACCTAGCAATCTCTTCGTTTCATCTCCCACATTAACATCTTCAGACACCCTCGTCCACATACAGAGAGATTTCTTCCTCTCCCTCCTCCATAGCATTTTTCATATATGTATCCTGTGACTGTGTATCACTCTTTATGTGCCCACAGATTGTCTGCCATTTAACCCACCAGACTGCAGCGTCCATCTTTGTGTGCATTCAGGCCTTCATGGAAGTGTCATAACACCATAAATATTTGTAAACTGACTGAAAAATGCTCCCAGTGATTCCTTGTGAAGTATTATTCTTCCTCAGATCACATTTGTATAGATGTTTTATACAACCTCATATCAAAAGAAGCAAGCTAATCAATCTGGATCATGGAGAATGAAATCCAGGGTCACCTATGATCTGGGCCTTATGCTTCTATTATCAACAGTGCAAACATGAAAGAAAAAATGACTTTTCTCTTAGAAAATTTCTATGTCCCATTTGGACATAAAACTAAATATCTTAAAAGCCTTGTCCCAAAATTAGCTATCAATGGTAAGAGGAATATTGAATATCCAAATCTGCTAGTCATCCTATCTGGGGCCATTATGTGTTAAGAGATGCACATGTAACCAGGCTCAAACACCTTCCAATGAACGAAATCAGCTTTATTAATACAACATTCATTCTCTCTTGTACCTTAAGAGAGGTGGTAAGTACAATAGTTAAGAGCACAGACTCAAGGACACTGCTTGGCCTAATTCTATCAAGAGATATGCGCTGGATATCAGTCATGTCAGAATCACTACTTGAGCCACTGTTATCTTTTCTCTGGGCTATTATGACAGCCTTGGGGCTGGTCTCCCTTCTTCCACTCCTGCTTCTTAGCCTTCCGAGTATAGCTTCACACTTGATATCTCATGGATGCCCTTGTGCCACTTCCCTCAATGGCTTCTCTTCTTACTCAGTGGACAGAAAGACCATGATTCCCTTCGACTGTCCATCTTCATGTGTCTTCAGGTCTCCATGGCACTGTATAGCTCAATAAATATCTGCAAACTGACTGACTGGGAAATGGCTTCCAATGACTCCCTTTGAAGTCTTACTCTTTCTCAGATCACATTGGTCTTTCTACACATCCTCTATGTATTCATGGATGATGAAATCCAGGGTCACTTATGATCTGGAGATCAGTCTACTCTGATACTTCTTGTGCAGCTGATCTCACCTCCTCTTTTCTCTCATAGTTTTCTAGCAATAATTACCTACTTGCCCTTTCTTAAACATGGCAGACATGGAAGGCCTGGGGCATTCTCTCTACACTGACTGCTCTTTTCTGCATTCATTATCTGTGCAGCTCCTCCTCACTCACCGAAATCCAGGGTCTCTGCCTAAAGAAACGTGATCAGTATTTCCTTCCCTCACCATTCAACTGAATCAGCCCACACTTGTTCATTATTTAATACCCCTGCCTAACATATTCTAGACACATTTGAACACTTTTGGTATAATATCCAGAGCCCCAGGAGAAGAGGGATTCTATCACCAGCTCCTCAGAGAGAATCTGGTGCACAGTAAGTGTTCAATAAATGCTTACTGAATCAATAGAGGAATACCTCTGCCAAAAAAAAATGAAGCATCTCAGTTACATGAAGAGGATGTAAAACATTAAACACTACAGCTTATAAAAGAGCTAAATAGCACACTTGAATGACATGCCACATGGTATTATAGAATTAAAGGCCAGATGTGGTATAATTGACATAGACAATAAATCTGATGTCCTGGCATCTTTGAGATTATGTTATACAAGACTAAGAAGGAAAGTATTCTGTTTTTGTCTAGGCAACTCCAACTCCCTTCCCAAGTCCACTCCCCAATCAGAAGACACACTTTAAGTTAGTTGGCAGCTGTAGGAATAATACAAGGAGTAATTATAGGAGCAATACTTCTATAGATTGGGTCACCCTGTCAAGAGATGTCCCCACGATATGAGTTGACATGATTGCAGAATTTACAAGGTTGCCTGAGCACTCTGGAGGAGATAAGACCTATCGCCTGTGTCCTGAGATATGGTTACTTTCTGAAGGAAAACTTAGAATGTACAACAGAGAGCCTTGGGCCTTGATAATGAACACAGCAGTCCCTTCCTTGTGGCTTGACTCCAGGGATGGTCGGTGTTCTCTCACAATCTAGAAACACTGCAGTCGTGGAAGGCAGACTGGCTTACACCTACCACTCAGCTGTCTTCAGGGCTCCTGTTTTTTGTAACTGCTTGCTTTGAGTTCAGAAAATGAAAATAAATTTCATGATTAGCAGAAGCAAAACACAGAAATGATGGTCAATCTGATGCAGAAATAGCAACGAGTTCTTTGTAAGTACATTAGGGATGATTTAAGCACCCTTCTACTTTTTAATATTTAAATATTGGGTCTTAACTTCATCTTGTCATCTATTGTTATACATCCAGATCATCATATACACATAGTTTTCAGTTGTTTAAAGCAAGAGTGGATGCTTATAAATTCAGAAAGTTGGAATTGCATCCAGAAATTTTAGCATTGATGATTGTGATTTCAACATAGTGTTCACCACTGTTATGCTCAGAGAAGAGTCTTTCAAGTATCTTCTTGGGAGACGGAGTTCCAACAAGCTTACAGCTTCCTCCAGGGTTACAATTAAGTTACCTTTACATGCAATTGCCTCAGAAGGCTTTTGTCCCAGTCATTTGCTCTAATCAGAAAATAGGGTTTCTTAAGATTCATTTTCCCTTTCAAGCTTTGCAAATGAAGACACACACTTTTCAATGAAAAGCTGCATTCACTTTCATGCTGAAACACATCTACCTGCAGCACAAGACTTCAGGTTAAAGTCAACCCCTCAAGAATTATTTTGCCAAAAGGCAAAACGCTATGAGTAATTATACTCTAAAATGTCTCTTTAAAATGACAGGAGCTTTGAGTTCCTACCTCCTGCCACCTTTTGCCTCTAAGCGAGAGGAGAACCAAGACTTCAAGGCTGAGAGGGGAGACACTTTTCATTTAGTAAAAGGACATGCAGGGTCTTTGTTTCAGCCACGCATTCTGCAAGGTGTCAATGCTACAAGATAGCTTCACTTGGCTACTCTGTAGGGGTGAAATGCTCATTCGTAAGACTTTCCATGCAGACATACTTTGAAAGCGGGTGTAAAACAATATGTGGAGTGTATTCTCTTTTGTCTAATGAAAATGAAGGGAAGACTATATGATCATTTGTCTGCATTGCTATAAAGAAGCACTGAAAGATAATAAAACCAATTCCTTTAGAAAATATCACGTGGTATACTGGATGGAAGGGTTCTGGAACTGAATCAGTTTTGCAGCCTTATTGCTTGAGTTCTGGACCAGGAAAATGTATTACTCATCCAAAACTGTGTAAAAGGTTCCTGTGTTGGACACCCAGACTCAATTTCAACAGGTGCATGAACACTTCTCCACACCAGCAAGCAATTCTTGGATATCCCAGGGCATCCAAGAATTGAATGGAATGTTAACACTACTGAGAGACACAGATTCCACAAGTTAAGGACTCAATTTTCCAAAGGCCCTCCACTTCAGATTCCAGTCCCAAGCCTAGATTGTTACATGGGTTTCTGAACAACCTGCCACAGATTGGAGGTTCCCGTATCCCATTCCTCAGGTTTCAGGTGCCAGACACAGCTTCCGACTAAATTCCTATAAATGAAAGATTCACAACTCAAGTTTGATTAATTTCCTAGAAGATTCAAAAAACTCAGGAAACCCACTTACTCATTAGATCACTAACTTATTTCAAAGAATATCAGTCAAAGGTTAGATGAAGGGAAACAGGGAAAGATGCAAGGAAAACGCATGGAGCTTCCATAATTGTCCAGATGCACCATTCTCTTCAAGTATCCACATTTTTACCACTCAGAAGATTTCTGAAGCCCCCTCCTCTTTGGTTTTTATGAAAGCTTCATTACACAGGCATGATTAATTGAATCACTAACCTTTGGAAAATGAACTCAATCTCCATCCCCACCCTTCAGAGGTCTGGAAGTGGGATTAGAGTTCCAATCTTCTCAACATTTGGTTGGTTCTCCTGGCAACCAGCCCCCAACCTTACTGCAGCCCCAAAAGTCACCTCATTAACAGGAGACACCTCTACCACTATCAATATTTAGAAAATTACAAGGTTTTTTGAGAAGCTGTAAATCAGAACTGTGGATGAAGACCAATCATGTACTGAGAAATATATTGTGGTTATCTAAATGATCAAAATAAATATGTCTTGTAAATCTGAATATCACAATCCATAAGAAGATATAACTACCCTTAAAATAATTGACTTGTTTTACTTTTGAAAATAATTATGATATCACTTGGCTTTTGACTTTGCATGCTGAGGATGCTAGTCACTATCCATGCCTTCCAAGACATGCTTGTTCTGAAAGGAGACCACAAATAGATTCTTATCATGACTGAAAACCTAGGTAAGGTTTATTGAAAAGACGAAGTTTTATTCCTGTCATCTTTTTATCCTGCTAATTTCTCAGCTATATTCCATTAATAAAAATGCACCAGAAATAAAAAATTTTCTCTCTCCATTTCATCACTTATTTCACCAACCAATAAAAACACAATTACTTAGTGAGAGTCTATATTCTGGTGTTTAGATCATAATCCTTAGATTTTACAGATGAGGGAAACGGTAGTCCAGGAAATTTAAGTAATTTACTAAGTTGTTAACTCAGCAACCGCGCATAGCTCTAATTAGAAAGCTCTCACTCTGACCACAGGACCACTTTAGCCACCCACCAGGCACGATTCTACTTGAACGTAAACAATACATTGACTGAAGATGCTCCACTGCTAAGCTCTGAAAACAGGCAGATATGCCATAAATGAATAATAGTAGAGAAATTCTTTATTTCCTTTCCTGTTCTAACATCCAGAGGAGTTTTGTATACATTTCTGCCTACAATGAAAGTAGCTCTGGAAATGTGCATTAGAAAAATGATCTCATTGCTAGAATGTTTATCCAATGTATGGCAAGAATATCTTGTCATTTCCTTCCTATCCCTGGGGCTTTATAACTCTACCCAAGTTAGGAGGGAGTGTCAATGAATCATTTCATTATCCAGGGGACTAGTTAATAAAAAGTATAAGATAAAAAGACTCGTGCAAAGATCCTCAATATTACTACCTTACATAAAATCAATCAAGTATCTGAACTTTAATAAAATTCTAACTGATAAATTCTACCTCACTTTATCTGTCACCAGAACATGTACAAATTATAAAGACAAGTCATGAGACTACATAAAAACCAACTTCTCTTAGCAAATAAACTAGTATGAATGGGAAGGCAGATAAAACTAAATATACCTTTACCATATGAATAATACATTCCTTGGTATTTACTTAAATGAATTGAAAACATGTCTACACAACAACTTACACATGAATGTTTATAGCAGGTTATTCATAATTTTCAAGCTTGAAAGCAACCAAGATGTCATTGAGTAGGTAAATGGATACATAAACTATATGCATCCAGTGTCTGGAATATAATTCAGTATTTGAAAAAATAATAAGAGCTATCAAGCCATGAAAAGACATGGAGGATCCTTAAATGCTTATTGCTCAGTGAAAGAAGCCAATCTGAAAAGTCAGCAAACTGTACCCTATGGTATGATATTCTGGAAAAAGAATATCATTAATTAATGGAGACAGTAAAGATATTAGTGGTGCCTGGGGTTAACAGGGGAGGGATGAATGGGCAGAACACAGAGGATTTTTAGAGCAGTGGAAATATTCTGTATGATACCATGATGGCAGATGCATGTAGTTATACATTTGCCCAAATCCACTGAATGTACCAAGATAAATTATGGACTATGAGAGATTATGATGTATAAATGTTAGTTCATCAATTATAACAGTGACACTACTTTAATTGGGGATGATGATAATGGAGCCAGATATATAAGTATTACTGCTGTAGGTAATCTCTGTTTTCTCCTCTCAATTTGGATAAGCTGCTCTTTAAAAAGTGTCCTCAAAGACAATCCATAGAATGAAAGAATTCATTTGCAACACACATATTTTGTAAAGGGTTTGTATCCAGGGACTGTAGAGACATCTTATAACTCTTATGACAAGCAGATTAATGCAAAAATGGTCAAAAATTTGAACAGATACTTCTCAAAAGAAGGCAGATGAGTGACAAAGAAGTTCAACATCAGTAGTCTATAGGAGAAATGTAAATCAAAATCTCAATGAGATATGGCTGCTATCCTACTATTGTCCGGTAAAAGGACAAAACTTAAGAACATAAACAGCATCGAGCCAGGATGAAGATGTGGAAAAAATGCAATTTTCTTTCTTTCCTTTCTTTTTTTTCAAGGAAAGGTGCAGTCAGGAATGAAGGTGAGCAGGCCGACAGGCAGGAAGAGAGAGGAGGAAGAAGTGTTTTGTTTTGTTATTTTGTTTTCATGCTGGTTGTTTCCACCTGGAGCCAGGACTTCAACCCAGGGGTATGTGGCTTTTGTCCTTTGGAGGCAATTGACCCAACCACTGCTCCACCAGGGCGCTTCAGAAAATGAAATTTTCATACATCTCTGGTGCAAGCACTTTGGAAAATGATTTGGCAGCTTCTTACCAAGCTAAATGACACTTGTCATATGGTTCAGAAATTCCACTCTTAGGTACCCCCCATGAGAAATAAAAACCTATTTCTACACAAAGATTCATAGGCAACTTTTTCATAGTAGCCATCAATGAAAACTACCTAAATGTCCATCAGAAAGAAATCAAGCACACAAGAGTACACACGATATGACTTCATTTATATGGGATTCTGGAATAAGTGAACTGAGCTTGCAGTGACAAAGAACATATCAGAGGGCAGGGTTCATGGCAAAGGGGCATTAGGGGACTTTGGGGGTGATAATAATGTTGTCTGTTTTGATTATGCCCGTGATTATACAGTTAGTATAACTTTTTAATGTGCATTGGATTATACACTTAAAATAGATGCAGTTTATTTTATGTAAACTACACAACAAAGGTGTTTTACAAAATAATATTCCTATTCAAATCAAATTCTGACCTACCCCTAACAAAAAATGCAGATTAAAAATTTAAATCTTGTGAATGTGTTTATGTTCTAAAAATGAGTTTAAGGTAGAGAGATATTATGTCAAATTCTGTTTACAATGCCTGGGCTATCGTAGGTGATCAACAAATCTTTTCTGTCCAGTTCTTCTTATGTAGAAAATATAAGTGATGTCGTCAAAGGAGGTCAGCTATGAAACACTGAGAAATACACACAGGACAAGTTTAAAAGTCAGTATTTAGTTGTTTGAAAACAATGAGAGGAGTCTGGTATTACATGGAAGCTCATGCACCTTTTGTGATTTATACTTATGACCCTAGTTTTAGAATGTTCTTGCTGTTTAATTCTGGTGTCTCTTACTTTTTATTGTTCTCATTTGGCATTGTAGCACACATTCTTGGTTTTCAACTTTATCACAAATTTCTACAAGGCAGGAATCATACTTGTTAATTATTTTTATGGTGATTTGTATAAAGGAGGCATTCAATAAAACTTGACTGTATTGTTAATATTATTGAAATGCTCATCTTTGAAATTTTCATGCCTCATTAGTATTACTTAGTCAAATGCCTTAGATATTAAGATACTTCCACACAAATGAAAATTTTAATTTAAGAGATTTAGCCAGGTAATCTATTTTTCTTTCCCTTGATACTTTCAAAAACCTAGAATCATTAACTTATTTACCTGATTAGGCTCTCAATAAACATTTATCAAACTTTTTTCTTTGCCAAGCATCATGTTAAGTGCTGAAAATGTATATATTTGTATGTGTTTACCTTGTAGACAGGATGTCAAGTAAAGCAACAAGCTGATAGCAGTGGGATAAGCATAACATAAGATGTGCATGGAAAAAGAAGAAGGTGATGCAAAGACAATATTCTAGAAGATTCCAAAATGAAATTCGATCAATCTATTCATTAGCTAATCTAAAATTCTGCTATCAAATTTAGTGTCCTTTACAGCTTTCTAGAATAGACATCCAAACTACAGACACATGAAAAAAATGTTCTACAACACTCACCATAGAGACAGGCAAATTAAAAAAAGGAATTATCACCTCACATCATGAGAATGGCCTATATAAAAAAGACTAGAAACAACAAGTGTTAGTGTGGAGAAAAAGGAACCCTCCTACACCTTTGATGGGAATGTAAATTAGTGCAATATCTTTGGAAAGCAGTATGAAAATTCACTGAAACATAAAAAATGGATCTACCATTCAATCCAGCAAACCCACTTCTAGGCATATACCCAACGAATACAAAAACACAAATCGGGAAAAATATCTACACCCCTTTGTGTGAATTGGCACAATTCACAATAGCCAAGATACAGAAACAACATAGGGGACAATCAACCAATGACTGGACAAAGAAACTGTGCTATATACAGTCAAAGGAATTCTGTGCAGCACTTAAAAAAATTCATATGCAGACTGTTAAAATATTCATATGTAGACTATTAAAAAAACACACAAAAGAGACAGATAAATCACACCAAAATTCACAGGGTATAATGGTGGAGGGTACAAAGGATGAAATGTGTTAACAAGGTGGTGACTAAAGGCACCTGAACTCTGGTGGTGGGTGTGGTGTGGAATGCACACAGACTGAGGTGCGTATTCTATACCCTAAAAAGCATGTAGCAGTGAAGACAAAATAAGAATGAATTAGTGTCATTTAGATAGCTGAACGAGGGTGATCTATAATTAATGCTATAAAGGCTGAGCCATTTGGATATCAAAATTGTGCTTATTTTCCCAGACAAAGGAAGTAACCCTCCTTCTCGGATTTCCTGGGTACACACAGCTACGCCTAAACTCAGAAGCCCAGCCAAGTCTTGACTCTTATTTACAAGAAAGAAACTTTGCATAAGACAACTGAGAGGGGCAATGATGAACTAGTGAACTGAGACTACTTAGAAGCTTCCATCTTCCATTTCAGATGGTAGTGGAAAGGCAAAATGATTAGGTTTTCTTCCACAGAGGGAAACATTTTGGTAATTTTGAATGAGAAGTTGGCCACTAAGATTTAGTCTAAGTATGGATTTCCTTGACTGCAATTTGATAGAAGAATGTAATCTGTGCCAATCTGTTCTTTCTCCTTTTGCCAAAAAAAAAAAAAAAAAAAAAAAGAATAATGTTAAAAGCCATGTCATTCTTCTAAGTAATTAAAATTTCATTCAACTGAAAACTTGAAAGTTCTTGCTACCTCCTTTGTCAGGGACCTCCCAGCTGATGCTTACTTTCTGAGATTTCCCACCCTACTCCCTCCGCAAACTCCTGTACCTAGAAACTTCTACTTACCTGCTAAGTGCCGATTTAAATTTCACCTTTTGGAGATAATGATTCTTGACCGTGTCCCTTCGAATACACACCCAATTCCTATCCCAATAGATTAGGAAAGAGTGCCCCATGCTGTCTTATTACTTCTTTGAAAATTTACAGCAGTCATAGTTCATTACTTATTTGTTTATTTTCTGCCTTCCTTACCAGTCAGCACCCTCCATATGGACAGATCCAGTTTCCATCTTGTTTGTATAATAGGCTCCTAATAGCTATTTGTTTAATAAAGGATGACAATTTCAAACAATAATGAGATTCAGAGAAATAGTGCTTTTATTTTGCTAATGAGAAATGCAAGGTAATTATCTGTTATAAAATTAATTTGCACAATTTTAGCAGCATCCACCTTGATAACATTTTATTTCTTAACTGCATTATTAAGGGTTATTATAAAATCTAGGTTCTACTTAAAGTAAGAGTCACTTTCTGTGGCAATTTGTGGCGTTCCATTTTATCATACGTGAGCACAGAAAAATAAAATTCTGTGACACAAAAGGCTTCAAAGCAAAACACAATGCTTTGATACTTGGCTGACCCGACTCACTTCTCTATTTTGACTCTCGTTTATCAGAATTGTTCATGCTATTCAACTGCTACAGTTTTATAGGGCAGTTGAGATGATCACCAAATAACACAGAATATATTTCAGTAGTATTATGTATTTTAAGTGTACATTGTTCTGAAGTCATTCTTTATGCCAAAGCCAAGATATATCACATATTGTTTGGTTTACTCTTAATAATATAAATATAAAATACAATTGTAATTGCAATATAATTTATAATTATATTATATAATTATAAAATATAAATATAAATACCCCATTTGGATATGACTATGATGCATTTAAAATTTATTCAGACAGCAGGCATTTACTATCTAATTTTATTTTTAGATGGTTTTAAATTCTATCATATAAAAACTAAGAAAAAACTTAAAAATAAGACAAAAAGGTGGAAAACATGCCTTTTTAATATCATACAGAGACAATGGCCATCTAAGGACTGTCAAGGCAGACACGGCACTATCCAAAAGAATTTCTATGAAAATGAACATGCTATCCAATATGGTAGCTACTGGCCCAGTATAACCACTGAGCACATAAAAAGTGGTTAGAGGGACTAAATTATATATTACATATCTAATTTTAATTCATTTAAGTTTAAGTAGTCACTTTTAAATAGCTGGAATCTACAGTGTTGAACAGCACAGATCTAGAGGAATATACTTCTTTTTTCTTTTTTTTATAGGAAAGTTACAGGTAGGAATGAAGGCAAGTAGGCAGGTAGAAAAAGAGAGAAAGAAGCACTTTATTTATTTTATTTAGCTGATCATCTTGGTTGTTGTTCCCCACGCCCCTCCTGTCTTGAACCAGGGACCTTGGGATGTCTTTGAACTGCACCCAGTGAGCTAAACCACTAGGCCACCAAGGAATGCCTTTTATTTTTTATTATTAAGTGTCCCAGACAGTGAAATACTTATTAATTTGTAGCATTGTATCTATTAGCTATGCAAATAATTTTTGCCCAGTGATAAATAACCTCAGATTTATGACTTTTGGGATATTAATCAGTTTTAAAGTCATACTCATTGGTTTCATTCTAACATTATTATATTGTCTATAAATACATACTTTCTCATACTTTCTCTGAAGCAGTCATGACATCTGCTCCCTTTACTGATTAATAAGTTACATGCAACTGTTTTACATACGTGCATTTTATATTTGCTAAAGACTCATGGCTTGAAAATTTGGCTTTAGCAGTTTCGAAGGTCACTCTAACATGCTCTTAAAATTCACTCATAGTCTTTTTTTGAGATTTCTTGGATAGTGCCCGAGAAATCACAGAGATTTATCACTTTATAAAAGTCCTTTTTTTTAAGTTAGAGACAATTACCTTTATTTGGCAGCTTCATGGTTACTGGCTGGTTCAAATTCTTTTAAGAGAGGCATGGGAGGAATTGTAAAATCAGAAGATAGACTTCCTTAGGCTAATTTGTATAGGTAAATAGTATTAATATAAATATTTTAGAAGTTAGATGCTTTTGGAGAGAAGGCCCTGGACATTATTCATTGCCTTCTAAAATACCTTCTTACTCAGAGAAAACATTGATCATTGTGAAAATCTGTTAAAGAATGTTACTCTTCTCTATTCTCACATGATTGGTCATTGATCAATTAAGCATAGCCAATCAGTATCAAACAGCTCTCCACTTCTTGAAGCTTACCTAAAGGCTCTGTTACAAGTTATAGGCTAGACTTCACATTTCCAACAAGACAGGACAACCCTAGAGCCTCATGGGAAGGACAGTACCAGTGATTTTCAGATAGACTCCGGGGATAGATTTCTAAGCTCACATGGCTTAGACAACTTTCTGACTATACCAGTGGAATGAGTCACGATTTTCTAGACTCTTTGTCATCCAGAAGCAGACATACAACATCAAGGCAGACTGCTGGCCCTCTGTCTAGAACAATAAGGATTAATCACCAAAACTGTATGAGCTCAGCAGAAGAATTTAATTGTGTTTATTTATTGGAATTCAACTGAGATTATTTTAACCATTTCTTAATAAGTAAATAAATAATAAGGAAAGCCTTTCTCTTTCTACTCAAGTCATTCTTAATTCGCATCTGTAAAATTATGCATTTTTAAACTGAAATGAAATCTTCAAAGCAGTGTGCAAGTCCCATTGGCCCACAGAATTTGGAAGACTTTGATGGCTCAGCAGAAAAGTTCACCTCAGGCCACTCCACATACATCCCAAGGACTCAGATTTGAGACCTAAAGTTGAGAAGAATGACCAAGATGAACAACTAAGTAGAATACCTGCTTGCCTACCTGCCTGCCTACTTGCCTTCATTCTTGCCTGCACCTTTTGGTTTTTTTTAAAAAAAAGAACTTGAAAGCAATTATTTTTATGGTTTTCTTATTTTCATAGCAGTAGTTTATTTGTGTAGGATCAATAAGAGCCAGCCCCAATTTAACAAGGACGTAATTGTACAAGTCAATATTTTAACAAAGTCTTTGCTTTGAGTGTTATATTTGGTAAAGGGTTTTTTTAATTAAGTTTATTGAGGGAATGCTGCATCATAATATGAAATAGGTTTGAGGTATGCATCAGAGAAAAATCACATCTGTGTATATTAAGTTCACCACCATTTCATTTCTTTCATTACACAATTGAGCCTCTCTACCAAATTTACACACTCCTCATTTTACTTCCTGTCACCACTAATACGCCTTTACTGATGAAACTCTATGCTAGTTTCATCTAGTTTACTTGTTTGCTTGGTTTCTGAGGAGGATTCTTATTCGGTCATGATGGACACTCATCATTAAGGAATATATGTGGACAGGATGCCTCCCGAAGCCTTCCTAAGAAGCTGGCCTAGTATCTACTTCCAAAGTCCTAGCCACCCAGGTAGTAAAGAGGTTACTTCCAACAGGCTAGGGACCTTACCGAAGTTGAGAGGCCCCTAGAAGCAATATCACCCAAATTTATAGGCAATCTAGTGGAAGAGTATTCTCTGCTTGGCTTTTTCCTCTTAGGATAGAAGAGATACTAAAGAGAATTTTGAAAATTCAACTCAAGATGCCTTATGAAAATTACCAGAGAGAAGTACATCTTGGTCTTGGTGGTTGTTTGGTACCTTTAAGATTTGCAGAACAAATCCAGGAGGCTGGTATAGTTAAACACTCCTGATACATGTCTGGAAATAATTAAATCAAATTTGTGTAAAACTGCTTTTACAAAAAAGGTCATGAATGAATGGAATTTGGCTTAACTGGTCAACTTCTGATCTAAACCATGGAAATGAAGCAAAAAGATGAGCAAAAAGGACTTCCAGTAGCATCTGGGGACAAAGGCAGGGCGAAAACATAATTCACCTAATTGTTTATTATTGATTGGAAGTCTTAGATTTAGTGACATTCCTTGTTAGCTTACAGGCTTTTATCCTATCGAAATGAAAACCAATTTTTGTCTGATGGACTAAATAGCTCCAAAGTCTTAATACATCTTTTAAAAGAACTGTTGCTATTCTACACCTATTTTCTTAAATGCTTTGAAACTGGTCACTGTGTCCTACTGATTGTCTTAATTAATTAGCAATTTAAAGAAAGTCTCTTACTCATGTCCATTTTCTATTTGACTGAAGGTTATGATTTTCATTTTGAAGTTGTACTATCACAGAACTATATGCTGATTCAAGAAGACCAGGTTGAGAATCCTAAGACATGGCTTCCCCTTCCATATCTGGCGTGTCAGGACCTGACACTGAACTTCCATGTCATCATCTATAAACTGGAAGTGTTGGACCATAATTTCAAAAGTCATTCCAAATTTCGCTTCAAATACTTTAAAACTGAAAAGTTTGAACACCTTCATGGAGACAGAATGCTACTGGGAAAAAGAAACTAAGCATTTTGAGAAGAACTTTGAACAAACTTGAGATATCTAGTCTTTTATTGCAGTAACTACTAAAGGGATCCACCCAAAATGAAAAGTTATTATTTAAAGGATTATTTTCCCAGGAGCAATTGCTCCTTAATTGAGCCATTTGTCCTTCAGACAGACTACTTCTGACATGCATATAGAATGATGTAAGATGTACGTCTTCCCCGGAGTGTCGAAGCATAAAATAGAGTCATTCTTTATCTGAAAGCACATTCAATGCTCAAAAAATAAATTCCCCTGCCCTTGTTGGATTGAAAGAAAAGTTGTTAGAGTTCTAAAATGAAATTTAGACAAATGGAAAATTGTAAATAACTAAAACTTTTTCAAAGAAATGTACTGGACTCACCTGTGACAGATTATACAAAGTTCAGTTTAAGGTGTTTTTTTTTAAGTTTATGAAAGAAGTGAAAGGCAAGGTAACAAGATAACGGAGATAAATGTATAATACCTATAATGTTCATGATATAAATAAATCATTGGGTCCCATTGATAATGTATTTTGGTGATTTCATTTTATAAAGTGATTGAAATATTTCTGTCTTGTCTTAAATTCAATTATGAATTAATTCTAACTTTGACATCAAGGATTACCTGGCATGGTAAAAGTCTCTACTTATATGGCATGAGTAACATCAGGCATTTTTATATTATTTCACACATCCTGAGCTTCATTCATTTTATTTTCACTCACTATCTTTCACTTATTCATATTATATTATTTCCATTGATTTAACTTCGACTTGGAAAACTCTTAATACATCCCCATTTTTTATTGAGCCCCTCCAATAACTTTTATATTTCTGTTGAATTTATCAGTTCACATTTTCAATTATGAGCTTATTTACTTTGTAATAAGTTACAGTAAAAATTAAAAAATAATAATTTTAATAATACGCTAAGTTAATAATATTTGCTTGTTCATTATCTACTTACCTCCACAAAATGATAGAGAACATGGATGGTGGAACATATCTTACTACTCTAACTTCCATAACTGGAGTCAATAAATCCTAAAGAAAGATGATCCCAAAATACGACATGCTATGCCCATAAAATTTTACAGAATCCAAAGTGCAAATGACAATCACTACAATAATTTGGTGAGTGACTAGATTCATTTGCAACATAAACATTTATGGAATGATGATTAGTATTTATCAACAATTTCCATGGAGTTGTTAAAATTCTTTCCTATCAAAGGAAAGATGTAAGTGGAAAGAAATGAGAACACATTAGTGGCATCCCATGTCTAACATCAGTGATGAGTATGTGAACCAGAAGGGATAATTAAAACAAGTTTTGAATAAAATCATTCGTTTAACAACCCATGGTGTGCATTTCCTATTGTTAATTAGTCTTTTATACACAAAACTGAGACTCCTATATATAAAAGTTTTCTACTGTACCTACGAGCGTATTTCTTTATAAGCAAAGTCAGTTCTGGAAACAAGAATATCTTTGATTTCAAGAAAATCTTCTTCCCAAAACTATATGAACAACGATTTCCTTCTGCAAATTCCAGCAAAATACATGACTTATTCCTTCTGGTACACACACCTATAACTGAATTGGACATGGTGTGCCACTAACATACTCTCATTCTTTTCCTTTTGACTCCTGTTCAACAAGGGCAAATTGTCATTCAGATTCCAGTAAAGTCTCGTTGCATGGAATTCCTTCTTACTGAGACCTGTATATGCAGGCAACAAATTCTTAAAAACTCATGTTAGCATATAATCACCTTTCACATCAAATCAAAAAAGACTATTCGTCTTGTTTTTGCATTTATTTCTTTAGCCCTTCAACAAACACGATATCCTTACAAGTCAACCCCCAGCTGACCTGTTGCATTTTCTATGACTTCTTCTTAGAGACAATTCTTCTCACTCAAAGCATAGGCATTCCAATAGCCAAAATAAAAACAAACTGAACAGACCAGAAGAAATTTTGCCAATGTTCCTCTTCTCCCTTTAAATTAAGCACTTTCTGGATGGTTCAATAATGTAAAAGCTCCTCACAACCCCCACCCCATCTCTTTCTTCAATGTACTCTACTCATATGAAAAAGGTGATGTCCTTTAGAAAAAAGTTCTTCTGAGGGAAAAATTCTGTAACCAAATTTGCTGTCTGCTAAACCTTTTAAATAAAAATATGACTGTTAAAATTACATAGCAACATCCCATAGCAACATCTACCTTACTATTAGCTAGTAAATCTAGATCACAGTGATACTCACCTCAATCTCTAGGGTAGCAGATTTTTTGAAGCCTAATGGGATTATCCTTAGGGATAACATCACCACATAATCACTACTTTCACACTTCAGATAATGCATTTTATTCTTCAGTTTTAGTCCCACATTCTCCCCAGCAATTAGGGACATCTACTGACCATTGTTCCCTTTGTCTTTGGCCAATTAAGCCTAGCCAGTGGATTTAATTTTAGTACTTAAATTGAGAAAGAGTACCAAATTCTAAATAAGACATGCATTCTTAGGCTTTCCTGCTGTCATCATTATTGAATTCAATGACTCTTTAGCTAAACATAAAATGGAGTTACTTTTAAATTATTTGTATGGGACCTGTAGAATGAGTCAGACATTAAAGTTTAAGGCTACAAATCATAAATATTGGGCAAGAATTTTCAAAATTAAGTTTTATTTGGAAGAATTGCATCATTTTTCCAGATCTGGAATACACAACCATTATTTTAGAAGAGAGAGGGAGAAACTCTATTAACACAAAGTTCTTAGAATTATGTAATACATTGTTATACCCACTCAAATAAATTTTAAGAATTACTTTTGCTGCAGAAAATATTGAAAGTTCCCCAATTTGATTTTCCTAACTTTTTCTAGAAGCAAGGTATTCTCTTCACATAAGATTTTTCCCTGCCTAAGAACATTAATACCAATAGTAATATGTTATTTCATTTGCATTTCAGTGACACTGTAAATTCACTATTAGAACTAAATTTTAAATCTAATTATTGTTGCAATTTGTAATTTTGGCTACATCAAAAAGGTAGCATATTTAAATAGTAAATATAGCACATTTCTATAGTAAATATTAGCTCAGAATGCTCGAACTTTTAAAAAGTATAGAACAATAGAATAAGACTCAGCCCCTCCTTCTCCCATAACCTCTGTCCTTCTTTCTCTGACCAAATGAACTTTTAAGAAAACTATAGGTGTGTTTTCAGAAGTTTAAACTTAAACAATTTTTAATCACATTTAAGTTATTTCAACAAATCAAATTTAAGGTATCTAACATATATATGTGAAACAATTAAAAGTATTTTTAAAATTCTTTTAAAAATGCTTTTCGCTAAGGTCACATTTTAATATTGATGTCTTGCTTTAAGTCTTAGACACTTTTATTCCTGAAATAAATTTAATGGTACTGTTTGTGTTAACATCTCCCATGAACTGACCACCAATATGACTCGACATTTTTTCACTTATAAATATATTTACCTACTACATTTTGATATGCCTAAATTTAATCTAATTCTTAATTAGTTCTAATAATGTAGCCTAACAATTTGGCAAGTCTTTAAAGTTTTCAAAGAGCTTATAATACATGAAATTGGCACTCAGGCCTTGAAAATACTTCTTCAATTAACCTGTAAGATAGCTAAAGAGAATTTCCAATTTTCTCTGTAGAGACACACTGATTTTGGTTTTCTAATAGAAAAGTACCCCTTTATCACATATAATCAGATTTATTGTTGAACAGGGAAGGGGATTTTAGATTATTCATCATTTTAGCTGTTTCTGAATGCAGTCTATTAATTGTAGCACTGAGTGTAACAGTTAAGAGAATGCAAACTCTATTTCTCTTCCAACGACTTTCCACTGAGAGGTACTGAATGGTTTAATAAACAGCTTTCTGGCAACCTACATTTATGATGAGAGTATTTGGAATGCGGAAAGAAAGAAAGCATAAAAAGACTCCTACACTGCACCACAGCAGTGATTAGAAAGGGCAGGTAACCTTTGAGCTCAGAAAACAAAAAGCAGAAAGCAAGCTAGCAGTCCGCAGCCCTGAGCAAAAATCTCTTTCCCATAAAACTCTGTTGCAGATTCAGCTTCTCCTCTTGCCAAAGTGGAGTTTCAGGCCCGTCATTAGTGGTTTCTGTCACCATCATGGTCTTGGTGCTTTCCTTCATGAATGAAATATGCAGATGCAATCTTACATTGGCTCTTTCAATGGGAAGAAGGTCAAGAGAAAATTAACACAGCCGGCGTGTTAGAGATCTATAGCCAAGGTACTTACACCTCCAAATGTCTCCAGATTTCAGCCTCTGGAAAGAGCTAGCCCATTTCTTTATGGCACAGTAGCTTCCATCAGCTGTGGAAATGAACATAAAATAATATAGTAACCCAACAAGTGCTGGCCAGCATTTCTACGCGTCAGATGAAGTGAACACTGAAGGCACATGGACGGTGTGCAAAATCTGAATGATAAATAGCAAGTAAATACCTTCCAATCCACCAGAAGGGGGAAGGATGCTGAGCGCCTACCGCTGCCCGCCTGTTCTCTGCTTGTGTAACAGCACGGGCAGCCGGCTCCCCCTGACAGTCTGGGAACTGCAGCTGCCTGTGGCGTCTGGGCGGTCCTAGTGCCTGCTTCAGGTTAGCACACTCGGTGATGCCCAAGTGCCCGCCTATCTCCTGTGCTGCTTCACTAGGCATCATGAATTTGTGGCAATGTCAGTTTGTTAAGCTTGAAGGCCATGGGGCTTGGGTTTGCGAAAAGTGATTAGAAAACAGGGTCTGCTAGTTTTACAGACCCTGCTGTTGAAACCAAAAAGGGTTGTCTGCTAGCTAAATGGTGTTCTTGAAAATGTCAAAGTCAAAGGACTTTTGGAAAGAAGCTAATTTGCATATATAGTATATTGCACATATACCATCTATTTGTGTTGGGGTTTTTCCTTCACATTTAAAATGCAAAGTGGAAAAGAAAATAAAGAAGTAGGAGATTTTTAAGTCTGGTACATCTTTTCTTATTCTCTGCAAAAAAGAGTTATAGGCCTAAAAGCTCCTCATTTAAAAGCGTATTTTGTTAAAAAATAGCAAATGAAATAAGTGCAGAAGCAAGTAAAACAGAGACTTCTAGAAGCTTATTCTCTAAGAAGAAAATGTACAAGTACTGCTTCTTAGAAACACACTTCATCTTTCTCTTCATTTGTTCCAATTTTGTTTTCCTTTCTAGCACTTTTCCCCACTTAATATTCATAATTTCTATTTAGTTATTTCCTGACTTCCCCACTGCAACAGAAAATCGTTGAGAGAATCAACTCTATTTACTTTGATAAAGTAGCCTGGAAGCTCTCTTAGCACAGAGTAGGCCTTCAGTAAATATTTATGGAAGAAATGAACTGGAGGACACTAAGTGGATAAATTGCACTAAAAAGAACAAGTATAGAAGTTAGTTTCTTCACTGATTAAGTTCAATTAGCTTATCTCTCTGAGCCTCTGCTGTTTTTTTGTAAGGGCCTATGTTAAGTATGTTTGATTCAGAAGGAACCGGAATCTGGAAAGCTGGCACCAGTGAGATTTGTTAACAGAGTGAATATGTATAGGTACAACACGGGTGAAGAGAGGGGTTGGAAGGTGGGAGCTGCAGTCCCTGAATTTGAGCCTTGAATTGCCAGAGAGTCTGCAGGAGAATCTAGTGTCTACCAAGAGGTGGTATCCTTCCTGAGCAGGTAGGGGATGCTCACCTGCAGTGGTCCCAGTGGTTAGAGGGTAGAGGTGAGATATGGAACCATTAGGAAGGAATTGGATGGAACAAGGCTTGCTAGTAGGACTGAGGTCCAGGGATTCAGAGTCCAAGAAGGGAGAGAGAGAAGAGCAGATATTGATGTAAGACTCTCTCTAAGCAACACTCAAGTCGGGGTTTTCTCAGAGGAAAAATACGGATCCAAGAGATACTGGGTCAGATTGAGTCCATCAAAGATGGTCACTGATGCTTTTGAAGGCCTATGGATGGAAGTCAATTAGCTGGACTGATCTTAAGCTGCATATGAATCAAGCTGTGACAGAGTTGGGGAAGAACTGCTCAAGAGAGGGAGAGATGCTGGTCATCAGAGTGTCCAGTCAAGCCAGAGTCATTTTGCCTCAATGAAAGAAAGATTACTTTGCTGCACCCACAAACTGACTTTCTTATCCATTGAATTTCTTCCCACTTCCTTTCCAGTTGACACATTTTTTGAAATGAGATTTTTTTTAAAAAAAGAAAGAGGTGACCAGCAGCAAAAGATGCTAATGTGCCCTCTGGAGATTCTGGTGCATATACTGGGGTACATGGAATGGTGTGGACTGGACAGTAGTGGAGGAATGATGGTCTGGTATGAGAGAAAGGAAGTTCTCCTTCATTAAACATCTCCTCATAGCCACTGATTTTTGTGAATGTTGGAAGGCTTCCTGGGGAACGATGCAATATGTCCACAGTTGGAGGACATGTTACTAGCATGACACTGACATGTTATCTCTGTGATGATGCCTGGTGAAAGGAAGAAGAGTGGAGCAGCTGAGAGACACGTCACCATAAGATGGGAAGTAGCCCAGCACAGGGCACCAAATCTACTGGGCCTGAGAGTAGGGAGAATACTGGTATCCTGTAGCGCTTTGGGGCTGACTAAGATGTTCTGACTAGAAAGAGACTGTGGTATACAGAGAGAAAACACAGAGAAATTTCATGAATTCTCTGGATTTCTTTGCCCCCGCCCCGCCCCAAACTTGAAATGTGTAGACGCTGCTCCTCTCTGTCCTTACAAGTGCTCAGATCACGTGGCTATGTGACATTTGCTGCCTGGAGAAGCCACTAGGACCTTCCACCTGACCAGAGACTACTGACTGCATCGCTCCTGAGAGGCAGGGACAGCTGTGCCCAGCTGGATGGGCGAGGTAGGTGATGACATCATGAAGCTTGGGCTCAACTTGTCTGAAGCAAGTGCCAGCTGGACAGATTTGTAGGTTTTTAAAAGGATCTTAAGGAAAAGGTCGGCTTAAAGAATTGGAATTCCTGGATGAGCAGATGAGGGTCCTGTGGGCCTAGTTATCAGTGATATGTGGCGTTATTTGACCCCACATGCTAGTGGAATTTGGGCAGTCGGGTACCAAGTACACATACACCCCGAGGAGAATACAGTAGAATAGTCTCTGGATTTGGGGTGATAGACTCATATTCAAATCTGACCTTTTTTGTACCTTCATATAATTGAATAAATGCCAACTACATTACAAGCTTCTTGTGATGATTAAATATGAACTACTGAAAAGGCCTCAGAACTCTGCACATTTAATCTTTACTAGGAAAAAAATTCTATTAAAAATAAGCTACTCTATTAAGTAACATTAAAGTCAAATGTGCTACTTTGGAAACGTGCATTGTACACTAGAGCAATGATTTTCAAGCTTCTCTTACTAAGCAACCTGAATCTCACAGTCTCCCTGTAAGTACAATGTCAGTAATCATACCTCTGCTTCGACTTTGTTAAGGATTCGATGGGACATGCAGACAGAGTGCTTAGCACAGGTATTTCATACATGGATCAAGAAATATTTCAACAAATTGTGATCGCTAGTAAAATTAAGCAGAACCTGTGTCCCTTGTCGGCATATAAAGTGTGAATCATATGCTTTCTGGATTCATATAGTAACAGACATTTCTATCTCAAAATAATCAAGTGTGCCATGCTTTTTCGTCTGGTATGATTAAATACTTAGCCTGATAAAAAATCATCTATCATAGCTCATCTAAAAATAAGGTATGAGATAACTTTACATCTTACTGAAAATGCACTTCTTACCAGCTCTGCCTGTCTTTGCAGAAATATGAATTCCACAGTATAGTCAACAACTTATTAAGAACATAGCTGCTAATATTGTAGAACTATGATGTCCTATCCACATTGAATATAACTTTGTGTTTTTAAGAGGCAAGCTCTCTTAAAGACCCCCCATTTATCATGACACCTGTCCTTGCACTCTCCCCCAGCCCCTATATCTCATCATTTTAACCAATTCACTCTGTTCCTTCTAGAGAACACACTGATTGGCATTCACACTTGCTCAAAGATAGTATTTCCATGCCCGCATGCTCATGTTCTTCTCTCTCTTGAATTGAGTTTTCTTCACACCAACTTCAAGTGTGTGTATTACTGAGCCTGCTGTATCAGGTCTACTTAAACTGAATACATAATTTAATTGAATGATGCATATACTGATCTATTAAGAATATAAAAAAGAATGATTATTTCTATGAATAGAAATGTAATACTTTGGTAAACAAAAGAAAGATGAATTGATGAAAGAAAGTGTTGCCCAATCACCCCTGGGCAAAAAATTCTAGAGGATTAAAAGTAAACTTCTTTAAAAAAATAAAGAAGAATTCTGTATTTGAATGACTTTGCCAGTTTTTTGTTTTGCTTTGTTTTGTTTTGTTTTGTGGTTGTTCTTCCTTCACTTAAAAAACTGAAACTGGAAATTACAGATACTCAATGATATTCAAAGAGAAGGGCTTGGTGTCACTTTAAAGATTGCCAAATGGATTAATATTTAAAACTTTCAGTTGGAATACAATGTTTCAGGTGCATATTCTGATGCCTAATTTAACTAGCATTTTTTATTAAATGTTCAAGCTTACATCCTGATCACAGCAGAATTCCCTTGTAGTATGAATGTACTTTGCTTGGAAACAACTTCCGTAGGATTTCTTGCCTGAACCAAATTAAACATTTATAGTTACATAAGTTACCAGGACTCTACCTCACTATATATGACAGAAATTAAAGCAGTGACATCTAACATAAAGGCTGGTCACCCTGCAGCACAGCCTACATGCTAAGCAGAACCCAAGAAATGCACATAGAGCAGCAGCTAATCAGAATGGAGGCTCACACCCGGAGTTTGCGTCTTACAGGTGTGGAATGAACACCTGTAGAGGGAGGATCACCTTGAAAACAGCTCCCAAGTATGTTCTTTAAAGCCTATGAAAATGAAGACAAGAAATGGTCATGCACAATCTGATCGGCAGTCATCAGTCTTTTTCATTATTCACATAATAGCAAAATCCTAAAATCCCGAATCTCCATCAGATTCAGAGATCTGGGGCAAGGAACTTCTTAATACTATATATATGCAGCAATAATTATTTAATTCCATAAGCATGGAATGGACAGTGAATGTACTTATGGTGTACTCATAGCTAGATGAATTTCTATAACAATTTTTTTATCCCTGCTAGGTTTTTTATTAAAGGTGTAGGTGTTGACATTATTGAACATTCTTCAGAATTTCACTATTACAGTTTTTGCAAAGGCTAGGTAGCAAATATATCTTACAGCTTCAGAGAAACCTCTTGCCTTCCCAAGAAGTTGGAGCAGTGAATTTTAGGGAAAAACTTATTCCGTATTTCTATGGTTTCGTGTCCATGGAATTCACACAGTAGGAACAGTAGAGTGCAGATAATTACACAAGATTTCTCAGTTTTTACTTTGAGCTGCTGGGAATTTCAAAGGGTGAAGTGTTGCTTTGCTTTTATTGCATCTGTAGTCAATTACTGTCCTGATTCTTTTGAAACAAGCAGTGTACTTTTTGTTTTAAAGAGTTAATTTGCAGGACTTGAGCATATAGTGAAACAAGACTCTGAGAAGAGTCTCCTCAGACTCCTCAGAGCCCATAAAGTATTCCAATATGGCTGCTATCACTGAAATATGATCTAAAGGAAGACTTGCAATCTTCCCATTTAAGTCTCTTATTCATTGACATACACATCTTTATTTATTGAATACATTATTTTATTTAATACATTTATTAAACACAAGTTTTTCAAGCACGTTCAAGCACTTACTATTTCAAGCATGGCTTTGGGCACTGCAGACACCGGTGAGTAAAGGCATGGACCATCTATTTTCCTGGTGCTCACAGTCTGCTAGCAGCAACAAACACCCATCAAATACTATCCCTCGGAAATTTCAGTTATACCTGCAATAAGGGCTTGAAAATAAAGAAAAGTGAATCCTGAAAGCAACTGACAATGGGACGAAATCTGTATCCATTGTAACCAGGAAGACTTCCCTTAGGAAGTGACATTTGAACTGTGAGTTAATAGATGAGAACAAAAATGAATTACATGAAATAGAGGCAGATCAGAGAACGAACCTTCTAAACTATATCTTTCAAACTTTTTCTTTAAACATTTGGCTCGTATGCAAAATGACAACACCCATACAAACATATACAAATGCAAAATTAAAATAAAACTTCACACAATGAGTGATATTCTTCTTACCTGAAGTCCACACAATGTTTTCTATTCCCTTTATTTTCATTTTTTTAATTTGATTGCAGTTAATTAATTGGCAGGTAGCTTGAAAAAAAGTGGCATTGAACTTCTTCCCGAACAAAACCATTCACACACACACACACACACACACACACACACACATGCACACACGCACAGCAGTTGCTTCACAAGAAGCAGAGGAAGTTCTACTGACATCTCATTTAAATATAACAGAGACAAATGAAGCTGGGGTGATAAGGAGCTGCCCAGTTCAGTGCAGGGGCTGAGTAGCCGGAAGCGGCCATGTTACCTCAAAATGGCTGGCCACAGCATTTCTACTCTCTGCAAACTGATATTTAAGTCATTTGCAATGTGTACAATGGTAGCCTGATACTTGGTGTTGATTTGAGGTTTTCCTTTTAATAGTAACAAATGCTCCCTGAAAGAAATCTTTCTGATTCCCAACTTAGAAACTCGGCATTCTCATTGATTAAGGTCAACTACTGCATATCAAACACATTATATATTACAAAATTGCTGTCTATATCACTTTAAAACTTGCCATTCTTCAGATTGCTAATTATTGTTGTTGAAGGTGTCATATTGTTTCTAATTCATTACATAGACTTCAAATAGAGGTGTTGAGAAACTATGACTTGTAGGCTAAATCCAGCCTGTCCCTTGTTTTTATAAACAACATTGGACTAAAACATTGCCACACTCACTGGTTTACATGCTGTCTACGGCAATAACAGCAGAGTTGAGTTATTGTGACAGAGACTGTCTGTACCATAAAACTATTTGACCATGTGCAGGAAAAGTGTCAACTCTTGCCAAAAGATGTATGTGCCAAAAGACATGGCTATATTATATTCAGCTTAATAAACTATCTTAACTAACTCCTTATTACTAGACATGTTCTCCTGTTTTCCAGTCTTTTCCTGTTTTGTCCATCTTGGCTGACAAATCTTTACAGGCATTCTAAAAATGAAGTCATTGGATCAAACTATATGTCCCGTGTTTGAAATGCTTCAAGTAGGTGGCCATATTTTCCTCCAGAAGATTGTACCAATTTTGTCACTACCACTATTCACAGCAAAGCTTGTGGAAAGAACATATACACCCACTGCTACACTTTCTCACCACCTACTTTTTATCGTTTGGTCTTGGTGGTTCTTAATGATCTCTTAGTCACAATATTAATGTCCTATTTTCATTCTATCATCCTGAGAGTTCAGGCTTTGGACATAGCTGATGTATTTTTTTTTTGGTTCTCATTTTCTTTGCATTTAATGACCCCTAGTTTTCTGCTTTATCCCTACTTGCTATGTCTGCTCCTTCTTTCTCTTTGCTGTTCTTCATCCAGTATCTTCCTGGTGGACATTTCCCAAGAATAGACGTTGGCTCTTAACTAATTTTCTTTTCTTTCAGTATTTAAATTTGATCTCTTTCCTCACACCTGAGTTCATAATGCCCTACCATAAAATCCCTTCCTTCATTTTGTCTCATTTTGCATCTACCTCCTTTCTGGTCTACTTCTAACAGTTAGTGTTTCCTCAATACTTTTTATATGCTCTTATACGACTGTTTTCTTTTTTAAAGCTCTCACCACACTAATTTTCTTCTTATAAATCTCTTTTCTCTTATAAATCTTCAATGAATGTATATTGCTTACCTGACAAACTTAAAATTTCAGGGCACACTCTTTTGGCTCAGGCAGGAGATACCCTGGTGTTAAAGATCATGTAAAAGCCCACTGACCTGGGTTCACAACCTAGGGTCAAGGTGAAAAATAAAAAATAAAATAAATAAAATAAATATGCTTCTTTCCTTCTTTTCCCTTCCTTCCTTCCTTCCTTTCTTTCTTCCTTCCTTCCTTCCTTCTTTCCGTCTTTCCTTCCTTCCTTCCTTCCTGTCTTAAAATGCTTCTACCTCTTCTACTTTCTTTCTTTCCTTTAAAAAAATATTCCTATCCCTGGTATTTAATACTCTTCAAATTGGTCTCAACTTGCCTTTCAGATTTTAATTTCCTTAATTAGTTGTTTGCCAAACAATACACTTTAAAAAATTATACTATACCTTATTCAGCAATCATGGATTTAGAAACATATATTTTTGGTGAGTCCTATATGTATCATGTGGCTTTTTACCATTTATTCTAGTGCCATCTGTCCACCCATCAAATCACTTACATCCGTCAAGCTGTAGGTTTAATGTTGCTTTATTCATAAAATGTTGGCTTCATCCCGTCATCTAGAAGCTACATTTCCCTCCTATGAGCTCTCTAGGATAGTCATATATTTTGATTATACATTTTATATATCTTTACATAATGACTTCTAAATGCTTTTTATTCATTATACACTAAAATTATTACATGCTTTAGGTCTTCTTTTTCTTTGAATTTTCATTTTGCTATGGCTTCTGTAAAACATAATACTCAATGAGCACATAAATAAATGAACTAATCATTTACTCAATAGAAACTAGAGAGATTTGAAGTATTTTTATACCTTTTGATTCATCCAGTACTGGAATTCTCCGTCATGCTATGTGGAGAACAAAGAGCATTATCGTAAAGAAGTCTGCTGAAACTGCCCCTTGAGAAGTCAATGGTTTATTGCATGGCTGTCCTTAGAATTTCTGACAGAAAACCTCCGGAGACAGTTTCCTCCTCTCCAAAACTGAACTTGCACTGCTCAGTGACTTAAACAAACCCTGAGTTCTTTGAAAGACCCAGATCAGCATCTTGGAGAATTAAATTTTCTCAGAAATCCAATGAGCCATAAAGGCATTCTTTAAAATAAAAATTTTCAAAAGGCCATTTTCTATTTATAAATGGCTCAGAGTTGTGGTCTTTTCACAGTGAAGAAGACTCAATATCCAAAGGTCAAAGGCAGGAATTGGTGGATGTATGAAGTTCTCCTTCTTTCATTGACTCTGTCAGCAATGGTTATGTGCTTCATGTGAGTCTTTATTTAAGCTTTCATTTTATATTTATACTTACAATAATATTATTTCAATGACTTTGCTCAGAGCCATGATGAAATCTTCTCCCTTTTAGTGGTTATCACACCTGGGTAGCACTTTTCCCAAGTATACGCTTTCACCAGTTTGCTTTAGCTTATTTTCCTTATAATTCCCAAATCCTGACTGTGTTTTCAGGTTCTACTTTCTACCATACTTCTGTGCTCAGAAATTGAAGTGATTAAATTATATAATGGCATGTTAGAGCTAAAAAGGAACATAGAAATATTTTCCCCCAATCCCTTCACTTTACAGTTATTAAAATTGAGGATTGTGGAGATTTGCTAGTTTAAGCTCAGTGTATTTGTATGGGTTCTTAGAAAACAGAGCCTGAGGTAAGGTTTAAATAGTAACACTTCAGTGGGAGGAAAACTCCAGGCTGGTGAGAGGATAGGAAAAAAGTGAGAGAGGAAAGGATGGAATACACATTTGCATGATGTTTATCATGCAGACCCCTGAATCCCAAACTTGAGAGACAAAGTTGGTTTCTGAGCAGACACATTTGCTCTAAGTAGTAGGCTAGCTGCAGACATCTTCGCCAAGCTTCAAGAGAGTCTGTCAGAAAGAGGAAGTAAGAAAGGCTGAGCTGGGAGAAGGTATGCTAAGTGCTCCAGGAGACGACTGGTATATTTCCTCAGCAAGAACCCCCCTTTTGTTAGGTCCTATTCCCCGTTGTTCTGACATGATTCATGTTTCAACAAGAGTTACAACAAATGCTTTATTAAAGCTATTCCCTCGTAACTTATATTTTTAAAACATGCAACTTAGTACCACACTAAAGATGCTTCTGATATAAATGCGACATTGATGGGGCCTGGAAGAGAACTACAGGCTGAGGTGGTCTGAGAAGGATGTAAGGAGAGGGCAGATGAGGGGAATGTGGCTTGAAATACAGCTCTAGTCAGGTAATGGAAAACCAGTCAGTCATGGAATGGCCAAGTGAAGGGAGGAACACAGGCTGAACTCTGTGAGTCCAGAAGCTAAATGAGTCTACCTAGAGACCGTCCACAACCACTAACATAAACATGTTCTTTAAGATAGATATTCATGACAACAACAATACTATATCAAATGTCTACATATATACCCAACTAAAATAAGCAAAAACTGTAGAAAGGTGAAAACATGATACACTTTTACTAAAGGACCTAAAAATTTGATTAAGAGACAGATGACAGAGAGATTGAAAATTGAAAGAATTTTATATTGTAGAGACATTAAGTCTCATTAAATTGATATATAAATGTAGTGCCATTGAATATCACCGAAAGAATTTCTATATGAACTAGCAAATTGATTTGGGAAAGAAGTCATTAGTTTTCTCTTGCCTTATAAGTTAGCAATTCACAACATAAAACTAGTACAGCTTTTAAAACTGTAACATTGGTACAGAAATCTATACATTTCACAGTGGAATAATTAAGCATGAAATAAAGGCATAAGAAATGCAATTTATAATAAAGGTAAAATTTTAAATCAGTGGGAAACAGACTATTCAACATACAGTATTGCAATTGGGCATTCATTTGAGGAAAAGATTTCAAATACCTATGTCATTCCACATACAAAAATAAATTCAAATGAATTATATAATTAAAACTCTAAAATATTATAATGGAATATTCTTATAATCTAGAGTTTTTCTAAGTGATACACAATTATAGATTAGCATCTATAATTAATCAAGGACAACATTAAAGACAATAAAACACGTTACTAAATAGAAAAATGATCGAATTAGGTAAGCAACAAATTTCCAAAAGGAGATATACAAATAAGATAAATTAAAAGGTACTTGACTTCATCACAAATCTGGGACAGTCTATCTGAAATTAGTCTCTGTGTTCTGTCCAGCACATTGTTGAACATTAAAAGAACTGATTCCTTACATAAGCTCCAAGAGGATAGGGAAAGTCACTCACTACCATACTTTATTTATGGGGTTATATGATGTTTAGCCTTCTTAAAGAACAACTGCATGTTACTGATCCAGTAACAACGTAAACTATAATTGTGTTTACATTTGCTAAATATTACCTGTAAGTATTTATATTTTCAAATACCATGGTTAAGGATTGAAAAATGCACACAAACCATCTATGTGATTATTTCTGGAGAAGAACAAAATTGGAGGAAGACAAAAGGGGAAAAGATATGGTTCATTTTATTTTTCTGTTTTTTTTAATCTTCTTCTGGAATTCGTTTACAGCTTACTTTTCAAAGATATTTTTGCTTTTCTGAGCATTTGTATTTTACATACACACATAGGACATAGCTGACCAGAGAGGGTTACACCTAAATGTAGAGAGCCTGGTGAATGCCCACAAGCTGAGCAAGCAAAAACAGGTCAAGAAATGAAACATTTCCCAGCCCTCACAAGCTTTTTTGGGTTCCCTTCCAGCCAGAAACCGTTTTTGCCCTTAAAAGGTAATCTTTATCTAATATTTGGCAACCAGTATCATTTTTACCTATTTTGTTATGTGATCTAAAAGGCATTCTATGTTCAGTCATTTTCTTTGTATCTGACATCATTGCTCCACATTATGATTTTACATCATCTTTATTGTAGTTTCAAATATTTCATTCTCAATAGTATCCACTGAGCAAACATTCGAAAAAGTGTTTATCCAATCTAACCATCATGGTGGTCCTATGGGTAACGATCCAGTTAGAGATAAAACAAGCAGTGTTGCCCTGGACATTTTCTACACAACCCTGGGGAATAAATATATGAATGTGTTTCTGTCAGAAGTGAAAGTGGAACTCTCCTATGTTATTCTTGAGAAGGTGTTGCCAGTTTTCAAAAGTGGTTTAATCGATTTTCATTCACAACAGTGGTATATAAAGTTGTTTGCTCTGTATCCCTGCCAACACGATATCAATCAATCTTTTTCACTTACCATTCTGGTGATTATTTAGTGGTATGTGCTTATTGTTTGCAATTGTTGTTTAACTTTACTTATTTTTTAAATTGTAATACAGTTGAGCACATTTTCATAGATTTTTCTGGTCATTTAAATACCTCCTATGAAAATAGCTGTTCAAGTCTTTGCCTGTTTTTAATTGGGTTGCTTATTTCTTATTGATATCTTTTTCAGATATATATATATATACACACACACACATCTATATGTATGTATAGTGAGTAGCTACTGTCATTCTAAGAATTTTATAATTTTTAAGATACTTTTTGAAAAATAATTTTTATTTTAATATAATTTATATTTTTATTTTATATTAAATATATTTGGTGTCTTCATTATGAAATCTGCTTGTTCCAAGATGACAAATAAATTATGTGATGTTTTATCTTACTTAATGATTGTCAAGAAACAATGAAAGTATTTTAGTCAAATCTTTTCCTACTAACAATGTCTAAAAACTAGGTACTAACCATCGCAGAGCATTAACCATCAACCAGAACACTGACAGTGAAAGTCAGTACTTTCATTGACATTAGTCATCTTGTGGGTGGGATTATGTCCCTCCCATTTAACATTATAGAGTAGTTGTTGTAAATAAAATGCATTGAACATGATTATTAAAACTGATATCTACATATGTAGAAAGCAGAGGCAGATTCACTGAAAAAAATAATACTTTATGATATATACAGATATTCATTTTCCAGACAACTAATGAGCCAGGATCTTCACCTGAACTCACCAAAAAGGAATTAAAAAAAATACAACCTTCTCTTGTATTAAATTGAAAATAGCTACAGGATTTAGTCAGCATACACTGGAAAACCTAATCTCTGTCTTACTTTAAACACTGTTTCTTTCTATCTTCTTCTTAGTAAAAACATCCTCTTTCTCATTTTCTTGGATTAGCAAAAGGAATCTGATTAAAGACAAACTTAATTGAAAAAATGTTTTCTTTCTCTTCTGTGCGCTTTCTTCATAACTCTTGGTGATATTTTTGTTTAGAGGTATACAGATTTATAGAGCTCAAAGAGATTTTAATGTCTTATATTATTCAGCCTTTAAAACTTTCCAAATAAAATGAGAACCTGTCCTGACTGTATGACAATTTGCTAAGCCTTCAGCTATAGGGAACATAATCATCTGGTTCTGTTTTTTTATTTTGACTAAATAAGATATGAAGACTATAAATAATGCTTAAAAATCACTGAAGTAAACTAGAAAAATTGTTCCATGCAGTGTCAGTTTTTTATAATCCCCTTTGCTACTCCAAGTTATTAAATGACAATTGTGAAGTGTTATAAGATTAAATATGACCAGCCTTAATGAAGAAGATGAGTTCCCTTATTCTCCTAAGGGTTTAGAAAGAAATAATAATGATTTGCTTCATTTCCCATGCATAGTATTTCTTGCACTTAACCTACCTTTTCAAAAAAAATTCTACTTGTCACCATTTCCATCTAAAATTGATGGCTTGAGTATTTGTCCTTGAAATAACTCCCAACCTCTCAGCATCTTTAGTCTCCTGTATCTCCAATCGACTTTATTTATTTTCAGATTCATCTTCTTAATTTACCCATGCTAGTGTTGTTTCCCTGTGGTCATTAAAATTTCAGTAACTTCCCAATTTGAAGGGATAAAACTCAAAGTGTGTCAATCTAGCATTAGAAGTCTTTTAAACAGTGGCCTGGACATTCTTCCTCGACCGATACACAGAGCATTTCTTTACACAAAACCTGATGGCTGCTTCTGGTCTTTAAGGATCACATATGCATGTCTCCCTCACTTTGCACCTGTAATCAGACAATTTTAAATCAAGAATGTTCCCCTATCTCTTATCTTTGACTATCTACCTCTTCTAAAGCTTGCAGCAGGTCCTCTGCCTTCTGTGACGTTGTGTTTATTACTCTTCTCCATGGATATGACTTTCATGGAGTCTGTTAGATTTGACCTGCATTTGAGGACTGCCAAATATTGCCTGCCCATCCATTCATTTAATGAATATGTTTTAAAGATTTCCCATTACTAAACACAACTCTAAATAATAAAGAGTCCATGTTGGCAAGAAGTTTAGATTCTGGAATTCTATCATGGAGATATATATATCTCCAATAGGGAAAATTTGTTTCCTTTTCTCCAAATAAAACACTAAATCTAGTACAGTTTTACCCAAATGCCTGAATGGAAGTCGCAGCCCCTTGTGTTACTGAATCATGAGGTCTCCTACTGTACAGATAGTCTGAACCTATAGGGATTTAGCTGTGAATGAATGGACAAATGTTCTTCCTCTGAATCACATTTATGAGAATTATATGGCCATCCTCCAGCCCAGAATGATTCAAATGCACAGCTTCTCACCTTCAGTTAAAAATCAGATAAAAATGAAGGAAATACCTGAAGATGCTTTGAACATTATTCTTAAAAGATAATTTAGGGACGATGACATACTTTGAAGATTAATTATCTTCCATTATCTGAAATTTCTCACTTTGATAAAAGCAAGAACAACAAAAACTAAGGTGTTTTCTGTTCAGAAAACAGGAGAATCTCTAAATTTGAAAGATATTAAAACCTCAATAAACTGATATATAACTGTTGAGTGAATGAATGAGGTAATCTGTCATCTTCACAGTGAAAATATTGAAAAGAAGTTAATACACACAAAGATATTCAATCCAATTTATAATTAAGAAAAGAAATAAGGAAACCAAGTCATGGAACTTATCAATGTCAAGTTTTTAACCTAGTTTCTTAGTTTGTGTTGGTTTTGAATTCACTACTTGTAATATGACTATACCACAAGTATGCTAAAATGGGAACTATTTATTTTGATATTTAAAAACTCTAATTTTTCTAGAACAAATTTTTGCTATTAGCACATCTATATTCAAGCAAATCTAAAATAACTCATTTTAACCTTCAGAAGTAATTCTCTGAATGATGCTTTTGGAAGCTCAAGGCTGCTTTCTATTAGACCAAGATGTTTGAAAGCTATTTCTAAAATTACATCATTAGAAGCTATTGAAATGAAATTCTGAAGCAATTTAAGGGAATTTTGAAAAATCAGAGTCTTTTTTTCCCCATATCTCCTATATTTCTTCTTGTTTCTTTCATTTGAATATTGACTCATCAGACTTACTCACATCCGGAATTAATTTCTTTTCATCTCTCCTCTATGTTGACGCTATCTGTATAATTGTTAGTACGTCACTACTCCATCTTCATTCTTCAGATGACTAAACTGAGGGTGAGTGACTCGGCGTGGGACCAAGTAGCAACCTGGGTGCACTTAGAGCTCTCAACTGGAAAAATACTAACCAATGGAAGATGTTGTAATTAAAATTTACAGCCCCTGTTCCTGCAGCATGTTGCTTGGCTACTAACTAAGCTTCCTTTCCTTCCGATCCATACTTCCCTTTTGAGTTCTTTCTCTTCTTAAAAGTTATCACGTAGAGACACCTCACTGCTACTCTTTCTTCTCTATATAGAAAATGAACAATTTTGATTTCAAACTTCATTACTTAATAAGATGAAAATTATCTATGGAGAAAGGTGTAAAATCATTTTTAGAACTCTTCAAAATTCCTTGTCTTCAACATATTGAATATCTGAACGGTGCTATAAAATGTTCCCCATAAAATGATTCATGTACAAATTTTAGCTCATTCTTATAAGCAAAGTTTTAGATTAAGTAATTATAAAAATTTTACATTATTACCCTAATGCATTGACCATCTGTCTTCTAGATTGCATTTTTCAGTAATTGACTCATGAAAAAAAATTCCTCCCAAATTAAAAAATATGTGTAAATAACATTTGGTAATATTTTCATTTCTAAAAAAGACTCAATATGAAAATATGGCCCTTTCTGTTTTCTCTTATATTCTTATTCATTGATATCAAAATAAGAGAATTTCATGCAGTATGTTTTGTGTTCAATAGGAAACAGACTACCCCTGTCAAGGACTCAAGTCTAAATGGATAAATAAGGTTGAAAAAAAATTATATGAAAAAACCTGTGTCACTAGGTTATCAAGTGAATTATGGAGTGATTCAGATCCTCAACAGTGTGAGGCAGTCAAGATTAGGAACAGGTCCCATCAGATCAGGCTACTCTGGTAAGGCTCCAGAGAGTCAGGAAGCATAAGATGTGGTCTGAATGAAATTGAAGAGGAGGCAACGCAAAAATGATGGCAGTAGTACAAGCAGGTTTCTACACCGTTGGAACTGTGTGATTTGAAGGTTGTATGTCAGGATGGAAGTGGGATGAGGTCCAGAGAATCAGAGGTGAGAGGTGGGGATCCCAAGGAGGAGAGGGAGAAGAGGCACTCTTGATCACTTGCTATCACTTCTGTGCTTGGTTCCAAACATTCTATATTTTCTTTTCTCATGGTCCACAAAACAAATTTTTTTTTTCTTTAAACTCAAATTAATTGATCTATTTATTTGCTGCAACTGGTGTGAATGAATTTCATTTACTTAAGAATGGAAAAAATACATCCAGACACTGACCTCAAGAAAACGAATTCATTTTCCATTTTTAATTTTTTTCCTGTGTTTATGTTGTTGTAGGATATTTAGGAAAATATATCCATACCTCAGTTGCTGTGCATATCACATCAAACATCCCACCAGAGTTTTAGTGGCCATCTGACCACTAACATTTTTACTCCTTCAACCTGGGGTTCCCACCACCTCCCTACCCATTCTGATAACAATAGTCTTGCATCCTTGAGTTCATTGTGTTTTGTCAGCTTAACTTTGGTTTTTTTGTTCATCTGCTTGTTTTTCATATTCCACATATGAGTGAAACCATCCATTTTTTTTCCTTCTGCTTCATTTCACTTAGCGTAATCACTTCCAGTTCCATCCAAGTTGTTGCAAAAGGCACAATTTCATCATTCTAAATAACTGAATAGAATTACATTGAGCATATAGACCACAGAATCTTTGTCCAGTCATCTGACAAGTCAGGCTGTTTTCAGGTGTTGGCTAAATATTTCATCAATATTTAATGGGAAAAGTATAATGAAGAAGAAGCAATCTATTTTAGAGATAGCAACAATATCCTAGAGATCATCTAGAGTCCTTTTATAAAGTGTTTAATACATTGCTGTAAGATTTAGTATAATTTTGTGTTTTTGTATTTTTCCTTTACAGTGTGATTTAACTGGAGATATTTCTGTATATAATGAAAATGTGCTTGACCCCCAATTCATTACTTACTTGCTGTATGACTTCGTAGTCATTTAAACATGTAAACATCTTACATGCTATAGGGTCAGGGTCAGTTTTATTCTTAATGAAATGAGGATCAATGTTCCATACAGCCAAAACAGAATTTAACTAAAGCAGAAGTCCATGGATGAAATTCAGTAAGTCCTAAAATCTACTGAACATTGTAACTAAATTTTAATTACATATCTGCTAGCATTTTTCTGTTGGGAAGCTATTGTTTTCATCAGTTTGTGACACAAAAACGATTTAAGAAGCAATAACTTAAAGAAATATTATTAAACTCAATGAAAAAATATATGGTTTGTACAATACTTAGAACATTTGATAAACATTCACTTCTCTTTCCCTGCCTCATTTAGTCAAATGTCCATCTATTTAAGACTTATTCTCCCAATTATAGTATAATGGCCTTGAAAGTGGAGATTGTTTCATAAAGTAGACCACAGTACAAATTTAATATTTGAGTGTTTCCCAGAATTCACATGTTGAAAGTGAGCTCCCGGTGATGGTATTTAGAGATGAAGGCTTGGGGAGGTGATTAGGTCATCAGGGTGGGACAGTGTGGAATGGAATTAGTGCCTTTATTGGAGACCCCCAGGCAACTCCCTTGCCCTTTCTGCAATGGGAGAATAAAGGAAAAAGCTATCATTTCTGGACTAGGACGTGGACCCTGGCCAGTCTCCTTTTCCTCAAGCATCTTACTCTTAGACTTAAAAATTGTATTAAGTTAAAAAATGGTGTTTATCTCTTTTTAAATAGGTAGTATATCACATAAAATAAAATTCAAGAGGTACACTGTATAGCATAGTTCAAATTTGCTAAAAGAGTAGAATTTAAATTTTCTCACCACCACCCCAAAAAGGCAAATATATGAGGAGGTGAATGTGTAAATTTACTAGATCTTAGATATATTGAACTCCAGAACTGTGAACAATAAATTTCTCTTGTATATATGCTATCCAGTTTACAGTATTTATCATAGCAATGTGAATCAATTAAGACAAAAGCTAATTTGCTGAATAGATTTCAAAAACTGAAACTGGGTGTGTGTGAGAGTATGTGTGTATGTGTAGATAAAGGATTATTTTCATTATCAAATTATTCTTTTCTTTCTTTGTAATTTTTTTTCTTGTAGCTATTTAGATATAAAATGAAAGACTCATTTAAAATGAGAATCAAAATCTCTCATCAATTTCTCCCGATCTTCACGTGTCTTTATATAATTATTTGTGTTCTGAAAGAGATGAGAATTTCTTTACCACACTAATCTTGTAATCTACTTCCTCCACCCCCTCCCCCCCCAAAAAAAACCTATAAACTTCTCTGGAAATGTGGGGAGAAATGTTTCAGCAGCTAAATCCCTTTGACTATTATCTATGCCTATATGCGCTTCTAAAGCTCCAGGGATCTTCCTGTTAAGCTATTTCCCTAAGAAATGCTGTCACTGCTCCTCTGCTGTAGAAATTCCCCTGCCACTGACCAGCTTCCTTCTCTGCGTAGATATTTTTCTGTTACCACATCCTTATGAGGTTGCTATGCAACCAGTCCTGGGAGGAGGTTTTACTGTGCATGTGCTTTCTCTCAGATGGATGATTTGTTTTATGTGTTTTTATTCAGTCATATTTGAATCTAATCCTTGCCAACAATCTCAACTGTGGCTCTAATCTTGGCTTTGACAAACGATTATGACACACAAGACCTGTGATTTTTATTCCTTATTAATTTGTTATTTCTTCTCTAAGAAACCTGCTTTTTTAATGTCTCATGATTTTCTTTCATTTTCATTAAATGTCCTCATGAGTCTCATGGTCAAAGAGTCAAGATTTTCCAAATTTATCTTCGCTCACTGTGGTCTGTCCATTTAAACAATTTGACCTAGAGTGTATTATAAACACCAAACTGTTACGTTTAAGAATCATATTCAAGTTATTGATGTTTAGATTTTTCATCAGATTCTGAAATTTTTCTAGGCTTAGGATGAAAATGCCAATGATACAATTTCATTCATGAATTAATTCTTCTGTCAAAAACATTTAGGAAACTAGCTACAGGCTGTGTCTGGTTACTTAAAAGATTACATAGAGGGTAGGCCCTGGTCACCTAGCAGTCTAATACACATGGAAGCAGTCCCACATACATCCCAAGGTCCAGGGTTCAAGACCTGGGGCCGGGGTGAACAGCTAAATAAAAATAAATAAATGAAAATTTTTCCTCCTCTTCTCTCATCCTTCCTTCCTGTTGGCCTACTTGCCTTCATTCCTGCCTGTACCTTTCCTTTAAAAAAAAAAAAAAAAAAAAGGATTACATAGAACAACCAATATGCCCAAAGCTAAAAATATTTTTATTCTCCCAAAATGGATTAACATTAAAACCTGATTAAATACAATGAATTATTTATTTTTAAATCTAGGTACTTTTCTGAATAGGTTAAAAATAAACCCATATTATTAGAAATAAATCTGATATAAAGTTTAAAGAAGAAAGATGTTTAAGGCTTACGTTATATTTTGGACTATTCTATGCCTGTTCTAGATCAATAACCAAGAGTTATCACTTCTTACCTAGCACTTCTTATCTATCACTTCTTATCTAGTCAAAAAGATTGACAAATCTTTTTGAAAGAGTAGTAACTAGCTTTGAGAGAGTCCAATGAAATGGTTGTTTTGCATTTTTTGAAGACTGGTCAATTCGTAGAACCTTTCCTGGAGTAATTGTTATGAGATTATACCTTTATTTTACTAAGCAAATTCACTTCCAGGTATCTTTTCTAAAAAAATAACTGACATTCACACAAGGAATTAAATTCAAGGAGGATCATCACAGAGTTAAGAAAACACAGGCTTTGATTACAAATTTGTCTTCACAGTAGATTTCCCTCTCTTTGCTCCTGTCCTCCAGCAATGTCTCTCCTGATCCAAGCCTTCAGGGTGCCTATTTGGCAAATGATTTGATATTGCAAACAGGTGCAGCACACGGTGATGAATGATGATTGGAGGAGGTTGTGATAGCATGCACTGGAGAGAAGTTCCATGGAACCAGATCTGCTAAAACTCCTTCAGCTGCACTGCTTCCATCTTTCCCAAGACTTAAGTACTGAGCACTCTTTTTGCAGTTTTCCTGCTGAGCTCCTGAATAGCTGTTCTCTTATTTATTTTGTTATGATTTAAATAGAATCAATTTCTTCATTTAAAAACTATCTTAATTGATAAATTAATATGCATTGTAAATAAACTCCCTCTAGGGATTATGAAATATTTGGAAGGGTTACAGAATCAAAATGGGGCTACAGGTAGAAAAAGTCTGATGGTCCTCTGGGAAAGGAAAATGGCAATCTTAGTGAGAAGTGGGGGATGGGGGGAAACAGCAAGTCATCCTATTAATACTTCAGCCCCAAAAGGGAGCTCTGGGAGGGCAAATGTATTCCAAGGTGATTAGGAAAACAAACAAACAAAAAACATTCTAATTACCAAATTCTTGCGTTAAGGTGACACAGAGTAAGACTGTGTGCCCTAGTGTGACAATTCTTTTCTGTTTGTCACTGCTTGGCCAAGGACACTGAAAAGTAGATTTAGATTTTATGTTGTAGATTGAGCACTAAATCAGAGGCTCATGAGAAGATAGAGAATGTTGTGGGAAGTTTGGAATCCCAGCAACTGAAATGAAGATAGCAGGGAGGCTCTAAAGAGTTGAAATTGCTGAGTCTCTACACTTTTTTGAAATTTTGCTCAATGCTCTTTCTCAAAATTGAGGCATGATTCACAATCCATAAAATTTGCTACTTGATAGCATATGACTCAGTGATGTTTAGTATATTTGGAAGATTATTCAAATCATCCAACTATCAAGTTCCAGAATATTTTCCAAATGAAATTGCATACTCATTAGTAGTCACTCTCCATTACCTTCTGCCTCAGGACCTAACAACTGCTAATCCAAGGTTGCGAAGATTTGCTCCATGTTTTATTCTCGAGCTTCCTACTTTTAACTCTTAGATTTAGGTCTTTGATACTTTTGAATGAATGTACATCATGTGAATTTTAGTCCACATTCATTCTTTCACAAGTAGTTATCCAGCACCATTTTGTGAAAAGACTCTTCTTTCTCTTTTTAATGGGCTTAGCTTGTTGAAAATCAATTAACCAGAGGTATATGAGTTTATATCTGGACTCTGAATTCAATTCCATATGTATAATTAATCCAATATTACATAGATTTATAAGTTTTGAAATTGAGTTATGAGTACTCCAACTTTGTTTTCTTTGTTTTAGATTGTTTTAGATATTCTGGGTCTATTGACTTTCCACCTGAATTTTAGGATCAGTTTTTCAATTTCTTTAAAACTACGGTGGGAATTTTTTAAAGGATTGTATTGAACATATAGATTATTTGTAGGAAGTATTGCCATCTTAACATCGCTGGGTCTTCCAATCCATGACTATGGGATGTATTTCCATTTATTTAAGACTTCTTTAATTTTTTCACCAATTTTAGTAAATGGCATTTTACTTTATTGTTGAATCTGTTCCCAGATACTGATGTTACTATAAATGTAACATTTTCTTTGTTTCATTTTTGGATTACTTCTTGCTAATATATGGAAATGCAACTGACTTTATATATTTATTTTATATTTTTCAAGCTTGTTTAAAATTTTTATAACTGTAATAGATTATATTTTGTGGATTCTTTAGGATTTTCTATATACAATATCATGTTATCTTCAAATAGAGAAAGTTCTACTTTTTCCTTTCCAATCTAGATGTCTATTTTGTCCTTTTCTTTCCCACTGGCCTAGCTAAAATCTCTAGTACAATGTTTTAATAGACATGGCAAGAAGAGGCATTCATGTAATTTTCCTCACTTAGCAAGAAAACTTTCATTCTTCCATCACTGAGTGTCATATTTAGCTGTGGAATTTTTATATATATGCCCTTTATCCATTTGAGTAAACACCCATTTATTTGCAGTATATTGAGTGTTTAAATTTTTTCCCACGAACCAGTCATCTGTTATTGGGCATTAGTTCTCAGGATATGAGAGCATTCAGGCAAAGAAGGTCATGGTCAGGGATGTAGAGTGGTCCTTTCACACAAGGTCTTCTTCAGTCCTACTTGCATCATTGCTCTTGATGAGGTCCTTGTAAGAAGAGCAGAAGCTGAGAAGCCCAGAAATTTCAAGTATCAGAGAAACCCTCAGGTGTTCTTTCTTCACCTTGAAGTGCTGTTGGTCATCTCAGTGGTAACCGCTTGATGTGCTCCTGTCAGTAATGCTTTGAGGTGAAATCTCTTAACAGTATTCAACTTGGCATCTCCTCTCGTCTGACATCCAGAAGTTTTTTCTCCTTCAGTGGCATGATTTTCACCATCTTGGAGTCCTGGGTCTGCTCTCTGTTAAGCGTTTTTATTATGAAAGATCACTGTATTTCTCAAGTGCGTTTTCTGCATCTAACTATGGTTACAAAGAACAAAGAGAAGACACATCTAACACGTCTTTAAAAACAAGTCAGAATTAAATAAACACTAGGAGAGATGCCCAAAGAGTTATGGGAGGGAACATATGAGATTCATTGGTAACTCAGACTGAGGCAGAGAATTTATCCTTGAGAGACAATATGGAAACTGAGTGTGAAAGAATGAGTAAGAGTAGTAATAGATGGAGAAAGGGTGAGGGATATCTATATGATTTTAAGAAAACTCAGACAATAAAAATGTGTTTCTCAGATTAACAGACGAACAGAAAAGAGGACCCAGAAACAGACCTGAAAACATATGCTCAATTTATTTTTTACAATAAATCAAAATCAATTCAGTGGTGCTGAGCAATTTTATATCCCTGTGTATTGGGGATCAGGGGATGAAAGGGGAGGGAGAGTTTCATCCTAAATCTCACACCTTACAGAAAATAAAAATTAACTCAAAAAAATCAGAGAATTCACATAAAGTCAAAAACCCTTTAGAAAAATGGAAAGTCTTTGGGATGCAAGGATAGGTGACATTTTAGACTTGACACCAAAATATAACCCATAAAAGAGAAAACTGATTACTTGGATCTTATCAAATTAAAACAATTTCCTCTAGTAAAACTCATGGGAAGATAATGGAAAAACTGGGATAAAATATTTTCAAATCACGTACCCCCCACAAGGACTGGTATTTAGAAAATAAAAGCATTTCTTAAAACTCACTGTAAAAAATATCCAAACACTCCCATTAGAAAATGGGCAAAAAAGGTGTACTCCAATGGCCTAGGGGATAAGGCCACTAGGCATAATTCACATTCATCCCAAGTACCCAGGTCTGAGACCAGGGACCAGGACAGAACAATCAAGATGAACGACTAAATAAAATAAATAAAGTTCCTGCCTCTGCTCTCTTTCTGCCTGCCTACTCACCTTCATTCCTCCCTGCATCTTTACTTTAAAAAAATAATAGTAAAGGCTAGAAAGTAGACAAAAGACACAGGCATTTTATCAAAGAATCTACATAGAAATCATATTAACATATGAAAAGGTGTTCAATCATTAGCTATTAAGGAAATGCAATTAAAACTACAATGAAATATTAGCACATGCTTATTAGAAAAACTAAAATAAAAAAAGAATAAGACTAAATGCTGATCAGGATCAGAGAAACTAGATCACTCATCTATTGTAGGAGATTATTTTAAATGGGACACTGCAAAAAAATCTAGAAAATTGCATACAAACTAAACATACCATATGACCAAGTAATTTTTCTCCTAAGCATTAATTCCAAAGGAATGAAAACTTACGTTCATACTAAAGCCTCCACTTGAATGTTCATGGTAGCTTTGCTTATAATAACAATACTAGAAATATTGTAATACTAGAATCTGATCAGACGTTCTTCAGCAGGTAAGCAGCAAACAAACTGTGGGACATACATATTCTGGAAAGCTATCTCGTATTAAACAAAGAAACAAAACTCTTGGTACATTTAACAACTTGAACGGATCTCCAGGGAATTCTGCTGAGTGAAATATGCCAATTGTGGCATGCTGTGTGATTCTGTTTATATAGCATGTGAAAAATTGCAGTAATGGAGAATATATTAACAGTTGTATTGATTTGGTAACTGGTGAGGAGGGCGCTGAGAAGGGGTTGAGGAAAGTGAGTGTAAATACCCAAGGACAGTTGGAGTGCTTCTGTGACTCTGAAACTGATCAGTATCTCAACCAAGTTGGTGGACACACAACCTTACACACGAGATAGAGTTACATAGAACTGAGCACACATATGCATGCATGTACACATAGATGAAAAAATAAAAATGGGGAAATCTGAGTAAGACTGGTAGATTGCATCAATACAAATACCTGACTTGCTTGTAGTATAGTTTTGCAAAATGGTCCTTGTGAAAACTAGGCAAAGTGTATATGAGATCAAGCCATACTGTTACTTGCAGCTGCATGTGAATCTATGATTACATCTATAAAAATTTCAGCAAAAACTGATTAAAAGACACACTTGCTGTCCCCTGGTGGTCTAACGGATAAGTCCACTGGGCACAGTTCACATACATCCCAAGGATCCAGGTTTGCAACTTAAAGCCAAGGGGAGCAACCAAGATGAACAACTAAAAACAATAAATAAATATAAACTAAGTAAATACTTCTTTTCCCTCTCTCTTCCTGCTTGTCTGCTCACCTTCCTTTTTGCCTGCATGTTTCCTTAAAAAGAAAACACTCACAGAGGTAAGACATACAAGGTAATTATCATTTGCTTGACTAATTAAAGAAAAATATTTTTAACTTCATAAGAGAATTGTCCCGAGACTCCTTTAACTAAATGTGTACTTTTTTTTATTCCAGTGCAAACTTACGAGGAGAAAAAATTTATTCAATACTTTATAGAAATATACCTATTGCTTAAAGTGTGTTATGAATCTTTTAATTTTAATTTCATTATTAGAGAACGAATGAGTCTCTTCTATAATGATTGCTTTGAAAATATTCTATAATACAGAATGGATTCCGAATGATTGCACTAATGTTAGTAACATCTCTAAATTCTTGACCCTGAGGTGCTGAAGAGGGTTGGAGGGAACTCTTGAACAGGATATGAACTTCCAGGGGCAAGTCCCCAGTACTGCTGAAATGCTCCTGTGCTCCAACCTGGAGACCCAGCTTTGAGGAACACAGACGAATGCTTGAACAATTAAAAGATGGAAGCATGAGCTTTGAGCAGCCCCAGACTTTTCCAAGTTGTTACTCTAGTGTCAGTGGTCTCCTTTCATCTGATGCCTTGTTTCCTTCCAGAGAGCCACACCCTCTGTTATTCACAGATTGGGACTTTTGAGGAGGAAATAATAGATTCTTTTCCCCAGAGAAAACATCTTACACCTGTATACACCATTCTGAAATGACTAGTATGATCAATTTGCAAAAATTTGTTCAACATTTCATAACCACTCATCTTTGCAAGCAATACATGCTTAAAAAAAAAAAAAAGATGGACTCAAGTGCAGATGTTAATGACTAAGTTTATTTTCGGATAGTATGGAAAAGTTAATGTTGAATTTTTGTATATTCCTAGGGTACTCTAGACTCTCCTTCTACCTGCCCAAAGAAAAGGTACAAGTCTTCATTCAAGTCCTCTCGGAAAACCCAGAGCCATAGCCGCTAACCACACAAGAACATGACCGCACGGAAGCACCACAGCGACATCTGCTGGCTGGTTTCCTTTCTTCTGGTCTGGCTTTTACGGGATGATTTTTCGGTGTCTGGAAGAATTGCAGCGGGCTAGCCAGCGGTATTCAGCATTGCATATAAACACTGTAGATAAAGCTGTGCAGACAATTATGTCGCCCACTAACCTCGGACAATTCACTGGAAACTTGTAGGAAATGATGTGCTCACAGTCCAACCTTCCCATCACACGTCGTCTGCTGGGTTTTAGTGCTTCCGGCAGCCAAGGTGGCACACAGCCAACCCTGTTCAAGCAAGTGTGCAAGGCACAGACGGTGGGCACAGACAGGACAATTCACAAACATGGCCCAGGTGGAAAACGCTTAGCTCCACTCTTCACCGCTGAAACTGAAAAAAAAGAAATATTTTTAAGAGGAAAGGTCGGTATTACATCTTCAAGTCTTCTGACTTCTGCCCTGGAGGATACGCGCTCCTTGAATAGAAAGGGATGATGGTTCTGATGGTCCCTGTCTTGTGACACGATAACATGCGTCGATCTATGTTTACCTCTCTAGAATTTTTCAGCTGTTACTCTGTGCTTTTATACTATGTAGACATCTTTGGAAGGCCATTTATTTTAGATTTCAGTAGAGAAAGGATTTTTATCTCCAAGATACTTGTAGAGGACAATGATGGCATAAGCCGAATGGAACAATATTTGATTGAATTTTAATTCAATCATGGAACGAATCTGGAGCCTGTGAAGTGATTCATGGATATTGTCATCAGTCACCTGGATGCTCGACCCAAAAAGTCTCGTGTTAGCCCCAAGACTGTCGTCTCTCCCTTTCCTATATGAAGAAAAAGCGTTAAGTTAAAACAAGAACCAAAGACAAGGACAGGCTCTCTGTCAGATTTCATACAGATTCTCTCTGCGTTTGTACATAGTGGATCTATATTGATATTGATTTTCCAAAGAAGAGTGATGAGGCACTGCTCAAAGCGTAGATTTTCTTTGGTTTATTGAAATTAATTTTAGAATTGATCACATTGTCAGGGCTTTAGCTATGAAGCAGGATTTCTATTGCTTTTTGCTGATTATAAAAACATCATGTGCTCATTGTAAAAATTCAAACCCTTAATTATCTTTTCACTTTCCAGAGAAAATCACTGGTTAGAGTTGACTGTATGCTCTTTTGGTATTTCTCTGCATATACAAACATGCGACTACATACCCAAGCATAAATATGAAAACATACCATAGTATTCTTTTGAAATAACATTGGTTTATAGCATAATGTAGGTTCAAGCGAACAGCATCCCTTTTCAGAAGTAATTCTATGTTTACCCAGACATTAGCTCTCCCTTCATTTCCCCTTGAGAGGGCAGCATTCTTAGACCCTCAGCTGCAATCGGTCCCACTTGAGGGTCTTTTCCATTTCTCCTACCGCTGCTATGAGCATCCTTCTCTTATAATCTGTCACCCTCTATGCATTTCCATCTAAACCCAGCAAGTAAATGGACAGTCCTTTCCTTTCGCAATGCTGTGACTCATCCATTCTCTTGTCTTAAAGGCGTTCAACTAGTACCTAGAGTGCTGACTCTGTTTCAAGTTTTACGTAGACGTAAGTCAGCCAAAAAAAATAGTAGTCTCCCCTCTGCACCCCTAATCATGGTTTAATTTTCCATGGTTTCAACTATCTGCAGCAAACCATGGTCTGAAAATGCAACATACAGTAAAATATTTTGAGAGAGCAAGAAATAGAGAGACCACATTCACATAACATGTTTGTTTGGTTTTGCTTGGTTTTTCTTTCCCAGGTTACAAACCCGGCTCCTTGAGCTTTACAAGGTCTATACCTCAGCCTCCTACGCCACTAGTGTGTACCTTTCATAACTTGCTTTACAGTGTATTATTTATTGTTGTTCTATGCTTTTTGTTACTGTTAACTCTTCCTTAACCAATTTATAAATTAAAATTCATCAAAGATCTGCATTGTATCTATAGGATTAGGTACTCTCCTAGGTGTCAGGCATCAGCTGGGGACCTTGGGACATATCCTCCAGGGATTAGAGGTAAAGGCTAGTGTAGACATGCACCTGCACCCCTTGTAAATTATAAAGATGCATGTATTTCTTGACTACATGAAAGAATGAAGAAGAGGAGGCTGAAGCTTTGTGGAGTAAGATATTTGTCCAGATTAGCTCAGCTATTACACAGCAGAGTTGTCACTGGAACCATTTTCATAATCACACTCCAATGATTTTAAAATATTTTTGAAATATCTACTAATTTCCTTTGGGAAAAACTAAAAGGAGAGATGTGTCTTCCTGACTCTCTTGAATTTTCCTTCTAGAATCCCTGTGAGCTTCAGCCACATGTTCACTGAGGCCGAGGGCTGTCCAAGTCTCTTGGAATAGCGGGAAGGAAAGAAGATATGGTGGGAAAGGGAAAGGCCTCATGTCTCTATGTCCAGCACTCTGGGGGAATTCTCTGATGTTTTATTATATCTATATTTTGAATGTGTTCTTTCAGGCATGCAGATTCTTTTCAGAGTAAACAACTCATCAATCACATGTAAAGCTTCTAAAATAAAATACATTCATTTTGTTAAGGTGGTGGTAAGGGACTTTGGAACACTAGTGGTGAGTGTGGTGTGAAATATAGACGGAAATGCAATTTCAACATCCTAAGTGGAATTTATCATTGCGAACTAAAGGAAAAAAATACATTAATTTTCAAGAACAATTGCCTACACCCGATAATGAAAAATCTCACTTTTATGTAGTTTCCGTACATTTAATTCTTAGGGAGATCAAGTGTCTTACCTCTGTTTATGTTCACTGTATTTTTCTTCTACAGCATAATAATGTCTTTTGTCCATCTCCCCTTTTTTGTATCTACAGGTACCTTATTAATTTGTAAATATTCATTATATGCAAAGACATAAAATATTTCCTATATGTTGAAAATATTTTTCCAGCTTTTTGTTGGCTTTGGTTTATTGTGTCTTTGTGAATAAATTTGTAGACTTTCATGGAGTGTTGTGTGTCAATATTTATCTTCATAGTATCTGACTTTTGATATGGGATATGTAATGTCTATATAAATACAAATTTCATTTGCATCTATCTTTTTATTTTTTTGAACAAAAACACCAAGAAAGGAAGGGAAAAGTTATAATAAGTAAACCCCTATTACATAATTTCACCCCAAGTTCTCTGCCTACAGGTACCCACAGTTCTGCTATCACAGTCCAAAGGTTTAGTCTAGTTTTATCCTGTCCATTCATTTGCGTTGTTTCTCTATGTGCCAGATATAAATGAAATCATACAATATTTGTCTTTCTCCTTATTTCACTTCTCAAAATACCCTCTCTGTTCCCTACAAGTTGTTACAAATGTCAAGCTTTTACCTTTTGTGGCTGAGCAACATTTCATTGTGTGTGTGTTTGTGTGTGTGTGTGTGTGTATATATATATATATATATATACATACATATACTTATGTGTGTATATACATATCAGATATTTCTTGTCCAATTTTCAATAAGAAAGTTGATATAGCACAATCAATAGAGTGCTATACCACAGTGTTTTAAGTACTTGAAGTTACTCTGCAAATTCACTTTAGTTTTTTCCTTAAATTCATACACATGTGAATCCCACAGAGATGAATTTGGGGCACAGCCTGAGATTTGAAGAATCTAAAAGGAACTTCCTGGAACTCTCATGGACAGCATGGTAACTATAGTTAGTAATACTGAATTGTATGCTTGAAATTTGTTAAAAAGTAATTCTTAAGTGTTTTTACCAGAGATAATAGTAATTCTGGGAAATGATGGGTATATTAATTACTCTGATTTTCATAGCCGTTTTACATTGTATATATATATCAAACCATCATCTTGTATACCTTAAATATTTATGTTTTTATTTGTCAATTCTACCTCATTGAAACTCAGGATGGGGGTGGGGATGAGTGGAAAGAAATGTTCACAGAAATATCTCTGTGTGTTCAAAGAGAAAATTGGCAAAATTTGAAAGAAAACAAGAGAATTGTAGGAATAAATAGAGAAGGTACAAGATATTATTCTCTCCTCCTTTTTTCAGTTGATCTTGTTTGCCTGATGCATAAAAGCAGCCCTATGTGTGACCAATGAATCTCCCCAGGCATTCTGCAGACTGTGTTGTCAGCCATTTCAATGACTTATTAGCATACACCTGATTGGATTAAGCATGCAGTCATCCAAATTAGACTCTCAATAATCTGACAGACCATGCCAGACATTGTGTGACATCGAATCACTCGGGCTCCTGTTAAGGACTCAGAAAGGTGAGAAAGGAGGCTGTACACTAATAACCATTGTTTCCCAGAACGAAACTACTCAACCAGAATATGAACAGCTAAGACTGTTCTTCAGGATGTAGAGGGACAAAGATTTTGCTCAAAACCCAACTCCACCCCTTACTCTATATGTGACTATAAATAAATTGTTTAAATATCTAAACCTTAATGTTCTCCTAAAAGGAAATGGACAAATTATTATCTATTTTTCAGGGTTGCTTTGACTAAATTAATAGTGGCTATAGCACACCTGACTAATAACCAAATGTGAAGCAAAGTTCTGTGAGGCTCCTTCAGGAACTTCTCTCCCTTCTTTTCATGTTTCAGAGTCTCTGGAGTTCAATATTCTCTTATCCACTCAGAAATTAATTTTGAGCACCTATCTGCTTAAAACATTATGTCATAGGCAACTGGAATAGCACAGTGTTAAATGAAAGATGGATTTTTCTCTTAAAAGCTTATAGATGATTTAGAGAGATGAAAATAAAAGGCAATACTCATCAGAAAAAAGTCTGTACATAATTTTCACTTAAATCTCAGCCTTAAAACTACCTGTTATCTTTATTCTCATTACAGGAGAATAAACAAGGGTAGGAAACATGTTCAAAGTCACATAGCCCGTAATGTCTAAGCGAAGGTTTCAACCCGGATGTCAGGGACGTCAGAGCCCATGTTTTTAATCAAGCCTGAACACTGGGCTGCGCCTACAGTGTGACCTGGGAAGCACAAACAGATGTGCAGGAAAACTTAGAGGAAGGAGGTGACAGGCTTGGCTACAAGAATCAGGAAGGCTCCAGATAAGGGTTATTGGAGATCGAGTTTAAAAAACAATAATCTATCAGCTGATTCTCAGCCACAGTTACATTTTCCCTTTCTGAAAAAATGACTTTTAAATGATACGAGGGGCCTATCCAATGACAACGCCAGATGAGTAAAACACAGCTTTTAAAGTTAAGTGCTCACTGCTGTGAAATAAATGTTCTTGTCTTAGGCGTCCAAATGCCAAGCCTGGGAAGTGGAAATTTTCCACAGAGGAGCAAATACTATTTCATCCTTGACTAACCATGGGTGAGGGCCAATCTGGGATCTCGCTCAACATTCTAGCTGGGAAGATGGACTGTGCCTGTGACAGCCAGGAACTTGGTGAGCAAATACTAGGGTCACTTTTGAAACCAGGCAAAATAGTGTCTTTGAAACCAGGAGTTCCGAAAAAAGCATGGAGTCGTACGTTCTATTCTGGGGGAAGGAAAACCAAAGCTTTCTCTAACTAGTTATAGGTTAATATTTTTGTGAAAAATGTCACAAGATTTTTCTCAGTATCATTAAAAACAGAGTACTGTCCTATTTTTTTTTTTTTTTTGGTTTTTAGTGTAAGATATTGCAAAGACTATGTCCGGTCAATAAATGATGCTGGATATAGAGGCACACTCATGGCAGTCCCATTCCACCTCCTCCCTGCACTGTGGCTGTTAGTGCGGGTCAGGGACCCTGCCAGGACAATGACTGACTCTGTTTTTCCTGTTTCCACCCCCTGGTCTTATCTTCTGGTCTGTCTCTGCTAGACATGCTCAAGACTCACACTTAATTGGATCCCAGGTGAAAACTAGGTAAAACTCTTCTCTAATTTCCTGCTCCCCCATTCCTGACTCCCTTCATCTTGATTACTCGAAGCAGATACTTGTGACTGATCTTCTCTTTGGCCTGACCTCCGATCTCCCTGCAGGTCACCTGGACATGCCTCGCTCGGCTCTGCATCATCATCTTCTTTTTTAGTTGAATTGTGTTTGTTGTCTTGGATTGCAGGGCTGCTCTGGTCCTGACTCTCCAGAGCACAGATTTCTCTCCCTATTTCTGTTTGTCCCCTCAGGCTGCCCTGAGAGGACAGCCACACATGGAGGGTCCTCCTCTAGCTGATGCTGAAATCGAAGTTGACTTCAGTGCCAATAATATTATTTTCAGCTTAAATGTGTCTGACTTCTATGTTTGAACTGTAATGCTCAGATAATAGTCATCATGTTGCAACCACGGATGAGGTGACTCAGATGAGTACGATGTCTTATTTTATCTCATCTGCATACAAAATAAAATATTTGAAATCTTTTTAGTATTTTGCTAGTAAGGAATTCAATCACATCACTACTAGACTTCCCACCTTATCTCTTCTGTTTCTGTGGCAAAAATCTGAAGCTGGGGGGGAGGGGTGGGCCCTGGTGACTCAGGTGCTGAGCTGGAGGCTGGGATGTGGACCATGTAAAGCCTAAGGACTCTAGTTTACAGTCCAAGGATGGGGAAACAACCAAAATAAAAAACAAATAAATCAAGTGCTTCCTCCTTGTCCTCCCACCTCTCCCTCCTTCTCTTCCTCCCTCCTTTCCTCCCTTCCTTCGTTCCTTTTTTCTTCCCCCAAATCTTCTTGGTTCTCTCCCTTCATTCCTCTCAAAAAATAAATAATATAAATCTGAAGAAAACTTATTATTTGTGGTTTAAATAAAATAATTTAAATGAGCATGGGGTATGTTCAGTAATACACCAAAAAAGAAAAATTAAAGCTCCAAGACCAAGACCATCTTCTTAGCTAGTTTGAGAACAGTGGACATTAAGGCCCAATGGGAGGAGAACATAGAGCAGAAGATAAGAGGGTCTTAGATGTCCAACGTGAATACTCAAGCTGCACCCTGGACATGTTGCGAATCCGAACTATGGTGCTTCGGGGAAGGCAGAGTCCTAAGACTAATGTCTGGAGATTCTGATTCTGTCTGTCTGTGTTCCATTCAAGACTCAGCACAGTTACCACACATTCTAACTGAGTTTATCCACAGGCCGGTGTGAAAAATGGGGAGATCATGCCAATATTAGAGCAAGGGACTGACACGAGAAGCCATATCCTAGAAGATGTAGACACAGATGAGGCCTACTGCACACATTTAAAAAACAATGTAGACTGAAAGAAACGGGGATGAGTCAGGCTGGCAGCCGAAGTTCATCTGAAGTTTTATTTTAGACTATCAGGATCTAGATCTTTGTCGCTGTCACCATTCTACTGCTCTGTCCTTGGATATATGGTAAGCCTTTCATTAAGGCTTTATGGCAGACTAACATCGAAGTTTCTCTCCTACTTTGATGTGCAAAGACCTCCTTTTATATAATTTTATTAGAAGCTGTTGCTTTTGTTTACCATAGTAAACATTATTTTTGCTCTTCTAAAAATTTCACCTTTTCTTTATTTTTATACTTAAAATGATTTTTTTATAATGAGCTAATTTTAGACTTACCAAAATATTGCACAAATAGTACAACTGCAAAATTATCCTTCCCCAGAACACAGACACCAAGGGAATGCACAAAGTTCACACGCGGTCTTTGTTAAAGCATATGGTACGAATGTTAAATCTGGATCTGACACATCAACACTTCTATTCTATCTGGCATTAACTAATGTTAAAAAAATGGCTTATTGGTAGGTTATTGAGGCTGCTGTGGGAAGGTTGCTTCTTCCACATCAGACACATAATTATTCCTCTGCATTAGGTTTATGCCTGATGTGTATGCATTCGTTTTGTAAATCCCACGTATTAATGGAAAATTATGAACATTTTGATTTCTTAAATTACTTTGATCTAACATTATTAAAATGATCTCTGTAATTATTGTCATTTAATTTGGGGAAATGGAGTCACAGAGAAGTTAAATAGCGTATCTAAAATTGCACGTAATAGAAATTCTTTTACAATGAAGTTGTCTGACTCCATAGCCCATAGTCTATACCATAGCACCACCATTTTCTACTGTCTCTCACATCTCTATAAAATCCTACACTGGAATAATGTACATTGCTGAATTCTATTAAATGTATAATCCTAAATATCACAGGGAAGAAAAGGACAGCTTGATCTTCACTTGTATAATCTAAGACTCACACTGTACAAATAGATTGTAAATAGTAACAATCATTCTGTAAGTGAAGGAAAGTTGTATTTATTCTGAGATATGTTGAAAAATTAGCCAAGTTACCATAAAATCTCTAATCTGAAATGTCAAGTCAGTAAATTTTTCATGAAAGCTCTATTATCCTGGAAACTAATAATCAATTATACTGATATTCTTTAACATGATTCATTAAAGATACCAATATAATCTCTTCTTTGCTGGCAAGTAGCTGTAGGAATCACTGTGTTGTTGTTAAAAGTGGCGTGTCAGTCAAAGTTTCTAACAGAAACTGACTCTGATGATTTTGAGCAGAAATAAAATTTTAGAGGGATTCAAAGAATGATGAGAGACTACCAGAACCAAACCGGTAAAATTTAGGCAGACCGCTTGGCCCAAGTCCACTTCCCTGACAAGCTTCTCTAGGCATAGCACCATGATGAAAGGTAGTCATCTTTCTTTATTTTCTCATTTTTCCATGGTTCAAAGTCCCAGGTCAGAGCATCCAGTTGATGGAGTGTTGGTCATTGCTAGTGCTTGTTTGGATGATGAAGTTGAGATTTACACAAAGGAGGTCTCCAGCACTGGAGAAAGAGTTTAGTTAACTGGCAAGCCACATGATAGCAATGTCAACTATACGCTGTCTTCAAGTTATTGTCAGTTCGTATTAACAAGTGGAATTCTAAGTTGATTTTGCAGAGATTCAAAGAATGCACAGTCATAACATTTTCTTTTGTCTAAAACAAAAAAAAATCCTTCCATGGAAGCAGAATTTCCAGGATATTCTGAGGCCTTCTGTTTCAACCACACACATAACACCAGAAGTTTATTTATAACTGAATGAAGTTAAATGAATTAATGAAATTGAAACTCATTTATGATGCCACTATTAACAACAGAGCAAAATCAAGAATGTGGATTCGAAGCCCAAATTCTCCCAACACTTCTAAGCTGTGAGACCTCAGCAGGTTATCTAACCACACTGCCTTTTTCTCTCCTCAGCAATACTGGATGACTGGATATTACCAACTCACAGATTTGTGGAAAGATTAATGAATGTAATTCACAAAAGTCTTATCTTGGTACACAGTAAGTCATTCAATGAGAGTTTTCTCATGATGTTATGACAAGACAGCAGCTGCACCGTCATTGCTAGCGTCATGGTCATCATCCAAGTACTGTTAACGTATGTCTAATGAAAGATGTGTATCTCTCAAGGTAATCCATCCCATTGTTACATAGTTCTTAGTATTATCAAATGCATTTTGGTTAAAGAAAAAAGAAAACCTAAGATTTGCAATTACATAGCTCTCATTTGTATCCTTCCATATTTTCAGTTGTGCTCATGAAATAGTAATATCCTCAGCAAAAATATGTCTTTTCTATCCATTCAGCACCTTCCAGTCAATAAATGATTCTGACCAAGTATATACATATATTCTATGTTCAACTACAAAATGTGGTCATGAAAAAGGAATTTCATTGAATTATGGACGGATGTTTGCTAACATCCTGTTTCTGAAACGAATGAAGAGTGAAACTTTATAGAATTAGCATTATGAATGTTATGCTAAAATATGCTACATTTTTCCCCTAAAATATTTAGTTGTAGTAAATTGTACGCTCTGTAAACTCAGTAATTTTGTAAGAAATTGCATTCTTGTTATTAACATTTAATAGCACTATCAACTCTCTTCTACTGAATAGCACAATTAAAATTTTTGAGTAATGAGAAATATGAATTTTGATGTTTTAAATTAGGTTTGGAAACTTTAATTTTTTCAGTAAAGGAGAGTGATTGTAAGCTATTTGGGCAATCTTAAGTGTATTTCTTAGCTAATCAAAAAGTAGTTATTTAACACAACAGTACGCAATTAAAAAATTCACGGTTCTATAATATCTCCTAATTTATAAAATCTGACTTAACATTATATACATCTAGTGGCTTTATAAAAAATAATAAATTACAAGACATTTTTGGTTAAGATTTTTTAAGATTTTATTCACAAGTAATGACCCACTAGATGGCAGTAAACAACTGCCAAAATCTCCCAGCTATGCCATTATACCAGGTCAAGAGCATAAACCAAAAATCCTGAAGACTGTAGGGATGGTGTGTCAGACAGAGGCAGTCTCAAAGTCCTTAAATTGCAAGTAAGGTGATATTTAAAGTACAACTGAGATCTATTTTCTCATAAAATGTTACTTATGGTTGTCATTTAATATACGCAGGGCAAATAGCTAGATATTAACAATTCAACACACGCAATAAAATATAAATGATTCTTATGATTACATCGTGCTAATTCGAATTTACCTACTAAGATTCCACTATCTAACCAAGACCTATATTTGCTCAGTGTTTCTGCAGAAATAAAGTTTACTAAAGAACAATGACAAAAGAATAATGGGAAAACTCCAGAAGCACCCATTTGCATATAATTTAAACTAATAATTATAATTTCTGTTGACCAAAGGTTGGTGGGTAAATAGAAAAATATTTTCATTTCTTTAGGATAATCTGCTATTTAGAACATTCTCTGTTCACGATATTGAGCTTACAACTCATTTCACAAAATTAGAAATATTGTGACATACTTACCTAAAGCCCCAACTTTAGATGAAAGCTCAAAGATTCAGGCATGGACAGAACATTTGCAAATTTGGAGACGTGTCATTCTACAGAAATACTCCATTGTCATCTAGAGGCAGATAAAGATGAAACCACAAACTGCTTAGTCAGATACCAGAGGCCTTTGAAAGCAGCACAATTTACCACCCTGCCTCCATTTTGTTGTAAACATGAATGGTAATAACTATGGGGAAAGCGAGAGAGAGAGGATGGAAAGGAGGAAGAAGCATTTAAGAAAGAAAGGAAGGAAGAGGGTTTTGGGGTTGTGTCGTTTTGCTAATTTGTTTTGGTTTTTCTCCCAGCCCTGGGTCTACAATCTGGATCTTTGGGGTTTTCATGGTGTGCCCACCAGTGAGTCAGCCACCTGAGCTGCAATGATGTGCCCCTGAATGGTAATTGGTTCCATGTCACTTCATTTTGCTCCAGTCATTCATGCAGGACCTTAACTTCCGGAAAGGTGACCCATCCTAAACAGCTAAGGGAGAGCCCAAAGGTTGCCTAGTCAGTAACCACGTGTGCTCTTCGGTGCTTCCCCGCAGTCAGTCACATCTCTGCCGCACACCACCAGGGTCTCCAGGGCGCCACTTCCGTCATGTGTGTTAGCCCTGCGTTCATTGCAGCTGAGCCATAAAGGTCACAGAGGCTCCAGGGTCATGTGGTTTCCTGGCAAGTATTTGCCCCGAGCACTGGGATAACTCCTCGAAACACAATGGTGAACTAGACAAAGTCTTTCTCATACAAAATCCACAAAGAGTCTTTTTTTTGTTATCTGCCTCCCCATTTGCTTTACCAATCATAAATAAAATTCCTAATAATATATCTTCCATGGGATTCTTTCACTTGTATTGCAAACAGACAAAATTAGGAGTCAATGGTCTGAGTTTAGTTTCTGTTTAGATAATTTGACGATATTTTTAACTAATATGTACATCATTGTATATTTATTCACAATAGAAATTTGAGGGAAAGCACTTAAAAATACAAGAAGACCATAATAGTCACTCATTTTGACATCCCAGCAATAACAGCCTGCTACATCTTGGTGAATATCCTTTAAGAAAAGTTCAGTGCATATATTTGCTTAAATTATCATCTACTAATATATTTCCATCCAAGATCAGTCTGAATTTATTAGGGATATAATCATTTAATGGATCATTTTTCCCCATCTACAAATATTCCCACATCGCTCTTAAATCCTCAGTTCATAACACACAGGAAAAGGTTTTATCCTCAGTGTCTGTGTTTATGGACTCCACAGCTAACCTGCCTACCACTTCAGATTGTGTAGCCTCATAAAAATGGATAAAATCTCTCTATATCTCAGTTCCCTTACCTTTCAAAAAGTGATAGAACAGTACTTATTTTACAGAGCTTTTATGAGTCGAATGAAGGAATATGGACACAGCAATTAGAATATGGTCTGCCACAAAAGAAGCAGATCTCCTTTGAATCATTATAAGAATGATTCCTCTAAACTCTAATCTCTTCTTTTACCTTCTCTCAACTCCAGCCTGAACCTGGAGGGGAGTGAGATATCATTCGTTCTTCCATTCCACATTCTAGTTCTAACTGCTTTGCTTTGGGGGCAGAGAAAAAAAGGAGAGGGTTAAGATTTGAGGGAAAGACCAAAAATATTTTTGCTTTGCAAAAGACAATTTGTCTGCAAAATCCTTTATGGAATGATTCAGTTTCTCTGGGTGTTGCCCCCTATTGGCAGATGCCCAAAGCCCTTCCATGAAGGGTATATGAATGTTTTGGGTGGGTTAGGGTCTTGAGAATTCTCCCTAAATTTGGGAGAGCTGGTTCTGGCTCCATATGAAATTTTTTCATCAACCCTCACCAGCAGATCATCCACACCATCCATTGCTCTTGGAACACCTTTGTGGATGGAAGGCCATCTACATTTTTATGGACAAAAAGTTCATGCCTGTCTTTTTCCTTGGCATTAGTTCCGGACATATGCTCTATCACCCACCTGTGCCACAGAAGATAATGTGAATGATGGCCATACCATTGTCCTACTGCCTCTCTTTTGTCTTTTCTTCTTGAATAGGCAGCACAGAGCAGATCAACAAGACTGCTGCCTAAGTAAATAAGCAATATCCAAAGATGCCAGTTTTCTCTTCTTTCTTCTTACAGGCAACTCTATTATTTCCAAGCGGTCTCCTTAAAGCTCCCTCAGTAGGTGAGGGCAACTCTCTCTTCTTTCTTGTTGAGAAAAGGGAAATCCTTCTCATTATCAACTCTACTTGCTTGATTCTGAGATTTTGGCCATCCCTTAACAGTCGTACACCCTTTTAGAATCCCTGGTCCCATATAGAGTGAGGTGGGTCATGGGGTGGTGGGCGCAGGACCACTTTGGCCACTTCACTTTGCAGTAAGACCTGGAGGGCTGTCTGTCATTCCTTGGTGCTCTGCATATGAGCATTGTAGGATGTACCTCATATTTAATGTCATCAGATTTGGAGTTTTAATGATAATTGAAGCAATGGGGAAAGTGTCATTCAGTATTTTGTTGACTGTATTTAATTAATTTTTATTACACTTTTGCATTTTAACCCCGATTTCCCTTAAAATATCCAGACCTTTATATCTGATTGTATACCTGACATCTCCCCAAACTTCTCAAGAGCAACTCAAATTCAACTTGTTCAAGATGAAGTTGCCTTTAATCCTGATCATCTTCCATAATTCTCCTTACCAGAAACCTGAGAATTATCTCTTCTTTATCTTGTGAATTTTACTTTCAAAATGTTCCTAGAGACTAGCACCTTTGTCCAAAGACTCAACATCTCCTTTGTTGTCTCTTGAATAGCTGATTTCCTTACAGATATGCCTCACCTTTTTCCACACCCATACTTACATTTGCAAAATGCAAACATTGTCAATTCCTCTGCTTAAAATAGTTCAGTGATGTTCCATTGTTCTTTGGATAGATTGAAAATCCTAAAACTTGATTCAGAAATCCATTCAGTTCTTAAATGTGGTGGTTTTAAAGTATGTCCACAGATTCTTTGATACTGTTTCATTGAGAGCTAAGTATTGACCCTCTCCCCTGAATCTCAATCAACTAAGTGATTCACTGACGAATAGAGTAAGACGTAAAAGATGTTATATGTGTTTTGTAGACAAATCATAAAAGATAGTATGGTTTCAGCCTAGTTTTCAGGAACATTTAGCTGAGTTGTTGTGAAGAAGTCTTGCCATCCAAGGGGATCATGGTTTAGGTAGGAAAAATCCCTGCAAATAAACTTGCAAGAATATACTTCTAAGTAGATCTGGAAACTTGGACTGAGATTACCACTAGTGGTAACATCAAATTTTTATATCATTGATGTCTTCAGATCCTGCAGCTATGACCTTTTAACAGCTATTACTCACAACCCTTCCTTGAGATGTAATACTCTTCAAACAGACTTGGGCATAAATCACAAAATTCTAGCAAGAAATCTATAGTTGAATTTTGACAAGGATTCCTGAGTGTCTTAGGTTTTTGAAAGATGCTAATTATATAATAAAAATCATTTGCTTCCACCAAGAAGTGCTCTTACCCTCTACTATAATACCTGTTGGATAGGCACTTGATCACTTCTCTCTGAGCTTCCCATTCTTCAGCTATGAAATAGAAAAAATACTCTCACTATAGGGAGGGAGGAACAGGTTAGCTTTATTTTTTATTCCTGTCCTTGATGTATAATGCTATATACAAGTTTTAGGAAAATAGAGTCACACCTCAGTCAGTGTGTGTGTGTCACACCACACCCACCACTAGTGTTCAAAAGCCCAGATTCTACACAGGGTGGTGCTTAGTCGACTCGGTTCCTTTTCCCTTAGTGCTCTGCTGCAACCCTAGGATTTAACTTGGTAGTAGGTTTAGAGAAAATGTAATACCATGAATTTTTAATAAGATTTTAAATCAAAAATATAATAAATGAGACTCACCTTAGTGGAGTAGGGGTTGGGCACATGCCACATACATCCCGATTTGTGTCCTGGGGCCAACAGGGTACAACCAAATGAACAACTAAGTACAATAAATAAAATGCTTCTTTCTCGGCTCTCTTCCTGCCTCTGCTTATCTTCTTTCCTGCCTGCACCTTTCCTAAAAAAAAAATATATATATATATATATATATATATATGTATATGTATATATATACACACACATATATATATATACACACATAGGTATATAGTAAATGTGCAGAAGACTCACAAATACATGTTATGTAACTCTTAGATTAAGAAGTGGAAAATTACCAGCCTTCCTGAAATCCGCTCCTGTGGCATTTCCAAATCACTATCCCCTTCTCTCTCCCCAAAATAACTACCTGTCTTAACTCAATTTCCTGGAAAATAGTGTCAAGTCAAGATGAAGTGTTAGTGATTTGGTTTTTTTGGCTGTTCTTCTTTTTGGAATCCCAAGGCAATAGGAGTAAGGAAAAATGGAACTGATGGATGGAAGGAGGTAAAGTAAATGCAAGAAAGTGCATCCACATGCTAGCCATGGCTTGCCTCGTTATGACGCATCTGCTGGCTCACACACCTGGAATATTTCCAAGCAGGTGATACATCTGGCCTGACAACAATGCATGCGCTTTTCAATAGATATCACAGAAGGTAGTCAGGCTTGAATTCTTTCGTTTGAGTCCCACCCAAGATGTCCTGATTCTGGATAAAGAAACTATCAGCAAAAGGCTGCCAAAGGTCACAAGCGAAATAAGAAAGATTGAGTTGAAATCAGAATATCCCAATATCTGCCAAATATTTCCAGGGACATTGCAAGGTAATATTTCTTGTCCTCTCTGTGGCTGCACGAAGATAGAAATCTTGTTCTGGCCCATGAATGATGAGCAGAAGTTACGTATCTCATCTGTGTTCCAAAACATGACTTCTAGTGCAGACTCATCAGAGTGCACTGCAACGGAGATGGTGTCTGAGACTGTTCACCAGAGCCAGACGGTGAGAGTTTGAGTGGAAGCCTGAGCATCCATATAGGAGAAGCATGATGGATGTATAGCAAGAAAAAGCAAACACCTTTCTCATTTTAAGCCACTAATCTTAAAGATTTTTCTACTGTAGCAAAACCTACCCAGTCCTAACTGATACACCAAAAAACATGGGATGTTCCCTAAAGTCCTGCATGTGACACAGAGAATAAACATGCAGCCATGTGCCCAAGAGTACATCTTAATTACTGCTAACCAGACAAGAATAAGTGCACATTTGCCATTTTAACCCAGTTAAGTAAACATTTATTGCTACCACCACCCATTCCCCACCTTCCCTCTAGACCAAGATGAAAGAAGATGACATAAAAAAACAGCCTAGAGCTTCCTTTCTCTTTCAGGTTCCTGGAGTCATAGGTCAAATCTGAGTCGGAAGAAGGAAAATCAGACTTGTTAATGGAATTATTCTTTTTTTAAAGTGATCCAAAAAGTAGATATCATTCAGTGTTGTCTATTAGGCTATTGGGAAAGGAGATTCCAACAGACCATTGTTGTACACAGGAATTTTTACCCTTCCCAATACTCACATTCAATAAATTTGCCCCATTAGCAAAAGTTAGCATCATCTAAGTTTACTCTGGATCTCAGAGCCTAGAAGGAAAGCAATTTAAAGCTTATTCATTGTTGTTAAACAGGAAACCATATACAAGTCCCTAAGCCATATACACTATACTTGCCTATGTCTCATTCATTGTATGTAGACACAAATAGATAATCATAGCATGGTTTTTTGTTTTCAAATACTATTTTACTTTATAAAATTCCTTTCCAATAACAGTAATAATCAAGAAATAATTTTACATTGTTCTGTGGTGACATAACATAAACTTCATACCGTAACCATCATAACAACCAACATAACATATCATAACATAGTCATCATAACATAACCATTACCACCATTCCTTTGCTAGAGAAAAGCACCACTCTGTCTACATCTCTACATTCACACACATATATTAGTACATATATTATATCATGCCATATATTTATATAATTTAATGTAACAATTTAATGTATTACCGCATGATTTATTGATTATACATGAAGCAGCTTTATTGAGTTGTAAGTCACACTCCCTTCAAATGATCGATGTCAAGTGTCATTTCAGTTGTGTTTGAGATATTCACAAAGTAATGCTGTATCACCAACATCCATTGTAGAACACTTCCTGGTACTCATTAGCAATCAATGCCTTTCTAGCTCCATGGAAGAGTTATTTTCTATCTTTCTAGAATGACTTACTGTGGACATTTAATATAAATGGAAACATGTAGTGTTCTTTTGTAAAAGACTTCTTTCACTTAGATAAGGTTTTCAAGCTTCATTTATGATGGAACAGGTATTAGTAGTTCACTTTTTATTGCCTATTAATGTTTCATTGTGTGACTACAGATTTTATTGCTCCACTTATCAACTGATGGACATTCAGGTTGCTTCCATGTAGGGTAAGTATGAATCACAGTACTTTGAACATTCTCTACAGCTTCTTGTGTAGACATAGGTCTCATTTATTTTCAGTAGATACCTAGGAGTGGAATGTGGGTCCTATGGGAAGTCTGTGTCTCACTAGACCATTCTTAGGGCATCTGCACCAGTTTCCATTCTTATCAGGAGTGTCTGAGGGTCCAATTTCAACACATTCCTTGAATGAAGAGAAAAATAGAGGTGCTGCAGGTGTATTTTTTAACTTCTGTCAATGAGACCTTTTTTTTTTTTTCATTTGCAATGAGAGAAGATATCAGAATTTTCTGGTTCATCAAGAAAGTATTGCCTATCTTAGAGTTTCTAAATGACTGTAAGGGAGCAGTTTAGATCCTGAAATAACCTGACTCAATTGCAACAAAAAATGAACACTTTCACTTGTTTCAATTTGTAACTTAATCTTAACTCTTATTCAGCAGCTTTAGTTAAATAAGGGTTTGAAAACTATTTTTATGTAAATGACAGTTATCATCTGCATTTGTCTAATGGTGAAGATACCAAACTCTTCATCAAAATACACGGCCTTATTTTGACATTAAAAACTGGAAAAATATCTGAGTCTTAATGCATAAAAGATGATGAGTATTTTATATCCATAGGCTCTAATTCCTAGCAGATCTTTGTGTCACTTTGAAATAAAGCTTAATCAAGTGTCAGTAATGATTTCCATCCTTTAAAAAGGGAAATCAAATGTAGCGTCTTATGTACCAAGACATTAGAAATCAATATAAAAGAAAATAGCTGTGTATTGTATAAATGGATATGAAAATTATAAGTTCATTTATCAAAAAAGATTACCTGTTCACAGTCCTAATGAGAGATCCCAGTTGGTGAGCATTTGGCTAATAACTCAGCAGCTGTGGAGCATTATTACTTAATCTAATTATTTCCAAGGAGATGTGATCTATGTGCTACAAACAAAAATGCATGCAGAGAAAAGAAATGGTTTCTATGTTTCTAACTACTCCAAATTAACCACAGAATGTAGAAAAACAATATTTACCTATGGGCCACCTGTGTTCCCCATGTAATGCTAAGTCCACATCACCAGTGACATAGCACTTAGAGAATAAAAGCAATTATGCAGATAATTAAAGGGAAGGCAATCATTGGCTCCCCTTTTCCTCTTTTTCTTCCAATTATCAGAAAATGAGTATGAAGTATTTTTTCTTATAAAAAGAGAATTCTGTGAGTAATTGCTTTAATATTCTGCTTGATTTTTCTAGAAAGGTCTATCAAAGAAAATTCAATTATGACAATTTGTTTATTATTCAACATGGTTAATTTAGTTATTGATGAAGTGACCTTCATGTAGAAAATGAGATCCAAAGTCTCTACCTTCTTGGGGATCTTCTGGGAATGGAGAGACAGCTCTGCTAATAACCGAATGTGTGTGGATTGACTGTTTCTTGGACCAAAACTAAAAGCTATGAAAGACAATTGTGTGACAACTGGAAAAATTTGAAGACAGATTATATGTGAGATGATATTGCAGTAGTATTTTGAATAATCTTGAGTAAAAAAATGATGCCGCTATCATCTCCAAGGTGATGCGTGCAGACATGTCGGGGGTGAAGTGACAAGGTATCTACAATTTATTTTCAAATTATTCAACCAAAAGAAGCCTGACAGCAGAGCAAATGTGATAAAATGATGATAATGGTGGGATTCCAGGTCAAAAATAGATCATTACTTCTCATTTTTTCAGATTTGTAATATTCCAAAATAACATGTAGTCTGAGGAAAGAATGAGAAGAAGACACTCTGGTTATAGGTGGAAAATCTAAATATTTTTTCAGTGTTATCATCCATGGTGTGTGTGTGTGTGTGTGTGTGTGTGTGTGTGTGTGTGTGTGTGTGTGTGTGTTCTTATTTATCCCATCGCTAAATGTCCTTCTCTGAATTACTCTAACACTTTCTGGCTATCCACTGAATTAGCAATTAACTGTGTTCTGCTCTCAATAAACAGCTGTTAATTTAATTGATTAAAGGTTTGAAGAGCATGGGTATGAAGTTTAAGCAATCAATCTCTCAAAGAGTTTGTAAAAGCTGATAATAATCCAAAGAAGGATGGCAATGGGAAACCACCACTTATCCTAGACTCATTGTGTGCCCGGCAAAGGATTAGACATATTACATAAATCTGATCACTTAGTTCACTTACTTTTGATATAAAATCCAGAATATTCAGATAATTCATAAACCAAAATACTGATTTACTTAAAAAGTAGGTGGTTCTCAGTACATTATAACATGAATAATGAATGCAACCAGATGTTGTTTTTCCTCTTGTCAACAACTGGGATATGTTTAAAACCAAAGAACAAAACAAGACACCATTTGTGGAGACTGAGGTAGTGGTTCTCTTTATTTATAATGAGTTCATTTTCTGAGCAAGAAGTAGTAGAATAACCCTGAGTCATTTAAATCAATAATCCATCAGGTTGCAGAGCCAGAACCCCTGTGCCACACATCCTTTATCAGTGCCTCAGATTTGTCAGGCTGTTTCCCATGCTACACCTTTGCCTGCAACTCCTTGACTCCAATCTTACATATGGGTCCTTCTTGCCTCTGGGTCTTAATTTCAATATCACCTCTCAGGGAAGTCTTTCTTTAATCTCCACCCATCTGAAACCTTCCATGTACTTGCCTATTATTTTCTATTCTCACAGTACTTACACAACTTAATAATATGTGTGTTGCTTATTTGTCTATAATCTGTCTTTCCCACATTCTTTATGGTCCATGAAGGAAGGATTCATGCCTTTTGTGTTCACTATTGCATCTTCAGCAAAGAGCAAGGGGTATAGCAGATGGTGTGCACTCAACTGATGCCGCTAAATGGATGAATGCATGGGCCCCTTGACATTCACCCCATATTCGGCCTGATTTTGGAAAGACAACCAAATCATTTAGATTAGTTCAATTCCTTCTTTGATCAATATATTTGGGTCAGTTAGTCCACAACAGAAAATAGATACACGCATGCTTGTTTGAACACAAGTTATTTCTTACTCAAGAAATGAGAGATTGTTATGAGTCAATGGGAGTATGGTCAAGCAGCTGCTCTCCATCACACACAACCTAAGTTCATAGCAGGAGCTCATAGGTCAACCAGCTATCAGGAAACGGGAACCCAATGGAAGTTTTCCAGGCTTAGCCTGTGTGTGGTGCCCTTAATTACCAGATGCTCAGATGCAGTCATATGTCTACCCCAGCTGCAAAGAATGCTGAGAAATATGGTCTACCTGCCTTTTCTCACAAATTTTTGGGTCAACATAAAGAAAAATATATTATTTTATTCATTATCCAATAAATGCCTGTGAGAGGTCTGGGATTATAAACATGAATAGACTACTCCTGATAAGAGTTTACAGACCAGTAGGAAATTGTATATATAAATAAGTGATCGCAGAATACTGAGTCATGTTCTCATAAAGACATATGAGTGTCTTGTGAGGACATAGAGGAACAGGGGAAGACTTCCAACAAAGAGTTGAAATTTAAGTCAGACCATGAAAACATGAACACAATTTTCCAAGTCGAATAGGAATTGATGAGAACAATGATGAACACAATATAGTAGAATTTCAGTTGTTATTGGACTTACTATATTTCAAATAAATATAATTAATATTAAATAAACATTAAAACTTTGGATGTTTATCACTTTAATCATAAATTCTTCATGAAAGTATTTTAACAGGCTGTATTTTTATTACAGAGTATGATATTTAGAAGACATGAAATAGTGTCTCTAAAAAATTGAACCCACTGAACAAGATCAAAACTTATAAACATAGAATGTATAAACTTATAAGTTTATAAATTACAAGCAAGTTACCACACGTCCTCCAGCTGAGTCAAGTCCCATAGGACCTGGATTCACATCCAGGGCCAGGGAGAACAGCCAAAATGAACAACTATATATAAATAAAACTTATAAACTTATTCCTGCCTATACTTTTCCTTTAATAAAAAAAAGATAATAAACAAAAAACTGCTGAGTAAAGTCATGCTATATTACAAATACATATAGTTCATAAAACTTAAAATTATAAACTTATAATTTAAAATGTTTGACTATTTATTTTACATTTTAGGTTCTTTTTGAATTGTTGCCTATTAAATATGTGCAGAGCAAGTTAATGCACTTATTTCATTCTCAAACATTTATTACATCAATACTAAGTGCTAAGTACTGGGAAAAATAAGCAGAAATTAGATAAAGATGTTCCTTGCTGATGGAGAAAAAACTGAGTTTGTGGCATATTTCTAGAAATGTATCTATAAGAATCAGAGGCCAAATTTTTAATAAGCTTGTCAGTTAAAAGCCAAGATGAAATGCCTGGGTACTTCATGAATAATAAAGACCAATGAATATAATTAAGCCACTTAAATGCTGGTGAAGCTGAAGAAAACAACTAAGAGTGAAGTCAGGCAAGAGAATGAGCAGGCAGGCCCTGGTAGAGCAGCAGGTGAGTCTACCTCCAGAGAGTGAAGCTCCCTACATCCCAAAGATCTGGGTTCGTGTCCGGGGCCAGGGAGAACAGCTAAGATGAACAAAGATGCAAAAACAAAATAAAATGCTTCTTCCTGCCTGCATGCCTATTTACTTTCATTCCTGCCTATACCTTTCCTTTAATTAAAAAAAAAAAGATAATGAACAAAGATGGTTGAGTAAGATCACGCTTTATCACAAATACTTACAGTTCATAATTCTGTGGTTTCTACACTGCCCTTGTAGTTGGGAGAGGATATGATGATTAAATAGGACAAAACAAAACCACAATGGATTCTGAAAAAAGAAGGAGTCAGTGGCGCACCCTGGTGGAGTGGTGGTTGGGTGCAAGCCACATCCATCCCAAGGTCCTGGGGTCAAGCCTGGGGGAAGGAGAACAATCAGGACGCAATAAAATGCTTCTTCTCCCTCTCTCTGTCTGCCTCTGCTCCCTTCACGCTTGCCTGTACCTTTCCTTTAAAATTAAAAAGGAAAAAGGTGTTGGAGGGGAAGTTAGAAGTTGCTAAAGAAGTAAAATGGAGAAAGGGAATACCGATTTGATGGGGCAAGTCAGGCCTACTAGAGAACGTTGCATGGGGTCTTCCTGAAGTTTCCTGTGCCCTAACGGCTGGGCAGCGACTAGAAAGGTAAAGGATTGGGAAGAGGAAACCATATAAGGTGGAGGGCTTGGTGGGAGGCAGAGGGTAGGGTCACCACTGTCCTGGTCCGAGTGGAATTGTCCAGTTTTAGACATTTCCCTGGCATCCTGCCCACTTAGAAATTCTGTCCTGGTTTTCATCACAGTTTGCTACAAGGTAACTTGTCTAAAATGTAAGATTTTCTCCTACACATTCATGTCACAACTTTGATGGTGATCAGATAACAAGTTTAATGTGACTAAGATAAAATTCTCCTTTTAAAGACTGCATGTTCTGAGCTTCTTAACTCAGGCAGGAGGCCTCATTCCTGGGTTTATGTTTTGTCTGCGGGCAGGAACGGTCCTGCCCCAGCACGCACGGTCCTGCCCCAGCACGCAGGCCATGCTGTCAGCCAGCAGGGACGCCCGATCCATTCAGATAAGTCAGTGATCACAGCTCGTGTGAATGGGACGATCAGCTTTTGCTTATGCCTGAACTTTACCTGGCAAAGATTTGTCTTTTTAATTCTAATTTACTTTAGAAGAGCCAAAAAGGGGATGCATTTGCCAAAGAACTCCACGAGGATTCCTGTTTTTTCAAAAAGCTTTGTGTGGACTGGGGTAGAGTTTGTGGTGCAGCCTGGCAGCTGATGTTAAAAAACCACCACAATTTCACAGACACAAGGCGAGTGTTACTTCAGTGGCTACAGAGTTGCAATTGGACACTTTTTTGAAAAAGGTCAGAATTGGAACTGCTGAAGACGCGCCCTTTGCTTTCCAAACAGTTTCTTAAACCTGGAGGTCCGGGCGTCTGTTTATTCATTAAAGTGGATCTCAAAGTTCTTTGAGCCAAAATTTTGTTTGCCATGAACAAAATGTGCAGCCATGATGTTGAACATAATTGCACCCGGGGCCAAATCTGAGCTTGCTGAAGACCTAGAAGGGGCAACCTTTGTGAAAATTTCTGTGGGTGCTTCCAACAGAATAGACGCTAAAACAGTGCCTTCCATGACTTAGTGCTGTGTTCAAGGAATGCAAGCCCAAATTTTAGACCATGCTCACTGTTCGCAGTGACAGGGCTGAGACCTTGACCAATGCCTTCGTCTCATTATTGACAAACACAGGTTGAAGACAAAAGTTGGGTTTTGTGGACACAGCTGCAGTACATATTTGGGTGGTGCAAAATGAAAAGGAAAAAATAGCTACTTTCACTGATTAAAAACCAAACCTGGAAGGGACCTTGGTGGCACTGGCTGTTTGCACGTGAGCTGTACTACTGTCTCCAACTGCCATCCTTTTCCGATGCCTCGAAATCCTACTTTTGTTCTCAAGAGCATTGCCCAGGATTGATAGAACAATTCTTTGACAACAGCTATAGAGAAATATATTTCTACTTTGTAGATGGACAGCTTAGCCTTTACAAGAAGTGATTTTGGTTGTGGAGAAGGGTAATGCTGTGGCAGGTATGAACCTAGAAATGGAAATCCTGATAAGAAAGATTGAAGAACAAAAAAAATGTGTAAACTTGTACTTTAAGGAGCAAAGGCCTTGCTGAGAGAACTTTAAGCGGTTAAAATTGAAAAAGCAAAGGAAGATTTTAAAAGGTGGGATGAACGATGTCTTTCATACCTAGACCTATTGTAAGAAAGCTTTGGGCAGGTAGAAGATGCAGTTAAATTCTAGAGACAGTTTTGAGCAGTCCACAGTGAAGATCAACCAAGACTGTCAAACAAGTAATCAATGTTGATCCATTTTTGGATGACGTTGTTATTGCAAAGAGCTTTTGAGCTTCTAAGGCAGAAATTTGGGTAGCACACAACTTTAAGTATGAAGAAAAGTGGAAAGACCTTTGGTTCACTTTGAAGAAAACATATCACTGTGGTAGTAGAAAACGTGCTTTGTCTTCCTGGAACTTTTGCACCAGCTAAATGTGTATTTTTTTGTAATAAATAATGTCTGATCAGAAGAGAGGGGTCATTTGTTGGAAGCTGCAATCTGAAGTCTTGTGATGACTGAAATAAATTTCCCATTAAGCTGCTCAGAGTTTTATGACAAAATTAAAAAAACAGCAAAGAATTTCTTAGAAAAGTAGTTTCAAATGAAAAATATAGAAGTACTTGTGATTGTATGGGGTCTTGCCAATAAAAATGTGTTTAATTTATTGGTAACTGTCACTATTCTACTTAACATTTTACATTTGTGCTGTGGTAAGGAAAGCATACTTGCTTTGTCTGACTTCTATTTCTTTTTTTATCTCAACTCTTGCTAAAGTTCTAAGTTCTAAGTGAAAAAGTCAAATCATACATCTTGCCAACTCACATGCATTGCCTCAGCACTTGCCAAGAATGGTCTCCCTACAAGAAGAAAATATGAAAAAATGGTAATAAATTTACAATAAAATCACGTCCCTACTCCTTGATGGATGGGCCCAGTTGCTCACTCTGCCCAAATACATTATGGTTTTTCAGACCTCGGGTGACACCCAGGGATGGTGTCACACTTCTGCCGACACGGGGAGAGAGAGTCCCCCATGGGGTCCCGGAAGCCAACACACACCTGATAAACTAGTTCCAACTTGCCTGGCAAGGGTGCGGGATTCACCAACAGGGGTGTTACACACTACCCACTCAGTGCCCTGCTGTTGATACTCAACTGGTCCCAGTTTCAACTCTAAAAATTATAGCACATCTAACATTTGCTGCAAGCATTTAAAGAGAGGTTTTCAATGCTGCATTTGAAGAAGCAATGTTTATTAAGTACCTGTATCAGTTTGCTCAGCTGTCATAACAAAATGCCACCATAGGGTGGCCTGAACAATAAAAAGATGACTTTTATTATTATCAATGTTGTGTAATTTGTATAATATTGCAGGTATTTTGTTTAAAAATGTCCACCTATTTTGTTTTGTTCTTATTGTGAATAAAATTAATTTCCTTTCTTATTAAAAAAAAACCAAAAACATGAAAATGTGTTTTCCCACAGTGCTGGAGGCTGGAGTCTTAAGATCAAGGTGCTGGCAGGGCTAGTTTCCTCTGAGGCGCCTTCCTGGATTTGTAGATCATGGTCTTCTTGCTGACCCTTCACCTGGTCATCCATCTGTGTGTGTGTGCCCTGTGTCCTAATTGTTCTTCGTATGAGGTACCAGTCATATCAGATTAGAGCTCACCCTATTGGCTTCATTCTCACTTAACTACTTTATGGGTCTGACATGGTTATGCAGCCACAAGCTGAGGTCCTGGGACTTGAGCTTGTGAATTTTGGAGGAACACGATTCAGTCTGTAGCAGTACTCTCCTCTGACTTGATATCTGAAGACCAGTCTCCCCAATACATCAAAGAAATGGCTGCTCATCATAGCGAAGTTAGAGACCTGGCCACATTCAGGGCCAGAGTGCTAGGGCAGAGAATGCAGCCATTCTCAGACGAGTCTATCTCAATCTCTTTTACACCCTTCAATTCATGGAGGGTTCCAAAGAATTCTTATTGGGTGAGGTTTGTATCTGCTGAATTTGTCACATGAAAAATTAAAATGAAGGCATTTTGAAAATGTTTTATTATTTCATTTAAATGAACAAAAATAACCTCATTCTATATTGACATACATAACATGATTTTGGATGAACAGTGACTGTATTTCTCAAAACAAGTGAAGAAAGAGAAGGGTGACATTGTTTTTTTCAGACTTTTTAGGGTCCAACATAACAAAAGATAGCAAGATTGTCATTAATACATCACTTTCACTCTACTTTTATTCTGTTTTGGTTAACTTAGAATGAGACAAAACTGGCTCATATAGATTTGTAGTTGATAAAAAGAGATGCATTTAAATAGCATTCGAAATAATGGCATATATTCCTCTTCAATTCTAAACCAAAATTCTCCAAATGGTAATTACAGGTAGTTAGTGTTTCTAAGCAATGTAACATGTGAAAACTTACCACTACAACCCATTATTTGACCTTGCATTTTGAATGACACTTTCATTCTGCGTGATTTTGCAACATGATGTATTGGTCATTTTGAAAATATTGTTTCACTGACTCATGCGAATCTTTCAAGTGCTGCAGTGGTTCATTATAAATATTTTCTAAAGCACAGGTGTTACCATCACCACCAATCTCTGGAGCAATGTTTACGTTTTGAGTTGTTCTTAAAGTGGTGGATACAAGGTTTCCAATTCAAATTGTCACTAAAAAACTTACTTAAAAATAAAATCTTTGTTCACATATACTTTCTGATGCTTTTTACATCAATGCACTTTTAAGAAAATGTCTGCCAAGCCATCAAATTCAGTTATCATAGTTCATGGAAAATACAACTTTTTCAGTTCCAGTTCAGATCACTGCTCAGTCCATGGGGTCTGATGCCTTCACTTCTCTGCTCTGTCACATTGCATGGTGCTGGCAGGTGGGAACACCCACTTCACTCCTTTACTACATTTGAAGATACTCCAAATGTGCCATACTCTGTATAAGCAAAGGTAATATGGGTTTTGTCTTAAATGCACCCTGCAAGTCTTACCATGCCATGTTTAATATATCCCTCTCATCTATGAAGTGGTTTTAATCAAAATAACTTCCTTATTACACATTATGCAAAACAATAATTTTTTTCAAAAAACTTCTAAAAGAACTTTTAAGAAATATACTATATTGTAAAAGGATTTAAGTACATTAAAATACTAACACATGCAACAGAATAATTTTTTAAGTTTATTCCAGGTTTGTTTTTTAAGGTGCAGGTAGGAATGAAGGTGAGCAGGCAGTCAGGGGGAAGAGAGAGGAGGGAGAAGCATTTTCTTTATTTCTACTTACTGTACATCTTGGTTGAGAACCCCAGTCCTTGGGATGCAATGTGGATTGTGCTTTGGCTGGAGGCAGCTGACCAAACCTCTACTCCACTGTGGTATAACTCGTTCCTGTTTTAAATATCTGCAGTCTATGCTTCCTGTGTTTATTAACATAACACAAATGCAAATTAAATGCTTTAATCATCAAATATTTATTGGTTATCAAATATCTATCAACATAAACTGTTATTATTGTACAAAAGTATATGTATTATCTCGTTATCATAATGTATGTTCTTTATGAATACATTTTAATCTTTAGCTATTTAATTCCAATTCTTTCATAAAATTTTCAAGAAAAATTTCCATACTAGTATTTTTCACATCCTTTGCAATACGAATTAAAAAGAACATTTCAATTTTCTTGTCTCAAAAATTTCTTAATGAAAAACCTCCAAAATATGGATCATCAAAGTGAATAAGTCATCTGTTGTTCAGGACATAATAAAAAGAATTTAAAGGTTGAAAGATGAATGATCCAAAAATAACTGAGAAGTGAGAAATCCAAAACCTTATTTGCCCTCACTTTACAAATTTCAAGCCAACAGACATCATGAAAAAATTTAAAGATAATTCCTTAAAGTTTCGAGTCTGTCACCTAAAATGAATCAAATTTCTTGTTCCAATGATTGCTATAGACTTTTAGTTACAAAACCCTGATATAATATACCATCTAGAGAATGGATTAAGATTTTCTGTCCTCAATTACATTCTCCAGTACAAAAGTTAAATGACATTGTAAAATGTGTCATTTGAAAATGAACATCTTAGTATCACAAATATGCAGTAAAGTGACTCTAAGAGAACATTGTATCAATGCTGGGAATGTGTTTTATGTCCATTATAATATTAAATGTTTAATATTTTCATACCAATATTTTCATGATAAAAAATAATTATTCTATTTGATAAAATATTCCATTTTATCCTTTTCCCCCAGAGTTCATCCTCTGAATGGTAATGCTTGTCTCTGTCATCAGCACTAGCTGAATGGGAATTTTAGCACTTGGCCATTTGGGATTCAGTCAAAACCAATATACCGTGAACTTCCAAGTAACCTTTTTACATAAATGATTTAATACCATAATAGGTTCAGAAAATGGCTTTTATTTTTAGGTTTGCCTTTTGCAAATCATGATTAATGAAGGTGGTTTTGCATGTATCTCTGTATCCTTTTGTTGGTACATGAGTGGAATATTTTTTCTAGAAGCAGGATTGCCTGTTTTCTCTGTGAGCATTGTAAACGGATAGAGATTGTCAATAGCAACACAAAAAAGAAAACAAAATAGACTATGAGAAAAAAATGCTTCCTTTCCACTGTTTTTTATTTTCCCCAAAACATATTAATACCTACATTAGGGCTAAAACTGGTGTGAAAAAAATTAGAGGTTCTAGCTAGCTAGCGAAAAAATATATATATGGGGATTTTGAAAATTTCAATCTCCTTTAAAATATCTTAACTGGAACCAACAAAGGTAAAGCTGTAAGCATTCAGGTATTTAGTATGCTTTTTCTCTCTGTCATTTTTATCTATTCATTTTGACCTATGAAGAGGCATCAAAACCAAGGAAACACCGTCTCCAAGGCATGATCTTTAGGAGATGACACATTCCTTCCGATGACGTCCACCAGATGTCTCCCCTTCTCCATGCCGCTGTGCTTCTTTAGTTCCCCACTCTGGCTCTCAGAAAAGTTAAGACTAGAGTAAAACATAAAATACTTCTTCATAAAACTGTTGCTGTATTTTCAAGCCAAAGTTCATCTCCTTAATGAAAATGGCGTGACGGTAAAAGCATTTCTTCCATTACAAAAAGGACCCATAACAGAAAAATACTTCTTTTTCCCAGGAAATCACCCCTAACATAAAGGTATAGTATGTCCCTTAACAACATAAAATTAAGAGAATCTATGAATTGAATTTTTTTTTTCTGGTATAATAAGAATACATTCTCTAATGTGGACATAGGTTGATCTTATATTTTTATGAGACGCCTGTTTAATTCTTCCAAAGTTTCTTAAGGATAAATTGTTTCTTGTATAGCCAAGTTATGAAACGTTATTAAATACATTTTTAAACTCCTGTATCATTGGATATAGGCAGGTGATTTCTAAAAGCAAAACAAAATTCCTTCACTTATGACAAGCTGTACATGCAAAGGACCTGAAAATACAGAAGAAAGTGTCAAATAACAGGTGAATTCAATGTAGAGTAGTAATGCCGTGCACCTTTATAGCCATGGTAAGTCTATATAGAAACACCTATAAAGAAACACCAGGCCAGAGTTCTATTAAGATATCACCAAATTGTTTTATTATTCAAAACAGAGACAAAGATAAGGAGAGAAAGCATGTGTTCTTTTTAAAAAACTAAATTCTCACTTACTTCCCAACTTTCTTATTTCCCTGCAGGTGATTTTCTTGGAATCAGGAGTTCCTTAGCCCCACACGCCCTTCATCGAAAAATATTCCAATATGAGAAGAAAATATGGGCACTTCTATTTATTAAAGTATCACTTCTTTTCATCTTTATGGTTAGTACGAACTCATTATTGAAACTTAGAAAACTTGTCTCCCATATACATTTGAGTACACTTGACAAAAGACTAGAACACAGAACTCAACTCAAAATATTTTCGTATTAGACTATCTTTTCTACATGTGATATCTTTCACTTTAGTACTTCCTATTCCTAAACTGCTAGCCCCTCAAGAATAAAGGTAATAGCAACATATCCAATAAAATCCACCAAAATAAATTCTAATGATTAAAATGCATAGTTTAAAAAGCACATTAATGGAAAATAATATGTATTTGGATATTTATATAATGTTTAGTGTTGGGGAAAGAAACTTAGAGGCATAGCACTAACAATCAAAAACCAGTCAATCAATCATCATCATCATAAAAATAACAGGAAGATCTGCAGACAAGAACATTTTATGCTTCTGAACTTAAATTACCACAACTAAACCAAAATATAAATTACAAAGTGACAGAATATTTACAAGATACACAACAGACAAAATATTTCTTTCCAATGTTTAAAAATTACTACAAATCAATAAGAAAAGATGAAGACCCTATTTAAATGGGCAAGACATGAAGATTCTGGTTCTGTCTAAAATTACATGTGATAAATAAGCAAAAACAAGCATGAATGCTTTTCAAATATCACTAGTAATAAAAACGTTTAGACAGTAGATATTTAATATACGTTCTTTAATCAATTTGGGTAAAAATTAAAATTAATACTCAAATGTGGGTAATGGTGTGAAGAAACTAGACACTGATTACTGGTGAGGAAGAAAATTAGTAGAACTTTTTGAATTCCAATGGGATAAAATAACCTAAAATTCTTAAATATATACGTATACTTGAACCCAGAAATTTTAGACACAGGTGTTTATGTTAAAATTAATTCATGTCTTCAAAGATGTTTATTAAAATGTATTTTTAAATATCAGAAAAATGGAAATCAATCCGACTGTCCAAATCTAGGAATTAGTTGAACTATAACGAATCCTTATAATAGAATATTTTAGAGCCATTTAAAATGGTCATGCTTTAGGATAATATGTTTTTGACAGGGGTAGAGTTTCTGAAACTATGTTAAGTGGATAAAAGGAAACTGAGGTGCTCTATTACATATTGGGTGAAAAACATAATACTTAGGTATAAAAAAAGTCTTAAAGAACCAGACAACAAAAATGTTTATAGTATTTGCCACTGTATAATGGTAATGTGAAGATATTCTTTTTATTCTTTTCTATTTTCCAAGTATTTTTGCCTTGAACAAATTTCATTTAAAAAATTATAAAAATGCTACTAAAATATAGAAGCACCAAACATAACAGACACTTGAATTTATTCATGTTTAGTTTAACTAAATTTAACCTGAGGTTGATCCAGATTGCTTTGAAGTTTATAGAAGTATTTCAATAAATCAAGATTTCCCTTTCTCCCCAACATGGCAGAATAGTATCTCCAGAGGAAGGACACTCCTCTCATTAGTGCCTTTATCCCATTTAAAGAAGTACCTGTTAGACTGTCTTGAGTATCACTGCTAATTCCACAAAACAGGGTAGCCTGGGATCTCTGCTGACTAGGGTTGTCAGCAGGGGCTTAGAGAGCAGTTCCGTTGATTTTCAAATAAAAATGCGTGAAAGTCTGAGGTAGAATTACTGCAACATGTTCTCCTGTGAAGATACTGCTCCACAAGCAGGCTTCCCTCAAATTGTCTCTGTGGTAATTCAGGATTATTAAAGGAAGGAATTGAGACATCCTAGGCCTTCAATTTCCTTTTAGTCTTTTGGGGTAAGTAGAATGAACATGGTACAAGGTCTCTGGGTGGATAAGCCTTCTCAGTATTCAATGTAATGGGAAATTCATGATTCTTTTTTTCCATTTATTCTTTCTCTCCTGCTCTGGGAGTCAATATTGGACTCAGGAAACCTTCGTATGTATGTCTCTGAGTGAGATCCCACATTTAGTGGTGATGCATGACTCAGGGCTCCCACCACCCGTTGCTGAACTCCAGACAGCTGGGTCTGGCTGGCCCAGTCTCAAGGAGAGGAATGGTGGCAGGTGGAGTCTGAGGCAGGACAGCTCTGGCACAGGGATGAAACCTGCACACAAAACTCTCTCCTGTACGTACTTCAGGTCCACACCAACGCTGATGTCTGTCTATGTGTCTGTCAACCTGAAAGGAGACATTTTAGCTCCAGAAAATCCAAAGTATTTAAAGGGGGTGTTGAGATAGGTCCCCCACGACTTTCATTTATAAATTTAGTGAACTTTGCCATGGCCTTTCCACAAGAGCCGGAAACGAAGATTGCTTAGACTGAATCACAGTTAACACACAGAGTGCTCCTTTCGTGCTGAGAGACTGAATAGTGACCTCCACACAAAGATGTCTACATCCTAACTCTATATAAATTGTGACTATGTGAACTTTCTTGGTAAGAAGGACTCAGTATATATGATTAAACTGGGATCTTGTAAAGGGGGTTTATTTAGGATTATGCAAGGAGGCCAATGTTATCACAAAGGTCTTTATCAAAAGGAAGCAAGAGGTGAGAAGGGAAGCGTTCAGGTGACAAGGAGGAGTAGAGATTGGAATGACAGTCATGAGCTGGCAGCCTCTAGAAAGTTGGACAATGCAAAGAATGGACATCCGGGAGGAACCAAACTTGCCAACACCTTTATTTTATTCCTGTGAGGCTCAGTTTGGACTTTGGCCTCCAGAACTGTAAGAGACTGCATTTGAGTTATTTGAAGCCCCAAGTTTGTGATAAGTTTTGAAGTGGGAATAAAAAATTAGTGCAATTGGAGTTTACAAACAATTCTGGGTGAAAACTTAGATTTGAGCCCTGAAAGGAGGAGAGATATGAGCAAGGGGAAAAGGCCAGTCAGCTCAAATGGCCCCTTTTAGCTCTTTCTGGTGTGACACAATGATGAGTCCATTGTATGGAGTTGCTTACTGACCATTTAGTCCGCTGGGAAAAGATGCTAAGAAAACAACATTGAAATATATTTGTAAGCCTGCGTATTGATTATCTGTGAAATTATTCAATAACGACAAGTCAAAATCACTAATGTTCCAATTCTATGCCTTAATTATCTAGGACCATTGTGTAGGCAGGGAAGCAGGCAGAACACAAGTTGGCCATGAGAATTAAGCTTTCCCCCAACGCCAGCTCTCCAGTTGAGAATCTGCCCGGAAAGCACTGTACCCCCCACATTCTAAGGCATAGATCATGATTATTATTGTTCATAGGGCAGCATTCCACCTCCTCAGTCAGAAATCTTGTGACTTTCTTTCAAAAGAATGCTCCTTGGACTGGGAAGTGAGTCAGCACAACTGAGGCCCAAAGGAGGCCTACTCACCTCCCTTTGCACTGCATCTCAGGGTGGAGGTCAGAGATATCTTTTCACTCCATAGAGGAGTCCTTCCAGCCCAGCAGGAGGCTCGATATCAGAACTACCTTGTAGGAGAAGATGATAAAACCCTGTTTACTTGCAATTATCTGCAAGTTGTTCTCTAATAACTGATGCAGGGAAAGCGAACTTGGAATCTACAGGACAGTATGCAGATGTATGAGTAGAAAACTAACTGGAAAAAACTGAAAAAGATCCCAGGGGAGATCTCACCCTAGCAAACTGCATCTAGGACACACTCCTAGATACTTGCGCCATTTTACTCCAGGTGACCTGGACACATCCAAAGCCCCTAACCCTCATATATATATACACACATACAGAATCCATTTTGCCTGTGTGAGAGAGAGGTAGGTGCCTTACATCAGGCATACACACATGTGTGCATTCTCTTGATGTAACCTTTCCAGCCCCACAGGGCACCTCAACTATCTAGTTCTACTTTTAATAAACTTGCTGTGTGTTCCTAACCGAACAAATTCTCCACGAATTCTTTCTGGACAAACCCAGTGTCTCGTCCACGTGTCTCAGCTCCCTCCCCTCACCCACCCCACATCAATAATGAGCTCCTCTACTCATCATTCTCCAAACATACAATGCTCCATGGAAATTATGGTTTTTATCTACCTGGAAATCTCGTTCTCAAATATCTGCCTGTTTTTGTTTTGTTTTACTTTGCTTTTTAAAGGTAAAATGGAATGAAGGCAAGTTGGCAAGCAGGCAGGAAGAGAGAGGAGGAAGAAGCATTTTAGTTTATTTAACAAGTCATTTTAGTTGTTCTTCTCAGCCTGGGGACATGAACCTCAGTCCTTGGGATGCATGTGGACTTTGCTTGGCTGGAGGTAGTGGATCTTGATTCTCCCCCAGGGCACACCAAATATCTGCTTATTAAAATTCTCTAACTTTCAGGACAAAACCCAAATACTGCCTTTTCCATATGATTTACCTGATGCCCTTAGGAAAAACTAACTCTCTTCAGTATTTTATCTATCGATCAAGGCTTTTCAACCTCAGCACTATTGACATCTGAGAGTAATGGGGTGGGAATGGCTGGTGGTGGGACTAGATTCATGGGATGTTTAAGTTCATCTTTGACCTCTACCCACTAGATGCCAACAGCACTCTCTACCAATTGTGATCATCAAAAGTCTCCAGATGTCCCCCAAATATCCCCCAGGGAGCAAAACTGCTTCAGATTGAGAAGAACTGATCTAGATATATCACCTTAATTACTTCCACTCTGTTGTAATTGGTCATTTCTATGTCTTTCCATCCCCAAAGCTGTCAGCACTCTAAGGGAAAGTATTAGATTTAAATAGTACTGTGTCTACACTTGACTCTACTGCATACAAGAATTAGCACATCCCTTCTATAGCGTGGACATTCAATAAATATTGAATATGTGAATGTATTTATTACTATGACTGTATTCCCACATTCAACTTTGGAGAAAAAAATAATATGTATAAGAAGACAAAGAAAATGACTCTCTAGAAGAAGGAATCTAAGGGCAGCCCTACTGTGCAAAATATCTGTGTTCAACTCCACTGGACCAAAAAAAAAAAAAAAAAAAAAAAAGGTGGGAGGCAGGTAACAGAATCTGGGTGTGCCACAGATAAAAAGTCAGCAAAAATCCACAGTTTTTGAGATATGACCCTTGCCTTCAAATCCCATTAATATGGAAGCCTACTGAGGAATCCAATCATCTGTCCACTGATGGAGAGAAGGTCATATAGCTGAGTGGTTAAGAGCACTGTTCCTGCATATAGGATGCCATCAAGTGGGCAATATTCACAATACAAGCATCCCAGGAGAAGATAGCAGAATATGGCGAAAAATATGTTCAAAGAAATAACCTCAGGAAAGAAACAGACATCTAAATCCAAGAAGCCTACAGAGTTTCTGTCCTCTTCATGTAGTTCTGCAAATTTCCAGAGAATCTGGGACATGAGGAATGTCTTTGCTCTGTAAATCTCCAGGAGGTATGATAGCTCCTGCTTAAATTACATTGTCATCTGTCAAGAGATTGGTGAGTGAATAAGAGAGGAATTCCATACCTTTGGGAAAGTCTCCTGATTCAGCATCCTCAGATATTAGGGAATTCCTGATGCAAATCTGTAGGTAATTCAGTAATCCAATAAACTTGAAAGATCCTCCCAAGGGCACACAACTGGGGAGAGGCAAAAATAAGATTTCCAGCTTGTCTAAGGGGTTCCCTATCCAGTGTGTCTCCACCACTGGGAAGCTATTCTAAAGAGAAAAGGGTACAGACCATATCTTTTATGAGATGCTTTTTTTTTTTTTTTTCTGAGAAGTCCTGACATGATGAGACTATTCTTCCAGAGACATGAGAGATCTAAAAAATGTATTAGAATTGATTCTATTATCCCTAATCACTCCCAGAACCAAGATCATCTAGCCCATTTATCAAAGGCAATCGGTTTAAATGTATATACATTGCTAAAATGCCCTTGGGGGAAAGGCTCTGTGAACCAGAAGTACTACAGACGTGAAAATACACTAACATTTATTTTGGTCACTAAAATAAATATGCAATGTTCAATCTTAGTTTTTTGTATTAATGAAGTCTTTACTGATCCCTATCATTTTTTTAAACAGCTGAACATTTTTACAAACTATTTTTCACTTTAAGGAGTTATGTGACTCTCATTAAGCATAATTGTTTTCATGTGGTTTAGCCAGCAAATTATGTTAGGAAGCTTGTCAGACACGAGCACCAAGTGAGGCCCTAAGAAAGGCTGTTCTATCAGGAACACCTGCTAGGTATGAGCACCAGGTGGAGAGCCCTTAGTGAACTGAAGCTGTCCTATTAAGAAAAACACTTTCAAGGCCAGGGACATCTTTCAAGCTCTGGGTCTTTCCAGAGTACTGAGTATGTGCGGACCTATAGTGCAAACTACGGTAGCAGATGGACATGAGCTGGGGAACTATCTCTTCATTAACTATAAGGACAATCAAAAACCTAGGAGAGAAGACACAGTGGTCAGATGGTTCTGTCTCAAGCCCATCTGGTAGGAACTGGATGGAAACATGCACAGAAAGAGTAAAGCCATGCCCTTAGATGACCACCCTCATTATACCATCATTATAGTAAAATTAGCATTGTGTTTTCGGCCCCATGGGTATTGCTTAGGCGCTCATGGGAAAGAATATGTGCAGTAAGAGTTTGGTTACATAACTCTCAACATGAGAGACAGGAGCATAATCCTCCCCCAAGAAAAGGCCTAAGAGGGGAATACAAATCCCAGGTAGAAAACACCTGTGCTGTTGCACCTGCTTGGATCCAGCCTATCCTCCTCGCTAAGGATGTGCTGTCTCTTTAATAAAACTGCACTGCTTTTGTGTGCAACAAATCTTTTGCAATAAAACTTCTTTCACATACACGTGCCTCACTTGAATTCTTTCCTGCAGGGACATAAGGACCCAGGTCTGGAAATTCGAAGCACAATACTAAAAAGTTGAAAGAATAAAACAGACCAGAAAGAATAAAACTGGTAACAGCAGAACACTCGCACTCTTGCTCTGCAGGATGGAAGGTGGATACTTTCATCTTCCCTTCGATCTTCACCTCCAATCATAGCAGGATTTTTCTGCTGCCCATTTAATGTTTTATTCCATTCAACCCCTAGCCTCTATCCAGCTTTGAGGTAACCATATAATAACATTTTCTCAGAAATGCCAACTATCTCGTTCCCATGTTAGTAACAGCTGTAATTTTCTCAATATTACCAATCTGTCATATCAGGAGGGGGCATGGCCAGAAATATGCTAGATCGCCCAGGAAAAGCCACTGTTGACGTAACAATTCCCCGTTATTCTTGGATTGATAACAACTCCAGCTACCATATGTAAAACATTTGCCAGATGCTACGGTAGAAGATCTTTTCCCTGACTCCAGTGCAAAAGTTGGTCTGCCAGGAAGTTTTTCACAGTTCTACAGAGACTAAGTCCTGGTGACTAAGGATGAGCAAACATAACCTCCCTACCCTGCAGCTGTACACAGCTGATAAGAGTTGCCATAGAAACCACACATAGCCAAGGAGATGAATCTTTACCTCAAAGTGTAAAAGAAGCTCCCCCAGACACCCCCCCCCCCCAGTTGCTCAGCTTTGGGTAACAACGCCCCTGCGCCAGCACAGGTGCTCGCATTAAAGTGCCATTTTCTCTACCTTTGAGTGTCCGGCTGTCAGTCTTCTCACGGTCTGGAGACTCAGCCATAACGATGCCAAGTGCTTTACTTGAATAAATCGATTCACTCCTCGAAACTGATCTGTGAAGCAGGTGGTCTTCATCCCAGTGAATAACTAAGGAAACTGAGGCACAGAGAGGTCACATTACTTGCCCAGGTTCACAGAGTAACTGAAATAATTAGGCTTCAAGTCCTGCCCACCCAGGTTTAAAGCCTGAACACTTGAACTACTTTACATGCAATAATGAAAGACAAACATAAAATCCTTTGAGACCTAGAAAGAAGAAAACTTGGTTCTTAGGGGACAGGAAAAGTAAAATTGTGACATGATGGAGAGAATATAAAGAGGAAAATGTCACAGGAAAAGATGATTTTCTTCCTTCTGACTGGAAATTAAATACATAAAAATGAAGTAGCTATTCATAAGATATAAGCAAAACTATGAAGATATAAGCAAAAATGTGAAGGAACAAAGTCAAAAATGGATGTCAGAGCGTGTAAAGTGAAAAGGCTTCATGTTAGGGCAGAACCCAAGGAGTTCTCACAATTCAACTCTACCGAGAAGATTAAAGTCCTCTAAACTCTGTCTGCACACACCCAGCACTGGGAAAGCTCATTCCAGCTTCAGGTCCTTCATCTCAAAAATGAAGGCTCTGGACTGAATAATCTCCACCGTCTCTTCCTACGTGATGTTTCTAGAATGAAGGCGGAAACTTCAGGTATCAAACCTTTACTTAGTTTCACCCTGTCAGGGTTCAGTGAGGAAACAGAAGCAGAAAGGGTGAGCCCATTCCCTCTGGGAGGGACTCTTGTCGATCACCTGTGCCAGGGGAGACTCTCGAACCCAGAATCCTCAGCAGGTGTGGTTGGCCCCAGAGGCCAGTTCACTTGGACACTGTCATGGTGATCACATATGACTCACAGTAGATATTGTTAGAATTCTGCAGCTGCCCCCATGTTTAGGAAAGAATGTTGCAGAATTCCCAAGCCTCATCAAAGGATTAGAAACATTCAGTGAATTGAAATGCTATGGCAGAGACTCTGGGTGAGCTTCCAACATCCATTCTCTTTGTTTGCCTTATAAAGAGAACCCTCAGACTTTGCTGATTATAGAAATAGCAGAATCATCATGACATTCCCCAGCCTTTTTTACAGAGAGGTGTGACTTTATGACTATTTTCCGGCAATGGGATATAATAAAAGTGTTTTAGAAAACTTCCAAGAAGTGTTCCTAGAGGCAGGATCAAGTCTTTCATCACTCTTCCTTCTCGTTACATGGAATATAGACACAGGACTGGAGACACAGATATGGTGAACCATGGAAGAGAAGCCAGGTGCTAAGGAAATGAAACAGCAAGAGGAGCCTCTGATGAGCATGAAATGACTTTCCCAATCTGAACCTGCTACCTTCTGTCTTTTCATGTGTGTGAAAGGAAATTCTATATTAACTATTCTGTAACTCCACTTAGGAACACCTGTCACTAGCAGCTGAACTTCGTTGTTACTGAGACAGAGCTCCTGGGTGTAGAAATTAATAGGTACTGACTTGAGGCTTTGTGTTGCTTTTGTAAGATAACCTCACACCTTCCATTTAGGAGACTGTAAGTGTAGAAACCAATACAAGTAACACGAAAGCATCAGTGCTTACTCTATGTCTTAAAAACAAATCATACTTCAGAGCAAACATAGTCACTCTGCTGCTGGGAGATTGACATTCATTCTTATGTGCAATTATTTTATTTATTGAGGTATAATTGAATATAACATGATATTCCATTCCGGTCTATAACTTGCTAATCTGATATTTTCAAAATGATCACCACAAAAGTCTTGTTACCACCCATAACTATATATAGTTAGCGACATATTTTTCTTGTGATGAGAGCTTTCCAGATTTATTGTCAGCAACTTTGAAATGCACAATACAGAATTATTATCTGCGGTCACCACGCTGTGCATTCCATCCCTATGACTTATTTTATAACTAGAAGGGTTAGCAGCTGGTCTTTATCATCCATCACCACCAAATGCCAGTCACCACGGAGGAGAAGATTGATACGGAGAAGATAAGACTTTTATTCCAGATATTGGTATCTTGGGGTTTGACTGAAGTCCTGTCCAAAAATAGCCATCCCAGGCCCCCCCCCCCCCAAGGAATGAGGGCTTTTTAAAGGGCAAGCGGGGGAAGGAGAATGGCTTGAAGGGATGGAGGAAAGGGTCTGAGGAAGGAAAGAGGCTTGATGGGCATCCGGGAAGTTGTTTGTCATCACGAAGGGGCTGTTGCAGGATGCTGCATCAGCCAGGCTTCACTTTCATCTCAGCACCTTGTTTCAGGGTTTTGTTTTGTTTTTTCACAGCAACAAGTCTGATTCTAAGAAAATTTCAAGGAAGGAAAAAAAGATAAAAGCAAGCTTGCTATTTTTGTTAATCATTGACTTTGTAAAGTCCCCTTCAGAAGCGGGTAACTTTTCATCCCCTTCACCCCCTTTTTCTAACTCTCCAATCCCCCACCTTTGGCAACTACCCTTCTGATATCTTCACGAGCTTGGGTTTTGTTTGCTATTTGTTTCTTTTTTACCATGTAAGTGAATTCATATGGTATTTGTCTTTCTCTGCCCAGTTTATTTCACTGATGTTACGCCTTCAAGATCCAGTCAAGTTGTCACAGTGGACATTTTATTCTTTTTTTATGACCCTTGCCATAGCTGATCATAAATGTAGAGGTATATATGTGTGATGGACTATTACATACGGTATAGACAGATGGAAAGACATAGATACACAGACAGACAGACAGACAGATAGATGTGGTGATGGGAGATGGGTCTGGTGGCAAACAATGAAGAAAGATTTCTTAGGCATTTCACACCGGCGTGACTCAGTAGGTTTATTAGAAGGACAGAAGAGGAAGCACAGGGACAAGGACTGGGGGCAAGCAGAGAACTGCTGCACCCACCGTGGTGCCAAGCGGTGTTGGAGAGCTACCCTAGATGGGCACGGAGGCGGGGCTTTCAGAGAGACCACATTTCTAGAAAAGAATATTTTAGTCATTAACAGTAAGAGAGTAGAGGTCATAAAGAATTTAAATGCTAGATGGGCATTCTGTGAAACTTTTCAGGGGTCTGTGAAATGATCCATAGCACAAGTTAAGGAATTTATGGCTTCTTGTTTCCTGGGAGGCCTGAGGCCTAAATCCAGTTTCCCATGTCAATTATCATGTATGTCTGAAAACTTACAGAAATACTGCATTTCTTTCCATCTTTTCCTGATCAGGTGGAAAATTATACATTCATACATGCATATATATATTTACATATGTATGCATATATGTGTGTATATAATTTTTGCATTGTGCATATATATGTATATGTATTATATTGTATCTCTGTACATGTACATATATCACATTTTCTCAGGCATCGTGCTGGCCGAGCAAAAGTGCACGGCTAGAGTGTCAGCCCCAAGCCTGCATGTGGTGGTAGGTGTCAGCTAGGGGGATCCTGTGTTTCTCCTGTCACGTTGAAACACTCATCCTGTCTAATAAGAACGAGAGCAATGTGAGAAGAAAACCTCATTCAAAGTCTATACAAATGGAGAAGCTTAAACACTAAAACTAGTGGGGACAATAATGAACGCTGCATGTAATTTTAGGGAGAAAATGTCTGGAGGCTGGACCATTTTGAGCGACAGAGAAACCCCCACTAACCTTGGAAAGAGCTCTCGTGGTGCCCTGGCCAAAGTCAGCAGGCAAACCGGGAAGGTGTTTGACCAAATGGAAACACCAGTATTAGATGCTGATCACTATAATGGCAATTAATGAGAAGCTTGGGAGGTTACTAAATAATTTAAAGACTAAGCAGATAAAAATACACAAATGACTTGTTACAAAGTATACATGATTCCAAAGTTCAAAAAATTTCTGAAACTACACCTATCAAAGGGTGTGGCTTGAACTTTGCAAAAGTTTTTAAAAATGCATCAAGATAACCTATGACAGCTGATTTTCAGGATAGATTAATGGGCCTATTAGGGAACAGAAAGCCCAGTAGATCACTTTTTAGTAAACATATAAGAAGTGAAGGATACTTTTATGTTATAAAGTATACTTGAAAGTATAACATTTTAATCCCCCATGAAGTTACTTTGCATTTAAGATCAAATGAGGAATTCACAAAAGTATTTACAGAAGATGTTTTAAATAGAGATGCTTCCTGACTGATTTAAAATACATCACTGTCATTCAGGTTTAAGAATAAACTTTGGAAATAATAAATATTAGAACATAGATATGGTTGTAATATTGGCTGAATAACTCTTTTAAACTGTGTGATTACTTATTTATTGACTATACACACCTCACTTAGTATTTTCATAGTACTTTGCAAAATTTTTGGTCATTATGTATTTTAATTTGTGAAGTCATTTCTACAATTCTGTCTATGATTTTAATATTTTATTCAACCATAAAAGTCTGAAGCAAAAAAAATCCAAGAGCTCATTCAAAACCTATTTTACAAAATACAGAAAACTGATATCTCAGATAACCTTCTTCAAAATATCCTCTAACCTAACATTTAAGATAAGAAATGCATTTCTACAAGAACGTTCTTAAAGACAAAGAAGCCATCCTTCTGCTTTATCATTCTGCATTCTGTATTAACTCTGAAAGAAAAGGAAGAAACAACTTTTATTACAACATCTAGTCACTTAGAATGGCTTCTAGAATAGAAAAAATTTTAAGTTCTTTATCAGCAGTAAATTGATTTGATGTCCCTTTTTAAGAACTTTTCTATCACAAGGAAAAGTTTAAATCATGCACGGAAGCACATTTGAACCTGGGGAATTTCATTTAATCTTCCTTCTTCAGAAGCGTTTAAATAAAAAATACAGTAGAGATAAATTTTTAAAATTCATTTTTTATTATTATTGAAGGGATATTGCATTTTGACAATGACTTGTTTTGAGGTATACATAGTAGTATTTTTACATTTACAAATAACATAGTAGGTTTACTAATATTCCCCCCCTGTTTTTCTCCTTTCGTTTACAATTCCCTTCATCCCATTTTCCCCATCACTTTGGTACCCCTTGATTTACCTTTTTGTCTCTCATCACTAAGAGTCCATAGTTGTTTGGAGTAGTGTGTTCTCTCTCGCTCAATAGAGATAAATGAAGACAACACTGGAGAAAAATATGTGCACACTTACGCCCTTGTGCTTACCCAGAGTTTTATAAAACTTCCTTTCTAAAAGTTATACTGTATCTCTCATCATTCTTAAATTCTATTATCGAAAATATGTTTATGATACAAAAGAATTCTTCAAAGGCGCATTTTTACATTGAGCAATAATACTCATCACCTATAAATAACCATGATTTAAAGAATAACTACATTTTATCTTTTTTTTTGCAAGTAATTAGAGTCTAATTATTCAAGCCTCAAGGTCAATGCTACTTTAAATATCTTGTCTTTGGTTGCAGCAAATTAAATAATCACAATTACAAAGAATAAAAAAACTTTTGCTTTCGGACATCTTGAAGAATCAAAGACTGCTTTTAGAGCCTATTTGGAATTTTTTATTGTGTGCAAAAGGGGAAGTAAAAGTTGTTATCTGGAGATGCAGTCTCTAGTGTTGACTCCAAAGGTCTGTCTTTGAGTAAGAGTTCTCTTCTTTGGGACAGTCTTCCCTTTCAGTAGACTTTGGAGGTTGGGAGAGGAATGGACAGATTGATTAAACTCTAAAATCTTTCCTAGCTTGAAGCTATGTATTAAACATTCAAAATGTAAGTAACATTTAACAAGAGTCATAACAAATTATAAACAAGGTGTCATGAATGTTATTGTATGAACAATAAAACAACTGAAAAGTTCAGATTTTACAAGAAGTAACTTAGAGGAATTTAGAGAGAAAGTAAAATATCAAATATGGAAAATATTACTGACACATCAGTGAAAAAGTAAAAATAGATAAAATGCATCTTGTTACATTGGAAGTGTTTCTGAATGTACTTTTGACTATAAATTAAAATCTCTTGACCCTCTCACTTTGTTTTCATTATCTCTACTTAAATTCAAGCCTTCACCCTTTTCCCACTTTCAAACCTTCTCTGAAATCTTCCTTGTTTATTCTTAACTTCATGGAACACTCCTCTTTTCTGAGTTCTCTAATAGGAGGAACGATGTTATAGTTATATTTAATTCATTCTCATTAACCATTTTAATCGAACATTTTCTTTTTTCCTCCAGGTATACAAATGCTGAATAGATCAAGTGAGTGAGGCTGGGAAACAATCAAGAACAGGAAGGTAAATATTGGCTTAAGAACCAGCATATAGGGAACTAAGCAGAGCAGGGTCCACCCGGCAGCCTCTTTAGCTGCTGAAATTCTCATTAGTGATAAATGAGGTTGGTTGTACAAGAAGCATGAAGAGAAAATGCTGGATCCTAGCCTGGACGAGTCAGTCGGTTTCAGTTGAAGATTTTCTTTTCCAGTAATTTGGACATTGGAAGACTGAAGACTGAGTCATCACCATGGAAATCTAGCATATGATTAAGCAAGCAGGGCAGGACCTCAGGAAGTCAAATGCTTTGGAACTTCTTGGCAGGGAGAAGAGAATCTCTTGGACACTTTCTTCAGGATAAGTGTGTTGATCTGACTTGAGGACTGTGGGCTCAAGAATGTCATGGATTGTCATCAATGATAACTTCATGGTTGTGTGCTGTGGTTTTATTGGTCTCCACAGTAGACAGAAAATAGCTTTGGTTTGTCACCGGGGTAGGAGAAAGCAGGGTGCTCTGAGGCCCAGGTGGAGCCGGTGAGGGAGGAAATAGGATAGAACCAGGAATGCAGGTGAAATGATTGGACTTTCCATCCGAATGAATGATGATGTTGGTGCTGCTATTGATGGACTTGCCAAAGAGGACAAAATATAAAACCAGAACCACAAGGCTCATAGCGATTAGACAAGCCAACAGGCACACCAGAAATGTTTTCCAGAGTGAACATGGCTTTTCTGTAACCTGCAAGAGTTTATAAAAAGTGATTATTTCAGCAAATTACACAGCAGTGACTTGGATAACTGATTTTAACTAGGATAAGGCTAACCTTTTCTATTACTCCAATGCTGCCATTTAAATGCGCAAATCTATCAGCTCTCTCTCTCTCCCTCTCTCTCTCTGTCACACACACACACACACACACACACACACACACACACACCCCTTGTCTACAAATCCAGAAGAACAAAATATCCCATCTTAGTTATACCTTTATATGGAAAGAGTAAGGCTTCATCTCAAATACAAATATGTTGCCACACAAATATATCACATAAAGTCACATCAGCTACTAGCTTCACAGTATATCCCTTAGGCGCACCCTGGTGGAGCAGGATTGGGCTCCACATACATCCCAAGGTCCCAGGTTCGCATCCTGGGACTGGCAGGAATAATCACAATGAATAACTAAATAAAACACTAAATAAAATGCTCGCCTTCATTCCTGCCTGCACCTTTCCTTTAAAAAAAAAGTTACCCAATTACTCCTCATGGATAGTAAAATCATAAAGAGACATATCAAAATATTGAAAATGGTCATCTTTGGGTGATGGACAGTTACTAGCATTCTTTTGCTCTCTGTCATTTTCTGTTTTCACATTAGATATTAAAATTGTAGCACTGGAAGATGATTGAATACATTTTCTCTTAAATACTACTGTATTAATAAATGAACTCCATTATACTTGGATAGACATCAAAATAGAAAACTAATTATCATGGTATGGGGCAGGATCTTAAATGAATAGAATAAACTTCATAGACGGTTTGGGGCCCCACACTGTCACAAGGTGGAATGGCAGGAGCACAGGACTGCCAAAGGCCAGGACACCAGGGAGGGGTTAAAGGAGACTAGAGCCTTGCAGAGGGGCTGGTGGAACAGCTCCTGCCTGTCCCATTTCACCGAAGGACTTGACACCCTCCCACCCCCTCCCCCGCCCTGACCTTACCCACTGTGGCTGGATGGTCACAGGGGGCAGTTTGCAGCCACAGTGTGCTCCTTCATTTAAACAGTATGGATTTCTTGGTAACTGCAGAGAATGAATTTTTTAAATAAATAAAAGAAAGAAAGAAATAGTAAATCCATTATGCATGCATGCACACATATATAAACAAAGAACTCTGTTAAGGATGAAGGAAGTTCATTTTATCCAGGAACATAAACATGTATATAGATAGATATAGATGTAGATATCTATCTATCTGTCTAACTAATTCATATCTAATGATATGAATCCAACATGCATTACATGACGAACTAATACAGTTCTAAGAGAAACTGAAACTGAAAAGAGTTAATAGTGATTTTAAAAGATGAATTATATAAACAAACATCTCGCATCACTTGATGAAAGGAAAATAAAATTATCATCTCAATAGATGTCCAAGGATTATTTAATAAATTTCAGCATTCAGTCCTGAAAAAGGAGACTACACAAATTTCAGAAAACTAAAAATAAAAGGCTTATTCCCAAATAAACATTTGCTCAAAACTATAACCAGCATCCATATTTAACAGTGAATCAGCAAAAATAAACGCTCCCATATGCCTTTAAAGTCACGAGGAGTGAAGAATGTCTCTTACCACTAATAACAGGTAATGTTTCCAAAATGATTAAATTGATTGATCATAAAAAGATGAAAACTATATGTAACAGCACTTGTTTTATATGTGTGTATTTGCAACTGCTATTCCTGGTAGTAATGAAGCAAATAAAACAGTCATGTATATAAAATGTCATGGGACTTATGTAAAGAAAACTGAAAAACTTTACTCAGGAACAAAAGACAACTTGAATAAGTGTCTTCTTATAAAAAAACTCAGGGAGTGGCCTGGTGGAGTAGCACTTAAGTTCGCCACTTCCAGTTGAGCACAGTCCACATACATCCCAAGGACCTGGGTTTGCATCCCAGAGCCAGGGGAAACAAAATGCACAACTGAAAATAAAGCAAAATTGCTTCTTTCTCCTCTGTCTTCCTGCTACTTGCTTTCATTTTTGCCTACACTATTTCTTAAAAAAAAAAAAAAAAAAAAAAAAAAAGAAAAAGAAGTTTCTCAGTTCACATTTTAATTAAAGCTTAGGAAAATAGAAAAAAATTTTGTATGACAAAATAATGGACAAAAGAATACAATTAGATCAGATGGGGGGAGGTGAAGTGACATAAGGCAAAATTTTAGCAGTGATTTTCTCTGTTCCCAGAGAATCATGGATGGTTATTTTTTTCTTTGTGGTTTTCTAAATATTCTAAAACAAGCAGATAAATTCATATAAAATTGCAAAAAAGCACATCCATCTCTTGTTTTGGGAGATTTAAGAGGTTATAGGCTGTCCAATTACTAAAAAATAAAAAAAAAGGGAAATTCTAACTCTTCCTTTTTGCCTCACAATCATAGGGACATTTTTTAAACATAAGTAAATAGCCATTTAACTTAATGGCTAGCTTCTTGGAAGGATAAATGAGACTCTTTATATGCCCTAAGCAATATGATATATACCAATGAACAGATTTTAAGTTTTTAAGTTCTCCTCACCAGGAGACATTTTTCATAAATTACTACTTTAAATACAAGTAAACCAATGAAAACAAGCTTTTTAGTTGAATTGCATCAAAGTATGGAGACTATAGATAATATTATTAGTATTTGCTATAAACAAACATTTCTAATCATCTATTAAAATTTTACCTACTGTATCTTACTATAGGTTTCTGATATGAATATCATGTTGTAGGCAGAAAATCCAGTGCACAATTCCCAATTTAAATAGGAGCATTATTTGGTATAAAAAGTAATTCCCTCACTGTTTGTAATGACTGATAATGACATCCCCGATGATCCCATCTCTCCCATAATAGTAACATCAGAAGAAAAATGCAACATCATTTTATTGTAGGCTTAAATATTGAAAGAAATACTAGCTACAAGAGTAAGTAGAGGCATATTCACGACTCACCAACTCAGAGGCATTTTCAGTATCCAGACCTCTCTGCTGTTGTTTTTTATCCATGCTGAGTGCTCGTATCTCAAATGCACCTCCAAAGAACTCTGTTTTCTTTGTAAATTAGAAGTTGGGAGATACTGGATTTATGAGAAGTGAGTAGCTCTTTATTTTTTCAATCTGGATTATATAAATTAATTGTCATACGTTTTCTGGGAAAAATTGCAAATTCAACCAATTCTGGTATGTTTGGAGAAAATGATAAAAATATTTTCTCCTTTCAAAAAACAACATGCAAAAAAATCACCTGATGGTAAGAATGACTGCAAGCTTCTGAGCAGAAGTAAACCCTTGCCCTCTTTATTTCCCAGATCTTATTTTAATACCATTGAAACTTGATTTCTCATAGGTTAGTAATTTATGTTTTGCCTCTAAAAAACCCCACAGAGCCACTCCTTAATTGTAAATATTACAGAATTCTGTAACTAGGCAGAGGGATTATGGTGATGACTCATTCCAAAACTGTCCAAAAATAAGACAAGATTGAGGTTACAGAATCATGATAAATGCAGGTGAATGGTGAGTAAAATCTGCAGCACTGTTGAAGTCACTGATACACTGAGGTGGACAGACGGGAAGGAAAAGGTTAGGATGGATTTAGCTAAAGAAAAAAGTAGGAGCTAAGAATGCTTCAGTGTTCTTGGTTAGATGAATGTAACATTACCTAAGATACATCTTGTCAGTTTCTTCTTCTTTCTGTCAGATAAATCTTGCTTTACGCTAGGTAACAATTGCCATCCTATAAAACCTAATCTTTTGGATGAGTACGAACTAGAAACGAAATGTCTTCGGTACTTTTCCATTTCTTACAAGGAAAAGAGCACATGTTGCAACATGCAGTCCTGAGTTGGTGTCTCACATCAGACTGAGTGTCGATCCTTTGACAAAATGACATGTAATGTAGAATAGAGAAAAAAAATGACTTTAAATATCCTTTTTAGTTCTATGTTTACTATGAAAGAAACAAACTTTTGGAGAAGGTGAGTGGCATGAATTTCTAAAATGTCAGTAAGAGACTTCCATGTACCTTAATTCATGAGCAGACATGCCTTCCTATGTGTAATAGGTATATTCATGACCAAAAAAAAAAAGTATGCCACTGAATTCCAAATCTTTAGGTTTCTCACAAAGCAAACATTAATTAAATACCTATACTTTAAATCACAGTTGCTTTTTGTCTTTCTTTTTTTAAACTTTGTGGCCAAAACAATTCCTGTCTTGTTTATCCAGTGTTACTTTGATTGTATCTGAACTCATTTGTATAATGTAATCAGATAACTTAGGATCTTCACATTGTATTTCTAAATTTCTCAATGGTGGCATAAATCTTAAGAGCAGAAAAGAATGAGACCAAGTGCCTGGGAAAGTTAGCATCAGAACCTGGTTTCCCTTCTCTGTTTTTTTTCATGTAGCCTGCTACATTTTCAAGGAATAAAATATGACTTCTCTAAAGTGAAAGTCCAAAGACAGTAAAGAATGATCTCCAGAATACTAAAAGGTAATTACTAGCAAGCTAGAAGTTTATACTCAGCAAAAAAAAAAAAAAAAGTTGAAGTAAGATTGCTTTCAGTTAAAGAAAATTTGAGAAAGTTTATCATCAATAATCACTAAAGAAATACAAAGGGTGGAAATGCAAAAGGAAAGTTTGGAAGACTGGAAGACATGACAAGACAAGAATGTTCCCTCTGGTGCTTTCTCTTCAAAATTATACTGAAGTTCCTAACCAGCGCAGCAAAACAAGACATTAATGATGTAAGGATGTTAAATTGTTCTTATTTGCATATAATATGATTATAAACATAGAAATCCAAAGAACCCATAAACAGACTAGTAGAATGAATAAAAGATTAGCAAGATTATTAGATACAAGATCAGTATACAAAAATAATTTAAGGAAATATTTTTTATTTGCACAACTATTTCATATGTTTATATCAGCAACATCAGAAATTTAAAAACTTAAAGAGATTATTTAAAGGAAATGTTCAACATCTAGAAATAAATCTAATAGAGTTGTAATAATTTTGATGGAATAACTATGAAACTTTATTGAGGAAAGCATTAATGAGATCCAAAATAAATATATAAATATACTGTTAGCAGTATAAATTGGTAAGATAATTTGGAAACATTTGACATTATCTAGAAAATGTGAACATATGCATATACTAGGATCTAGCAATTCTACTCCTAGTACATTCCCAAGGGAAACACACACACACACACACACACACACACACACACACACACACACGCACACGAATGTTCATAGTAGCATTATTTGTCAATTTATAAAACAATGACCCAAGTATGTATTAACAAGAGGATCGGCAAATTGTGGTATATTTATACAATGAAATACTCTTAACTGTTGAAAATGGATAAACTATTGCTAAACAGCAAATGCAATGTGGTGGGAAATTAAAAGATTAAACTAAACTGTCATGCTTAGAGATACGTGGGTAAGTGATGCAGCTCTTTTTAAAAAAGTAAGGAAATGATTAACGTAAAACTCAGGATTGTGAGTACCTCTCCAGGGAAGGAGAAAAGCAGAACTGGGGCCAGACAACATGGCGGATCTCAGGTTCTGAAAGTTCTATTTTTGACCTGAGCATGAAACCTGGCTGTTCATTTTCAAAATACTACCCACATGAACATTTTTCAGTGAGTTAAAAATAAGTGCCTAGTGAAATATATTGACAACTTATGTCTAATAAAGTTCATATTACATGAACCATTTTGAATTTCTTTTCATTTCCTCTTCTCTGTGTAGAGTAACATTTTAACAAGCAACTTGGAAACCTTTTGGCTAGGTTCCAGGCACAGAAACTTCTAGTTTCGTGAAATAAACTAGTTCCTATACTAGCAGGCTGGCTGTTGATTGTCCCCCTTTCATCACCAGTCTAAATGACCTCTAATCCTGGGGTCTTGGCTCCTGGCCCCACTGGAGGGAATGCACCACTGAACTCCGTGCCGCCCATTAGCGAGCAAGGTTTGTACTGAGGAGCCACATTCTTTGTTTCAGTCGTGTGTGCCCTCGAAATCATGGCCATCCTCTGCTTGTTTCGTTGGCTGGTTCTGCAAGTATATTAATTAATGCGTCATTCCTTGAATTTTGAACCTGAACCTGAAACATATGGTCTGGCCTAAGCGCTCATGCTTAAGCTCTTTTTCTCTGTCCATACTGTTCTCCATAGAGACAGCATCAATTTACATTCCCACCAAGTATATAAGGCCAATGACTTTTTTTATCCTATGTTGCAAATATTTCACCAGTAGTTTTATTTTCCATTTTATTAAGAATTACTTGTTTTCTTTTTTAAGGAATGTAGGCAAGCAGAGGCAGAGGCAGGAAGAAAGAAGAGGAAGAAGCGCATTTATTTATTTACTTAGTTGTACTTCTTGATTGTTTCTTCATGCCCCCAAACTCATACTGGAAGCCTTTGTATATGTGTGGACTTCGCTGGTTGAAAGAACTGACCAAACCACAACTCCACCAGGGCACACCAGAATTGCTGTTTTTATTTACAGACGTTTAAAAAAATTAAGATATTGAGCCAATCATCTCTGATTTTTATATTTTGATTTAACAGCTAACTCTTTAGTGCATTTGAAATCAATCTTTTCCTCTAATATTTAACTTATTTACCCAGAACAATTATTGCATAATTTTTTCTTCCTAATTCATATCTAAGTTTTTTCATTATAGATGTTTTTCTGAAGTTGTTATAAACAAAGTAACCTAATTACAAACTAATTGAATTCTTTATTCAAAACTCAGGACAATTAAAGGATGTTTCCTGGACATTTTTGCTGCCGCATGTTAGGCATAAGTATTTTGAAAAACATGATTTGAACACCCACATTTTTACATTTTAAGCTTTAAGAAATTGGTCTGAGCATGTTATATCTTTTGAATTTGTTAATCATTGGTTACAGATCTAGTTGATATCAGATGACATCTTGTTGTTTATTTTGCATAATGAATTCTCTGATTTTTATCAACTGGTATGGACACTAGACAGTTGACAGATGTCCTTTCTTTTGACATGACTTTGCTACAGACATTTCCTCCCTTAAGTTACCTTCTGTTTTTCTGTGTTTTTCTCCTGTGACTTTTTTAATTCTCTCTGCAGGGATTATAGTCCAGATTAGCACAATGTATTATAAATAAAATTATTATATATCTGTTTCTTGAGGGTAGAAACTGGGCCTATTTTTAAAAACGAATTGCCTAAGTGTTTAGTATCCTAGAGCACAATTTAAAAGGATTTAAACAGAACTGGTTGACTAACTGATAAGTTACTGGTTTCAGGTTACAACGTTCCAATGATATGTAGTTTATGATAATTACTAGAGTCTCTCTTTTGCTTTTGAATCATGACTCCCAACAGAAAGGAAGGAACCAATTATTAAACACAAGTGTTGATGTCACTTTTGTAATCTGAAAATTCTATTGACATGATAAACTGTTTCAATATAATGAAGGTTTCCAAGTTTTCATTGCCTCTATCTTGGTGGGAAATTTCAGTCCCTTGTCCTCCATGGCTGTGTGTTTAATACAGTCCCAACTTTGTGCAAATGGGTCAGCAGCAAATAGAGGGTAAGATTCCCTGGAAAATTGGAACTGAAAACACTTGTGACTGTCCCTACAATAGCTACTATGCCTCCCCAACCAGCCTCTCCAGAGTGATTCAAATAGCACATTGTGACACAGTGTTATGAGTTCAAGGACTAGAAGGGTGAATATATTAGTTAACATCATGAGATATTTCCAGATATTTAACCCCCAAAAATATTTTAAATATATATAAAAAATGATGGTATAGGCATCTATGTATCTACTGCACATCATAATCACAAACATTTTAATAAAATTAAGTCTTTTCTAATAGTAGAATGACTAATACAAATGAAGCTCTAGCATACATTATCCAGGCTCTATCCTCTGCCCCAGAAAGAGCCCAAATCCTAAAGTATATGTTTCTCATTCTTTTGTACTCATCTGTGTAGTTTTAAAAATTGTAAGTGGTAAAGTTATTCAACTGCGTGCTTCTGGACATTGATTTATACTTGTGTTAAGATAATGCTACTATGAACATCTCGTGCATGTTTCCTGGCACTACTCTGGAGTGTGTGTGTGTGTGTGTGTGTGTGTGTGTGTGTGTAAGGTATGTAAGACATGCATCTTTCAAATTTACTGGAAAGTGTCAAAATATCTTCCTAAGTGTTTGTGCTTTTCTGAATGCCTGCAAGCAGTGCATGACAGTACCCGCTGCTCTAAATCACTGTCAGTGCTTGAGATCTTCAAACTTTTTAAGCAAATTTTATGATTTGTGTATGCTCTCTCAGTGCAACTTTAACTTGCATCTTCTTGCTAATTAATGAGGCTTCACATCTTAGCTTAAGATTTTTTTTGTCATTTCTAATTTTTTTACAACAGGAGGCCCGGAATGATCCCCAGACCCGGATGGCTTGGCTTCCTGAGAAACTGGGCGAAATACTGCACATCACTGTGTGATGTACATAATGGGACAACATGGGACCATTGCTAACAATATTGCCTATTGGAAAGTGCTAAGAGAATTGATCTTAAAAGTTCTCATCTCAAGATAAAAAATTTAACTCTGTGAGGTATGTATGTTAACTAAACTTATTGTGGTCATCGTTTCATTATATATATATATATCAAATAATTTCATATTAAACAAAAACAATGTTACATGTCAATTATATCTCAATAAAACTAAAAAAAATTAAAAGGAAAAAGAAAAATAAGAAAGTCACTGTGAATGATGACATGCTCACTAAACTGGTGAGCTGATGTTTCACATAATGCACACATCCTGGGAATTAATTTCTGGTTTGAGATTGTTTTTTAAGAGTAACAAATTCAGGAGAGATAGACAGCTTCTACCCCTGAAGAGTGAAAGTGTGTATGGTTCATAGAAATAAAAGGTGAGATCTATGGTCTACAGAATTCCTTAAACAAGGACATTATTGACAAGGAGTGCATTTCTGCATTTCTTCTGAAGGTCCTAAAAGAAGGTCGTTTCTTTGCCTTTTTCAGCTTCTGGAGGCTGTATTCCTTGGCTTGTGGCCCCTTCCTGACCTCTTGTTTTCATCATTCCATCTTCTACTACTAACCCCAGCCCACCTACCTCTCTCTTATAAAGCCCCTTGTGATTACAATAGACTCACCAATCCAAGATAACCTTCCCATCCCCAAATCCTTAATTTTGTCGCATCTACAGTCTTGCCATCTAAGATAACACTTATAGATTCTGGAGATTAGGACAGGGACTTTATGTACATATATATTGCTTTGCTTTGTTTTGTTTTTTAAAGAAAGGTGCAGGCAGGAATGAAGATGGTAGGCAAGCTAGGAGAGGAGGCAGAAGCACTTATTTATTTTTATTTAGTTGTTCACATTGGTTGCTCCCCGCATCCTCAGGTCTTGAACCTGGGAGCCTGGGATGTATGTGGGACTCTCCCAGGTGTGCTAGGCTGCTAGGCCACCAGGAGACACCACAATTTGTTTTGTCTGGTCTAAAACCAATTACATTAGAATTATTTCCATTAAAAATAGTTTCAATAGGATGCTTTGAAAATATTGACTTTCAATGAATATTTATTGATTAAATTGGTCAACTAGAAAGACTGAGTCTTCTTTTAGGACAGAAAAATAGTATTTAAGGTCAACCTCATCAGCTGCTAAATATGCATGTCTCTGCTCACTGTCCCTCAATTCTTTTAACACATAGTTTTATTTTCACATTTACTGTACAGTGGTTTTATTTTAACCAACTAGAAATTAAGAAGGTGTATATTGTCTTCTACAAAATTAAATTTAGAGGTGTGGAAAGTATTTAAGTAGGATTAGGAGCTTACAATAATAAAAAGGTGTGTGTGTCATATGAAATTATACTAAATAGCTGCCAGTTTCTACTTTAGGATCTTTAGCAAATTAACCAAACCAGAGAAACCCAAACAAACTGATATAAAATAGAAGCAATCAATAAAAATTTGAGCTTCATCTGTCTTTAAGGTTAAATAAATATTTGTAGGGTTCATGTTGAGACTGAATTAGTTAATGTCTTCATTTTAGTGCACACATGTTAAAACACAAAGCAAGTACTTTATAAAACCCTCCCATGGCTTTTGCATTTCACTGGAAATCTACACGCCTCAGTATAATGGGGCTGCTGTCTCTTTTCCAAATCTGTCTCCTTTCTCTGAATGGTTCCAACTACATAAGCTTCATGGTCAGGGCACTGAATACACCAAGTGTCTACCTGTGAGTTTTTTGTGAGCCTGAAAAGTGCTCACTCAGGGTTCTAAGGGCTTCATTTCCTACAACCAAATGAGATGCAATGACTATTAGATTTTACAGAGGAGGCCAAGCGTGAGCTTGAGATAGCAAAGTCAGTATTGACAGTGGTGCGCTTTGCACCCACAGGCAAACTGGCTCCCGTCTTACTTTCCCCGTACACTGGATCCCTCCACCTAAAACTGTGCATCCTCTGCCTACTTCATGGACATGTCCCATCCCTGAGTCAAAGACTTTGCGTGCCTAGCACTTAAAACAGAGGATGTTCTGCTCTCGAAGTGTTTGTTTAACAGATGAATGAATGGATGCATGAATGAACACATCCTTGGAACCATTGGAATTTATAATATGAACTTCACACAAATGCTGCAGCACATGAAAAGGAGATCAAATTTAGAGGTCATTTCTAAGGGACTCTGACACCATGGTGTTTAGTGAGGAGAGTCCATCTCTCTGCCTCACGTTTCTCTCCTACTCTCAGCATCTCCAAGAGTCTTGTGTGGTAGAAGACACGAGAAGGTAAGAATGAGATGAGGAGAGTATCTTCCTCATTCCTCCTTCCACCCTGGAGCTCTTTCCACATGTTTCAGGAGCACATCAGAGAGGCTTGGCTCCCCCGAACTCTGAGAGCAGTTCCTCTAAAGTATAAAATGAGGAGCAAGGGGAAAGACGGGGGAAGGAACCTGGTATCCCAGAGCCTGGGGAACAGGCAGAAACGGGGTAGCCCTCATCCGTCTTGGAGCTGAAAATCTAGACAACCCAGGAGAATGTGGGCTGGGACAGTGAAGTCTGATGACTTCTAGTGGAGGCTCTCCTGTCCTTCACGCAGTCACCCAGAGGAACTATGCGTGCCTAAGCAGCCAAACAAGCCAGGGAAATGTGCCGCATCTCCCTCATAACCCACCTATTCAGAAGCCGTGGCCACAGCCATGCACCCCACACCTTGTCCTACAGGACAGCCCTGAGGAGCCAGCTGAGAGAGAATTACTGGTACCTCAGTGCAGCACCCACACAATCAGCCAGACAAACATGTCCAAGTATTGCTGCGAAGCCAAACTGATGATATTGACAGTCTTCTATTATAACAACAACAAAAAAAGACTATAGCTGTTTTGATGACAGCCATAGGCAATAGTTGGATTCAACAAATGGAAGTTGATAGGGTGACACCATGGGAAAAATTACATGATGTGTGCAAAATCCTTCAAAATTATGTGCTTGGTTGTCCTGTTTATTTTTGACCAGAACTCTTCATTTCTCACTCACTAACTCTTCCTGGAAAGAGGACATATTGACCTGGAAGCAGTGTTTGAACCCTCAACTGCTCTCCTGCTGCTTCTCTTGACTTCCAGGGGAGCACTCTTCTCGGTTCTCCTCCTTCATCACAAAACACCGTCCTTTCTCACGTGGCTTTGCCAGCTCTTCTCTCTCTAACCTCTAATTATTGGATTGCCCGGCTTACTTCTTGAAGGACTTCCCATCTTCAGTCTCCAGACCGAGGTGAGTTTATCCAGTCTATAGTTCAAGATGCCATCTACAGGCTGGTGACTCCCCAGTTTCTATGCACGGCTTGGACTTGTCTTCTAAACTCCAGACACATGCCTCTGTCTACTTAGCATTCTCACAGATACCTAACAGGCAACTCTAATGCGCATGTCCAAAAAATTATTTTTTCATTTCTCCTCTCACCCCACACACCCATTTCACAAAACCTATTTGTTTCTGTTCTAAGTCTCCGACAGGGATGGGATAAACCTCACCACCCATAATTTGACGTGTTTCAGGACTGATGATGTTACCATGAACATAGGAGGAGATTTATTACTCACAGAATGAGGTTTTCTGGGGAGAGCAAACAGGGCTATAGGAAGGTCTGAAAATGGCTTGGGAGAGCAGAGGAAAATAGACATGTTGACTTCTGTTGTGATTAGGGAGTGGAGTGGAGGGCAGGTCCGTGCATGCTGGCTGTGACATATATGATTTTAACTTCCTCACAGAACCAAAGGAGAGAGCGCCTGGGTGTTCCTACCAGCTTGCCCAGAGATGGAGCAGGTGAGAAAGATGAAGCTTGACAGCTACCAGCTCACAAACAGCACAAAAGATGTAATCAGATTCAATTACAATCTCAAAATCTGCCCCCATTTCAATAATGATTCTTATAATCTTTCTGTAGAACGAGGCAAAACTTGGGAAGTCATTCTCTTTCTCCTATCCCCATAGTCAATCAATCTGCAAATCCTGATGGCTCTTTCAAGAAAATAGCCCCCAAATTCTAGCACTTCTCATTATCTCCATGCTACCTTCCTGACCAAGTTTTAATCATTGGTTATTTCCATTTTCTCCAAAACACTCTCCTTGTCTTTTTAAAGACTATTCATTTTATTACAGTCAAAATAATTATTTTTATGTTATTTCTCTGCTAAAGACCCTCTAATAGATCCATATTTCACTTAGAATAGTAGACAATCCTAACAATAGGTGGTAAATCCCTACACAATCTGCCTCCAATCCCCTCCTTCCCTGACTTCACCTCCCATCACCAAGTCTCTCGTTCATTCTGGTGTTGTCACACTGTTCTTGGCTCTATAAGTCTAAGGACAATACTTCTCTGCAAGACCTACAAGTTTTTCTCCTTTACTTAGTGCCGCGGTCCAGCCGCAGCAGAACCCAGGGGTCCCGAAGGCGGGGAAGGCGTCGAGTGGGAGACAAAGAGACTCAGACTCGGAGGCAGAGTGAATCTTTGTTCCGTCCTTATTGCAAGCAGGCAGGTTTTTTATACTTTCTTTTTTGCAGCTTTTAGTCTTAAGATTATGTAAACCGAAAGCACAGACCCACATGGTGTTTTTGTTTCTTAAGTAAATGAGTTACCTGCCCTTTTGATAGGATCTTGCTTAAGGCAAGGTGTGAGACAAAAGAGAATTCCACAGACTTGTGAAAGGTTAGAAAGTTATTATCAAATTCCTAAATGCATACCAAGCTGAATTGAATCTGGCAGGCCCTTTTGTCATCTAGCAAGTTCTCGCTGCCCAGTTTTTGTGTTGGACCTATTTTTATGAGCCTTTATAAGTTGTTCTAATAGTTTTACTTTTTGTCCCCTATTGTGCATTCTGATTCCTTTTTCGTCACAGGCACCTGTACATGTAAGGGGGGAGCAGGCAGTCGTCCTGCATTATTTTTTCCTCTTGGTGGGTATCATAATTTTCCTTTAATCTTATAAACTATTGTAAGGTGAGGACAATGCTGTGGGAGGGGATCGGAATAGTTTTTCTTTGTTTTTAGATATAACCTACATCATTAATGGGCCAACTGTGTAAATGAGTGGAGGCTGAAATAATTTCCCTTGCTATAGTTGATTTACTGTATCTCCCATAGAGGCCGTTGGGGATATTTTCTGAGTCAATTTCTTGGGTAATTTATAAGTATATTGTTAGCCTTGCATAGAGGCAATGGCATAGGTGAGTTTAGTTTTTTTAGTATCATTTTGCCTTGTTGCAATAGTCCCATTTTTCAGAGAAATTCCCAATCCTTCTCCCAGTAGGGAAATTGTTATTTTCATTATTATTTTAAATTAATTCC